>CM046440.1:34173552-34635107 GCA_025506505.1 Flaveria sonorensis | reverse complement strand
TTGTTTGTCCTTCTTAGTTGGGTCTTTTCCCTTTATAGGTTCCAGGAGATCAGGACCCTGTAGGGTCAGAAGATGAAGCGGAATGTGATGCAGCACTAGGTCCTGGTTGAGTTGTCTCTTGTGGTTCAACCTTGACCTCAGCTTCAAGTGCAGCCTGACTTGGTGGAGACTACAAGTCACCAGCTTACCTCTTTTGATCTTCTGCTTGATCACTCTAATGTGATCATCCATGGTGGATAGAGACATTGGACCAAGTCTCCTTCTGAGAACCCATACAGCTTCTAGAAGCTCACCATCTTCTATCTGTCAGCAGACTTCTTCTAATTTGCTCTGATGGTGGCTCTTGACTTTGCAGCCTCTTCCCTCATCTTCCTCTTAGTAGCTTTTTGCTCTTTCAGCACTAGTTGCTCAAGCTACTTGAGGTATTCAAATTCAATCTATTCATAGGATAAGGGAAGAAGGTCTGCTGCCTAATAGAAGCCTGTCGTACTCAGGTAGTTATCATGTTTTTTCCTGTCTTGTTCCCTACCTACCTGAGTTTTCTTGCTCAGTAGCCACAGCCTCCGCCTCAGGGCTTTCTTGAACTGGGAAGTAGGCAGAGCTTTGTAGAGTTTTTTTTCTTCTTATTTCTTCTTTGATTTTAAGGAGCAGATCTGCATCCTCAGCTTCCTTTCTCTCCTTTGACACTTCCATGTCAGCCAGTTCATTCAGTTCTTCCAAGGGGATAGAGATGAATTAACCAACATTGTAGTTCCTAGACCCTATATAGTTCAATCTGGCTGCCCTAACTCATCTTCTTGAGTGTTTGGCCTAGGGGCAGCCCTGATTGCAGCTTCCATAAAGCCAGGGGTCTCACTTGAACTCTCTCCCCTTTCCTTCCTTTTCCTCTCTCTCTTCTCTCCTCAATCTCCTCAAAGGTCATCTTCCTCTTCCTTTTGTCAGTCACTGGCCTGTGAGACTTAGGGTGGAGAGCTTTGCCCTTCATCTTGCTGGGTGTTTCACTTGAGCTCTTGCCAAAGAGAGTTGTAAGACACCTCACAAGATCAACTACTAGGCCTTCAGCCAAGGTTTTTCCCTTCAAAGCTAATCTTAGGGTCCACCTTAGCATCCAGTTGACCAACAATCTTGCCTGCTAGCCTCTGTCTATATAGCTTGGTTCTTCTTTAAAACTCTTCAAGCACCCTATCTTAAATCCTTTCAGCTAACCTTGCAGCTTGCCGGTTTTGACTTGGAATTGCAAGTGGCAGGTCACCAAATAGGTGCTCTCATAGTTTCTTAGATTATAAAAGTTGAAGACTTCTTGTTGTCCCTAAGACCTAGAGATAACCAGGGCTCTTCTATCAGCATAATACCTCCATCCCACTATTGGATTTTTAGTAGGATAGTATGGGGTAGACATTGCCCTTGGTATATACCCTCCTCAAACGGCTTTGAATTAGAGAATCCACATTAATATGGCCTGAGGAGGTTGTTGAGTATGGACAACTACAAGTGAGGGTGGTGAGTCCCTTTATGTCCATACTTTAGGCAGAACCCCAGTTCTATGATTGTAGGTAGGACTTTCTCTCCCCTTTTGGTAGCATCACCCTCTTGCACAGGGGAGCTAAGGATTAGGTCCACTACATCCACAGGTTCTTGTGGACCTGTTGATTTTGCCTAACATGTCTCTCCACTAACTTTCCCTTGAGATCGGTGATCTCAAGTTGCTGGTCATTGACATGTCTTTTGTAGGTATCCACCTGATATTCCAGTGACTTACCTTTAAACTAAATAGATGCATGTTTTTGATAGCTTTTGCACCTATAGTTGCAGACTTCCTTCATCTTCATCAGAAGAATCATGGGGGCATGAGAGACTAGGACCAAAGTGTTCTTCCTAATCACACCAGCTTTGGGTTCTTGGCTGTTGGATTTCCCCTGCACCATGACAGCTTCAAGAGAAGTGTCATTGAGCTGGGTTTCCATGGTTGAGGTCTTAATAATGTAATCACTTGCAGAAGTAAGAGCTGTTGGAACGGTCTGCCCAAGACCATATTGAATTGTATGGCTAACGTTATGATCCAAGTCGGGTCATACCCAATAACAGCTACACAAACACCTACAATATTTATTTTCTGATATGATCATGTAAATAAATATTGACACTTAAAGTATTTAGAAATTGGGTTTCTAATATTTGCATTTATGTTGTGAATAAATTATATGCATATTTATTCTAGAGAGAGAGTATTCTCTATTGTTATTCAAATGATTGAACAACAATATAAGTCTTTTGTCCACATTTCTTAATTACTCATCCGCATTTAAAAATATGGATGTGCTTTTAAGGAAATGCGGATGAATGTTTCTCATCTGCATTTACTAATGCGGATGTGCATTTGTGGAAATGCTGAAGAAATTTCTTCATCCGTATTTACTAATACGGATGAGCTTTGAGGAAATGCTAATGAAACTGATCATCCGCATTTACTAATGCGGATAAGCATTTGAGGAAATGCTGATGAAACAACTAATCCGCATTTACAAATACGGATGTACATTTGGGAAACGTGGATATAGTTTCCTCATCCGCATTTACAATGTCGATGTACATTTGGGAAATGCGGATGGAATTTTCTTCATCCGCACTTCCAATGCGGTAGGAGGTTATTCATCCGCATTTACTAATGCGGATGAATGTTAGGGAAATGCGGATGGGATAAGGGGCTAGGCCCCGCCCACTTTTCTCTCTCTCCTCGTCTGAAATTCGGTTTTCACAGACATGCAATATATGATTGTAATCAACCACAATCTCTGATAACTTACAAAACACACAAAAGGTCATATCTGTTTTCCTGTTGGTTTTCTCTCGATCGGTCGAAGAAAACAAAGAACAGAGATCGTTCAAGTGAAAAATCCTAGCAACCATGTGTTTGATGGAAGCTTGGGGTAGACAAGCTTGAGGCCTCCTTCTTCGGAAGCTGCCATTCACTATTATCTTCCTCTAACCTATTTGAGAGGTAGTTTTCTAACACTCTATGGTTGTTTGTAAGCATGTTTTTCATATAACGAGTCATTACGGTTTTTACAATATTATAAAATGGTTTATATATATTAACTGTAACAAGTTTTTCAATCCTAGTTCCGCTGCATTTTCATTTTATATGGATACATGCTTCATCTGGACTGAAATCTCGATTTCTTGCTGTTGATTCACCAACAGACAGAAATTCAGGTCACTGTTTCCCCTGAATTTTTCAAGATTCTACTTTACATGCATATTGTATCTTGAAAACTTTAATCATTTGGATGATTTAGTTGTTTGGACAAGAATCATGATATTCGTTTGTTTATACATTAACCGAAAATCAGTGGTTCAAGGGGAAGCTCTCGGGTTTTTGCTTACATATTTAGATATGTATTTTGATATTCATAACCTAGCCGATACCTTGTGTTTGGGTGTGTGTGATTTGTATTTGATTATTCAAAGGGTTGTAATAATTAAATGTATTTGTTCTTCCTTTTGGGCATGTTATTATTTATTTTCATTTGGTATGTAAAATAAATAGGTTAGTTGCATTTTACTTTTACTAGAAAATGTATATAGGATATATTTTTGTAAAAGTAGATGCAACAAGGATGTTTTTTGGTTTTGGCCAATTTTGTGCCCAAAGGCTTTATAGCTCTAATGGGATTTAAGCCCAATAACCGAAAACATTTTTGAAGGCCCAAAGGAGTTTGGTGCAAAACTTAAGCCCATTTGGAAGCCTAAATCGAATGAGAGAATCACAACACAAAGTGGACGCTTGAAGCATTTGGATGAGGGATCTAGTGGGAGTTCACCGACACAAGTGTTGTAATTTTACCCTTAGGAAGACCTAATTAACTCACTTGTTTCGCTCAACAAGTGATGTTAATTTGTTGACAATGGTTATGAACTTGTTTTGTTGTATGTGTTGCTTGTGTGGTTGATTTAATCTTATTGTTTACGTGATATTTGGATATGCATTGTTAAACTATTTAAAATCAACAACAGCTTCAAATGGTTCTTTTGGAAACATTAACATGGGTAATAAAATGGTTTTATTAAAGGTTAATGTTTTCACAATAAAATTGAGTTTTATTATAACAACCTTGAAAATTGGTTTCATTAATGTACCACGCATTTGATGCATGCAAATGTAAGGTACAAAATGTTTTTGTAGAATTAATGAAAACAAAATCCCTTTTAAACAAGTTTACCACCATCCTTTTATACAACACTCAAATCACTTAGGAACTCTTTGTGGGATAAAGGTCATCTAACCACATTTAGGGAACTTGTGTGTTTGAGGTGGGTTTAGCATATTTGTGGGATAAAGGTCACCTAACCACTTGTATGTGTAAACTCACATATGTGGTAAGTAGGACGACTTGATTGGAAACCATATGAATAGGGTCACCGAAGCATGGCGTACAATGGTGTTGATGGGATTAAACATGCCACTACACAATGTCAAATGTTGACAACCTTGTTAATTTAAATAATGAGATAAAGGTCACCTAACCATTATTTAAATGTAACGTTGGATTCTTGATTTTAATTATTAATTGTCTATGAGACATGAAAGGGTATTAATAATTAAAATTTCATTTTGTAAATACTAAATTAAACTTTGTTAATATTGTAGAAATGGCCGCAAACAACAACGCTACCACCCCGACCGTCCATAACCTGTCACTAAGAACTATCTTGGAAAAGGATCATCTCAACCATAATAATTTCATGGATTGGTTTCGAACTTGAGATTTTTCTCAAGCAAGAAAAGAGATCATATGTGTTGGACGATCCTCTTCCCGATGAACCCAACATTGATGATGTTGATTCCTAGAACGATTGGGTTAAGCACACTGAGGATTCAGTGCAAGTTTCTTGCCTCATGTAATGAACCATGATTCCCGAGCTTCAAAGGATTTTGAGCAGCGCTTCAAAACGGTTTGAGCGCTTCATGCATGTCGAATGGAAGAAACCCAATCGTGTAATCTTATGTGATGAAGATGAAAGGCCATATTAATCACCTTAATGGTCTAACCAAGAAGTTTGAGACATTATCATGAATTGTCCTGTCTCAAAGAGTTGGCCACGGATTTAATCCTCAATGGTCTAACCAAGATGTTTGAGACATTTTCATGAATTATAACATGAATGGATGGGACAAGAGCATTATGGAATTTAATGCAATGCTCAAAACAGCCAAAGCAGGGATAGGTAAAGAGTTTTTCCAGTTCTCACGATCAATGAGGGTGGAAACAAGAAAGGCATCACCCCGAACCCAAGGCAAATGTTGCCAAAGGCAAGGGATACGTCAAAGGGAAGGGTGGGAAAGGCTAGAGCGAGACCACCAAAACCGAGGCTTAAGAAGCCAAAGGTTACGGAGAACGATCCATGCTTTGAGTGTGGTGAGATAGGATATTGAAATAGGAATTGTCCAATCTATCTCAAAGAATTGAGAAACAAGAGGGATGCTGGGCAAACCTCAGGTACAACTTTCATGATCCATATTGAACTAATGTTATTTCTTCAAACACATAGGTATTGGATACCGGATGCGGACTCATATTTGCAATTGTTGCAGGGTTCAAAAGAAATAAGCGTATTAAGAAGGGGATACTAGTCTCTACATGGGCAACAGAGCAAAGGTGATGTCGAAGCCAAATGAAACTATATCTTGAAGCTTCCAAGTGGTTTGGAAGTTATTTTGAAGAATATTTTATATGCTCCTAGTTTGACTAGGAATATAATTTCTATTTCTCTTCTAAAACAATATGGTTATGTATCAAAGTTTGTAAACGATGGTATTTGTGTTTTTATGGATGATATACTTTATTTCAAGCTATGCCTTCTAATGGTATTTATGAATTGCTTCATGATGACTCATCCTTTAATAACTCGTTATACCAGTCAAGCACCAAAAACTTAAAATGGGTTTAACTAAATTATATCTTTGGCATTGTCGTCTTGGTCACATAAACAAGAATCACATTCAAACACTTCAAAAGAATGGTCTTTTGGAAGAAATGAAGAGGCTCATTTGATAAGTGTGAATCTTGTTTACAAGGAAAGATGACCAAGGAACCCTTTAGTGGGACTAACCAAATGGCAAAAAATTTATTAGGAATCATACATTCGGATGTATGTGGTCCTTTTAAAGCAATGACAAGGAATGGTGAAAGATACTTCATTACCTTTATCGACGATTATAGTCGTTGGTTATGTGTACTTGTTGAGACACAAAGATGAAGCTTTTGAAATGTTCAAAATCTTCAAGAATGAAGTAGAGAATCAACTCAACAAACAATCAAAGTTCTTCATTTGGATAGAGGAGGTGAATACCTTAGTGATGCCTTTCAAGATCATCTCAGGAGTTGTGGGATTGACTCATAACTTGCTCCACCCGGAACACCACACATAATGTATGTCTGAGAGGAGAAACCGAACCCTATTTAATGGTTCGATCTATGATGGCTAGAAGCACATTACCTCTGTCATTTTTGGGTTTCGCATTGCTCTCCCGCAGCCCGTTTCTGAATATGGCCCAAACCAATCGTTATCATATTTAAAGGTATGGGGTTGTGAAGCTTATGTTAAGCAGAACACCCTAAACAAGTTAGAAAGCTGATCCACTAACTGTGTCTTTGTAGGATATCCCAAAGAATCCATGGGATATTACTTCTACAATCCAATAGAGCAAAAGGTATTTATTGCTCGAAAGGCTGAGTTCTTGAAAACTAAGTTTCTTATGGAAGGAACTACCAATAGAACAGTAGAACTTGATGAGGATCGAGAACCACAAGCCGATACATTTTGATTAGTTGAGTTGTATTGATATGATCAAGAGTGATAATTCAGTGTGATCAATACACGCAAAACGTTCACATATCTGGTAGAATTAGCTATCCACCTGAAAGATATGGATTTTTCATGAATGGATGCTATGTATTTGAATCGAATGAACCAACTACGTACCATGATGCAATGTCCAATTTGGATTGTGACAAGTGGCTTGAAGCCATGAATGTAGAGATGCATTCCACGTATGACAACCAAGTGTGGGAATTGGTTGTGCCACTGCTTAACTCCAAACAGGTTGGATGTAAGTGGGTTTTCAAGAAGAAAATCGATATGCATGGAAACTTGGATACTTATAAAGTAAGACTTGTAGCAAAAGGTTTCACTCAGACTCAAGGAGTTGATTATGATGAGACCTTCTCTCCTGTGGCAATGCTAAAGTCAATTAGGATATTATTTTCCATAGCTGCATATTATGACAATGAGATTTGGTAAATGGATGTCAAAACTGCTTTCCTTAATGGACATCTCGAAGTGAATGTCTATATGGTTTAGCCTGATGGTTTTGTCGATCCATAACATCCTAATAAAGTATGCAAGTTAAAGAAATCAATCTATGGATTGAAACAAGCATCGAGAAGTTGGAATCAACGTTTTAGTGAAGAGATCAAGAAATTGGATTCATCAAGAATGCTAATGAAGCTTGTGTGTATAATAAGGCTAGAGGGAGCATCATCATATTCTTAGTATTGTATGTTGATGATATACTACTGTTTGGAACTGACATTCCAACCATGGAAGGTGTTAAAACTTGGCTTGGAAGTTGTTTTTCCATCAAAGATCTTGGTGAAGCCGCCTATATTTTGGGAATAAAGATCTATAGGGATAGATCAAGGCGGTTGATAGGTTTAAACCAAAGTGCATACAATGATAAGATCTTAAAAAGGTTCAAGATGGAGAACTCTAAGAAAGGTCTGGTACCTATTTAAAGGGGGACAATATTGAGTGCATCTCAATGTCCAAGCTTAAAGGATTAACAAGAAAGGATGAAGGAATTCCCATATGCATCTGCTATAGGATCCATCATGTATGCAATGATATGCACTAGACCGGACATGTCATGCGCTTTAAGCATGACGAGCAGATTTTAGCAGAATCCTAGAAATAGCCATTGGATGGTTGTTAAGAGTATATTGAAATACCTTAGGAGGACTAAGGATATGTTTCTAATATACGAATCTGGTGAAGAGGAACTCGTTGTAAAGGGTTACACGGATGCGAGTTTCCAAACTGATCGAGATGATTCTCGATCACAATCGGTGTATGTCTTCAATATGAATGGAGGGGCAGTGTCCTGGAAGAGTTCAAAGCAGGATGTGGTAGAATGTCCACTACAGAATCAAAATACATTACCGCTTCATTGGCAGCACAAGAAGCTGTATGGTTAAAGAAATTCATTACCGATCTAGGGTTAGTCTCTACCATTCAAGATCCCATAGAGATCTTTTGTGACAACGAGGGTGAGATTGCTCAAATAAAGGAACCCGTGCACATCAAAAGACAAGGCACATTGAGCGGAGATTCAACTACATAAGGGATGAAGTTGAAAAGGGAATGATATGTATTCGCAAAGTTCACACGATCAAAATATTGGGAATTCACTCACGAAGCTCCTTGAAAGGCCAAAGCATGAGAGTCATACTTGTGCCTTAGGACTTTGATATTCTAGTGATTGGATTTGATTTATTTAGTATTTAAACAACGTAACAAATGTTTATTTTGACTCATATATATAATTATGATACTTTGAGGTATTTCCATTTTAGCATGTTTAGATCCATGAATATGTTTATTATTCTAAATTTCCGTAGTCGGTTATATTTATGGGAACAAATATGAAGGTAAGACTATTATGAACTTGGATTGGTGGATATTCATAAGGTATGAATATAGAGCAAGAGGTTGCTACCAAATTTCATAGATATTTGTGGGATACAAATATTGGACTGACCCGCTCTCAAATGTTACTGCATGGAATTATGTAATTGATCATAAGTAAATTTCAGTAAAGGTGAATATCATAGTATCCTCCGACCTAAGATACATATTGGGTTTCGATATTCACCAAATATTATACTTGATCTAGTTCTTCGCTGTTCTAAAATATGGACAATACACAAGGTTAGTTTCAGGTGTGATACAAGGTGATTATGAGAAACGTATGTAGTCAAGATGGGATTTGTTCCTCTTATTCGTTAAGAGTAAGATGTCTAAGGCCAGATAAAGTTAAATTAACAGGGAATAATCATTCTGTGTCTCTAGATTTAACATGACATATGTAACAAAAGGATAAATGATAGATTCACCTAAATCATTTTCAAGTATGGGACTTGAAGAAGATGATGTTATTGAATGGCACTTCGTCATGCGTATTAGGGGTAGTAAACCATTGTTAGGCGGTATTTACTACTTGCATCAATCATCTATGTATCTTGTGAAAGTGGGAGATTGTTGGAACGGTCTGCCCAAGACACATATTGAATTGATGTGGCTAGTACATTATGATCCAAGTCGGGTCATATCCAATGACAAGCTAGACAAACACCTTCAATATTTATTTTTTGATATGATCATGTAAATAAATATTGACACTTAAAGTATTTAGAAATTAGATTTCTAAATATTTGCACTTTTGTTATGAATAAATTATATGGATAATTTATTCTAGAGAGAGAGTATTCTCTATTCTTATTCAAATGGTTGAGCAACAATATAAGTCTTTTGTCCGTATTTCTTAATACTCATCCGCATTTAAAAATACGGATGTGCTTTAGAGGAAATATGGATGAATGTTCCTAATCCATATTTACTAATGCGGATGTGCATTTATGGAAATGCTGAAGGAATTTCTTCATCCGCATATACTAATATGGATGAGCATTTGAGGAAATGTTGATGAAACTGATCGTCTACATTTACTAATGCGGAAAAGCATTTGAGGAAATGCTAATGAAACAACTCATCCGCATTTACAAATGCAGATGTACATTTGGGAAATGCGGATATAGTTTCCTCATTCGCATTTACAAATACCGATGTACATTTGGGAAATGCAGATGGAATTTCTTCATCCGCATTTACAAATACGGTAGGAGGTTATTTACTAATGCGGATGAATGTTAGAGAAATGCGGATGGGATAAGGGGCTGGGCCCCGCCTACTTTTCTCTCTCTCCTTGTCTGAAATTCAGTTTCATAGGACATGCAATATATGATTGCAATCAACCACTCTCTCTGATAACTTACAACACATACAAAAGGTCCACATTTGTTTTCCTGTTGGTTTTCTCTCGATCGGTCAAAGAAAACAGAGAACAGAGATCGTTCAAGTGTAAAAAATCCTAGCAACTGGTGTTTGTTGGAAGCTTGGGGTAGACAAGCTTGAGTCCTCCTTCTTTGGAAGCTGCCATTCACTGATTATCTTCCTCTAAACCATTTGAGAGGTAGTTTTCTAAACACCCTATGGTCGTTTGTAAGCATGTTTTTTATATAACGATCTTGATCGGTTCAAAAGGATAGAATCTGTGATGATGTCATAATGAAATGATCAATTCAAACATAAAGTAATCAAACACATGCAATTACATTAAAAAATTCATAAATTTCATTGATAGCAAATGCATAGGATACAATGTGTAAGGGTTCAGTTCGTTCTGTTCTAACTGTTTCTATAACTGGCTTAATTTTACTGACTTATTTATACTATCAAGAAACAAATGAACATATATTTACAAAATAAGTCCCTATACTATGAAAAAAACACATAAAGACAAAATGTTAATCTTCTAGAAGCTTCAACAATACTCCCCCTAAGATTCACATTGTCTCCAGTCTTCAAAAAACTATCTTCTGGTTCTTCTTTGATCTTGAACATTATCTTGTCTTTGTACAGCTCGAGTTCCTTCAATGCTTTCTTAATTGCTGATTTAAACTTGCTTGCTAAAATTGCTTGCTCTGGCTTTGACTCATTAGTTTTAATTTCCATTTTGTCCATTTTCTCCAAAGTCTCTTTTGATAAACCTGCAATATCAACATTTGCATAGAACTCCAGAGGTTTAGAATGATCGTGTGAATGAATTTCTAACACACCCTCGCTTGAAATTCGTATAAAATCAATCGACTTTATATCTTACTTCATAATATTTGCATATGCTAGAGCTTTTCGTAATGCAATTCTTTCCATCGCAACATCCATCACTTTAATAATCGTCATAAAATACTTTCTATCATTCTCCGCAACGTCTAATGCAACTCGTTCAAACTTTTGTATGGAAAAAAATGAGATATAACTCGGATGTAGAAGTTTCAGTTCAAACACTCCAAATAATGAAATCATGTCTTGATCCCAGTCATCTAAGTTTCAAAGTAACTTTAATTCAAATGAGTCAGCATTATAAAACCATCTTAAAATTGGTTTTGTCGTTTGAGTTCCATCAATCACCTTTAATCCTGGATTTGTAACCATTTCAAAAAATTGGTCACTGTAAGCATCCAAAAATTTTCTTCTTCTTTAGGATTATCTGCACTCTTTCTTTTACTCTTCAAAGACTTAAAATACTCTTTATCCTCTTGATCATATCATGTCTTCAGATAAGAGTTCATGCGAGAAATACCTCGGTTTAAGAGTCTAACAAAATGTTCACCTCGAATTGCTTTTGTTGGATTAATCAATAGCAACTTGTTTAATTCCTTCAAATCTTGCACCGGAAGCACTATGATGCTCATGTAAAGAGGATAAACATCCAGATAGCATTTACATGTTTAATCAAAAATGCATCAAAAATCTCATCGTAGTTCCATGCAACGATCTTTACATTCTTTGTAGTATCTGGCACAATCATTGCATTAAGCAATTCAGGAATTGATTGACCTTTTTGCAATACATTCCTCACTAGATCACCAGCTGTTCTCGCTTTATTCCATAACTGTTTTTTATCAATAGACTCTTGATAAGCTTGTTTCTCTATTTCTGGAAACATTTTCATCAACTCCTTTCTCTTTTCATGAATACTTCTCACCAATTCCATCTGTTTAATTTCTTGAGGCTTCAAATGAGGATTATCCATATCAAGCACAATCATCTTGTTGTTTTGTTTTTCCGTTTCTTGAAAGCTTCTCACCAAATTCCTCAATGATTCAGCTTGCAACTGGTTTAATTTCTTCATGGATAATTTCTTGATTGTAACCACAATCTCAGCTCAACAGTCATCATATTCTCTGGATAAGGATGATGTAATTCCGATGATGAAAGCTCTTCAATATTAATACTTTCATGTATTGGATTCCATTCTCTGTGTTCAATAATAATTTCATCAAGATCCACTAGAGCTATAGATTCAGCAAGTACACATTTCTCATATTCTTCATTGATTTGAGACACAATGAGACCATCCAAAAATATTCTGTTGCACTTTTTCTTAACCAGATAATTATACTTGTCATCAACATCAATAGGGATATCTTCAGTAATAGCCTTAATAGGAGAATAAGCAGCTTCAACAATATCTTTTGCTTCTACCACTTCATCATACCACGCATCTGAGAATTCTGGTTCTAAATCATCTAATGCACCAATTCTCTCTTGAGCTTCAGCTTCTTCACTTTCATGAATCAAAGACTCAGATACAATCTTTTGTATTTTAGACATAGTGTTAGATGATCATTCAGCTAAAACTGACACATCTAGATCATCTATCTTTCTCTTCCTTTATCTGCCATAAATATTCTTTTAACATTGATCAGTTGAACTTCATATACAATAACTATTTCAGGTGATTGGGATCTCAAACTATCTTTTATACCTTCAAATTCTTCTTTCAATTTCTCATGATCTTCTTTTAACTTCTTGAATTTTTCTTCAATCAGTCATAGTCTTTGAATATCACTACAAAGTTCTTTAAATTTGATTCTTTATCTTCTTCAAGTTCAGTAATTATCAAATCTTTCTTTAACAATTCATCGTTCAATTTTTCATTCTCATCTCTCAGCTTTTCAATTAGCTTAAGCTTATTAGAGTTCTCTTCTTTCAATTCATCAATTATCTACTGGGTATTCACTTCCTCAGTCAAATGTTAAAGCCTTTGAATCTATATTTTAATCAGCTCTGTTCAAAAAAACAAGGAAATTCTTTGCTATCAAAACTTAAAAACAAAAAAAAAACAAGTCATTTTCTTAAATTCAAAAATACAAAATGGTTAAGTCTGAAGATTCTGAGAATAGGGTTCCAAAGCTAAAGAACAGAGCTGATTTCAAGAACTAGTCTCTTAGGTTGAAGCATCATCTGAACTCTATTGACACTGACTTGTGGAAGTCAATAGAGAAAGGACCACATATCCCAATTACATCTGATGGTCCTGATAGAGGATTTGTTTATACAAAACTCTCAAGAACCATATCCTGAGGATGGTCTGTAAGGTGATGACTTAAGAAAAGTTAAGAATGACATCAAAGCTTATCACTGATGTGTAAGGGATTACCATTAGAAGTCTTGACTAGACCTGATGGTTATCAAACTAGGTACACTATGTACAAGGCGTTGAAGATTATTTATGAAGGTGGTAAAGAGGATTCAGAAGAAATTCCACTTATGGCTTTGCCTGAACAACCAAATGTTGAGCATCCATCATCTGACTCTGAGACTTCATCTTCAAGTTATCCTAAAATTCCTATTAAAGTCAGAGAGAAAATGTGCACAAAAGCATGTTTTGATCAAGTTGAGCAATACAGAACATATTCATATAAGATCTGTGATAAACTTAAACTAGAAGAAGTAATGCACAGCAAACTGAAAAATGATCACAAAGACTCTTACACCAATTGATCGGTTCAAAAGGATCGAATCTATGATGATATCGGAATGCAATGATCAATTCAAGTATAAAGTAATTAAACACATGCAATTACATCAAAAATTGATAGATTTCATTGATAGCAAATGCACAGGATACAATGTGTAAGGGTTACAGTTCGGTTTGTTCTAACTGTTTCTCTAACTGACTCAATTTTACTGACTCAATTACCCTACACTATACATAAAATATCCTATTTATACTCTCAAGAAACAAGGGAACTTATATTTACAAAATAAGTCCCTATACTATGACAAAAAACACATAAAGACAAAATTTTAATCTTCTAGAAGCTTCAACAGATCCATTACGGGTTTTAACAGATATATAAAATGGTTTATATATATTAACTATAACAAGTTTTTCAATCCTAATTCCACTGCGTTTTCATTTTATATGGATAAAATGACTCTGATAAACTTATGAAAACCCAACAAGAGCCTCTTCCATATGTAAAATCAAAAGGCATATTGTTTTTGACTAGTGACTATGACATGCCATAGCTCACATCCTAATATATTAAAAAAGGATAAAAGTACAACAGTGGTAAGTTACAGACATAGACACCATAATCTACAGTTGATAAAAGTATGAAGATAATCACCAACTTGTATAAGTTGGTGAGTCTTCAGAGATGGCAGCGAAAAGTGATAAGCTTTTGTCGAAAGTAATATCAGAGAAAGCATGTCTTCTTTGTATTCAAAAGAAATTAGTATTCAAGCTTCGAAAGACTTTGTCTAAAAGCTTTAAAAGACTTCATCTTTGGCTTCGAAAGATTGTCTTTGGATTATGAAGATTTGACACTTAGTGAATCTTTTATAATAATGACGATAATAATAATCTATATCTTATCATCTATTATTTATTACTATTTATAAAACATCTCTTTAAGACAAGATTATAATTTTGCAATAGTTTTAATATAACATATAAAGGATTGTAAGCTTTAATTTTTAATATTATAGTAAATATTTCTATTATACTCTTATTCTGCTTCAAAGAAAATGGTACCTCATAGTTTCCTATTAATATATCTATATTTAATATCTAATGTTATAACAAATCTTTTCATTGTTGTATCAAACCAATTCAACCTATAATATGTCGAATGTGAATTTTCTTGAAAATATTCGTTAAACTTCAATCATGTTCAACACCTAAGTTTACTTAAAAGTTAAGTCATTCAACTATTCTTGTTAATGCTAATTAGTTTTGTAACAATAGTTAGCTCTAACATATGATAATAATCATAAGCCGTATAAGAGATTTAAACCATAAAACAAAACAATTGATAAATTAAGTGAAATATGAAAAGTATAGACTTGTAAATTGTTTACTACGTCCCAACACGCCGGTTACCCACTAGTATTCACAAAGCATATGAATAATACACTTGTGAGATGTTTTAAGAAAAATAAAATATAGTGCAGGACCAGGTAAGGGTGCCTAACACAATCAGTTTCACAATGAGGAGAGACTTGGAACACTTAACAGTTCAAATAGGAAACCGGGTTTGATTATGAGGATACTATGAACACACTATAAGACAAAACAAGCAACAATTACATAGAAATATGGTTTTCAAGGAATGTTGTATATTGCTCTCAAGTTTTATTACAAGTGTTACAAAGCATATCTAAATTACAAGAACCTGAGACTCTTTATACTACACCCTACAACCGTCAATACTTAGAAAGACAGTTGGAATTGACTAATCTAGACAACAATATCAATCTAAAGTCAAAAGGCAGATTGCCTTTTGACTAGTGACTATGACATGCCATAGCTCACATCTTTTTCTGTAACAAAAAGGTTTACAGGTACAAAAGTAGGAAGTTACAGATAAAGACCTTAATCTACAGTTTATAAAAGCATGGACTTTTCACCAACTCATACAAGTTGGTGAGTCTTTAGAGTTGCAGCAGAAAGTGTGTCAGCTTTATGTAAAGTAGATCAGAGAAAGCATGACAGACTGTCTTCGGAAGAAATCAGTCTTCATAGCAAAAGTGCTTCGGAAGACTTTGTCTCTGAAGCATCGGAAGACTTCATCTTTGGCTTTGGAAGATTTAGAATTTGGCTTTAGAAGATTTTACACTTAGAGTATTTTTTGATGTAGTGTGTAAAACTTCCGAAGTACTTCTACCTTTGTACATTCAGTGCATGCATGCAGGAGGACCTTTGGTTGTTTTGGCTTCTTTGGTTGCATCAGCCTTATATCTTCTGATATTACCTTACAAACTCCCCCTAGGCTGATGCTACCAAAACAGAGAAGTACTTTAGATGTTGATAGTCCTTATTAGGATCAAGACCAAGCCTCTCTTCATCATCTGGTCAGGATCCTTCAGACTTTCATAGTATCTTCTTATGTCATAGAGATCTTGTAAAGGAAGATCAAGCATGTCTTGCCAGAAGTAGACATCTTGACCTCCTTGATCTCTGATGACATACCATCTGTCCGGATTGGCAGCAAAACTCCAGGACAAGATGGTTCTTTCAATGGTAAGAGTCTCTACTTGAATAGGAGTTGGTGAGCGTCCTCTTCATGCACTTCCTTAGAATGCTCTAACTCATCCTGAGGTTTGGAGGTGGATGCCTTGGTTTTCTTCTTCTTTGAAACACTTTTTCTGGCCATCCTTTTCCTCCTCTTTGAAGTTTTCAACTGAGAGGATTGGTCTTCAGCACCAGATTATTCTATTGTGTCCTTCTCAGTTAGGATCTCTTCTCCCACAGGTTCAGATGGAGAGAGAGGAGAACCCTGTTGTGGATCAAAGATGAAGTTGGTTGAGATGTAGCTCTAGGATCAGGTTGTGTTGTCTCAGGGGTTTCAACCTTCACCTCAACTTCAGGTTGAGCTAGACATGGTGGAGAATGCAAGTCTACAAGCTCTCCCCTTTTAATCTTCAGCTTGATCACTCTTATATGCTCATCCATGGTGGATAGAGACGTAGGACCAAGCCTCCTTCCGGAGAATCCGTACAGCTTCAAGAAGCTCATCATCCTTTATCTATCTTCAAACTTCTTTTGGGTTTTATGGATGACGGCCCTTGACCTTTCAGCTTCTTCCTTTAGCTTTCTCTTAGCATCTTTTCTTTCTTTTGTGGCTTGTTCCTCCAGCTGTTTGACATATTCAAACTCTATGTACTCAAAGGATAAGGGAAGAAGTGCAGCTGCCTGATAGAGTCCTGTGGCACTCAGGTAGTTGATCATATCATTCTTTCAGCTTCCTTATCTACCTAAGGTTGTGCCTATGCCACAGTCTCTATCTCAGGACTTTCTTGAACTTGGGTGAGGACAGGAGCATGTTTGTAGAGCCTTTTTAGTCTCTTTTCTTGCTTAATCTTGAGGAGCAATGTTGCAACCTCTGCCTCCCTCCTCTCCTTTGACAGCTCAGTGTTAGCCAGCTCATTCAACTCTTCTAAGGGGAGAGATATGAGTTCATCAACATTATAGTTCCTGGTCCCCATGTAGTTTAGCCTAGCTGCACTCAACTCATCATCTTGAGTGTTTGGCCTGGGGGTAGCTTGGATATCAGCTTGCGTGAAGCCTGAGGACCCTCCTGGACTCTCTCCTCTTAGCTTCCTCTTCCTCTCTCTCTTCTCCTCCTCTAACTCCTCGGAGGTCATATTCCTCTTCCCTTTGTCACGCACAGGCCTTGGGTTCTCAGAGTTGGGAGATGGGTAGACATGGTTCTGGGTATACCCTCCTCAATAGACTTTGAATGAGAGAGTCTACATCCATGTAGACTTAAGGAGGTTGCTGAGTATGGACTATTGCAGGAGAGGGTGGTGAATCCTCTATGTCCATACTCTGAGAGAAACTCCCAGGTTCTGTGATTGTTTGACTTTCTCCCCCTTTTTGGTAGCAACACCTTCTTGCATAAGTGAGCTGGGGGTTGAGTATGTCACATTCATAGGTTTTTATAGACCTGATTGAGTTCGTCTTGGTGGTCTCTCAGCTAGCTGGCCCTTGAGATCGGTGATCTCAAGTTGCTGGTCATTGACCCTCTTTTGTAAGATAGTCACCTAAGATTCCTGGTGACTAATCTTAGGGACTAAATAGGTGCAAGTTTTAGTCAGTGTGTGCACCTTTAGTTTCAGACTCCCTTCATCTTCATCAGAAGAATCACGGGGGGATGAGAAAATTGGACCAAGATCCTCCTCCTAATCACCAGCATATTGTTCTTGGCTGCTGGATTTCCCCTGCCTTATGATAGCTTTAAGAGAAGTGTCAAAAGGCCTGGTTGCTTTTAAAGATGTAATCACTTGCTAAAGTGAGAGCCTCTTCCATATGGATCTCCTAAACAGGTTCAGGGAGATCCACCTCAGTGATAGGTGAATAATATGGGATAGACCTGGGTGAGACAGGAGTACTCATCTCTCCTTGAGTAGGTGTGGAGAAGAGAGACTCATGGTACTTGCTGAATGCCATGTCTTCATCATCATAGAAGTCAAGGTTGGGAATTGGTTGGTTTAGATCCAGTGGCTGGGGATGGTAACTTTCCTCGGAAGGTTGTTCACTAGAGTGTGGAGACTCTGAGTGAAGGCTTAAGGCTGTTTGGGGTGTGAGCTCATCAGGCTAAGCATAAGGAACCTCAGCACTGATTATATGAGAGATGGGAGTGGTTTGCTCCTCAGGGGAAGTGGGAGCTCGAGTGTCCACTTCCTCCTGTAAGGTTGGTGATATGGGGGCCTGCACAAGCTGAATAGCATGTGCAGGGGTTCGCTTGGTTTTTCTCTGGTAGGTGATGGTTATTGTGGGCTGTATGTGTGGTTGAAAGATAGAAGGTGTGGGTTCAACACTAGCTGGTGCTGCTAGGTTGCCACCTTGAGCAATGAGCTCAAACATTTTTGGGGCAAGGGCTGTTTCTACCTCAAAGAAGCCAACAGTTGGCTTCCTCATTATTTTGAAGATGCTGGGCTTCACTTGTCCAAATTTAAGAATATTACCTGTTCCCCTCAACTGTGTGCCCAGTTCACAGTTAAGAATGTGCTAGACATCTCTAGGGAACATGCAATACACTAGGGAGTCCAAGTTAGCATGCAAATTGGTATATACAAATTGAGAATACCTGAACTTGACCCCCTAAACCATTCCATGGACTATGAAGGAGAGGTCTTCTGGAATCTGATCCTATCCTCCATGCTTGTTTGACAAACTGTGTATGATAACATGAAGGAGGTACTTCTATTGGGATGAGACCTTCCCCTTCCTGAAGGTTTTGGCAGAGAAGTCACCCTCATAGCCCATCTGCGCAAAGGAGAGGTTGACTACAGCTTTGGGGAAGGACAAGTCACCTTCTACATCATCCAGCTGAAGATGTGTGTTTATGATGGCCGGAGTAATGAATATTGTCCTCCCCTACACTGTGGCAGACGGTGCCTTCTCCCCGTCCATGGTGACCTCTTCGCAGTTCTGCCAGCACTCCAACAAATGATCCTCATAGAGAGGAGGATCAATGGTGAGGGAGGTGAAGTAGTTGGTCAAAGAAAGGTAACGAAAAACCTCTGAGAAACCTGGATCTTTCTCAGAGTCTAACAGACCAACTTGATTATGTTGCCTGTGAAGATGCAAGGAAGAATCGGGTTGATTTCTACGGACAAGGTTGGCCATATTAAGTAGCTTTATGATGAAGGAAGATAAGAACGAAGGCAGTTTGTGGGTGAAATTCGGTTAGAGAACAATGTAGATGAAGAGGAGAGTGAGAAGAGAGGGAACCGTTTGAGAATATATATGAAATGGATTTGAAACAAAGTTATTGCAAAAGGATAAACTTTAAAATCCGGATGTCGGTCCCACCTCTGAAAAAGTGCCCAAAAAGGTAGTTATTTTGGAAGTTGAAAATCTTCCGAATGTAATTTAGCTTCAGAAGTTTTTAAGAAAAAGCTTCCAAAGGCAATTTGGCTTCGGAAGATATTCTTAAGAGTTGTGAAAATTTGGCTTCGGAAGAAAAAATACTTATAGAGTTTTTCTTCCGAAACATATTTGATTTCGGAAGATATTAAGACTTGGGAGTTTTATTCTAAAAAGAATAAATCTTCCGAGACTTAATTGCTTTTGAAAGATATTTGTCCTTCAAATACATGCAAGTACTTAGAAGCCTATTTAAGCTTCGGAAGATATTCTCAGAATTTCTTCCGAAGGTAAATTTCTTATAAGTAGTTATTTGATTTGAAAATATAAATTTCTTCCGAAGTCAACTTGAAATCTTTCGAAGAAAAATATGTTTGAAAATTTTTCAAAAATCTAAGGAATATCATAAAAAAAATTTCTTCCGAAATAAACTTGGCTTATGAAGGTGATAAAATAGACAACTTAGGACACATAGGTTTTAGAAATAAAGTTGATTTAAGTTTTTAAGAAAATCTACTCAAAGTTAATCATCCCAATAGCTGATACAATATATTTGAATCTCTTTTCATCAAAAGCTTTAGTGAATAGATCAACATATTGTTCATTTGTGTTAACTTTGACTAGTTTGATTAATCCCTTCTCAAAATTATCTCTAATCAAATGATACCTGATGTTGATGTGTTTGGTCCTTAAGTGTTGCATAGGATTCTCTATAATGGAGATAGCACTGTTGTTGTCTATGTGGATGGGAGTCTCTTTGAAGTTGAATCCATAGTCCCAGCATATGATTCTGAATCCAAAGCACTTGAGCACAGCAACTTGCAGCAGCAATGTATTCAGCTTCAGCAGTTGATGCAGAGACACAAGATTATTTCTTGAATTACCATGAGATAGTCCTTCCACCAAGGAATTAACATCCCCCAGATGTAGACTTTGCAGTCATGTTGCAACCTCTATAGTCACTATCTGTATAAGCATACAGATTGAAGTCGGAACTCTTTGGATACCAAAGGCCAAGCTTGGGAGCACCTTTGAGACATCTAAGAATCCTTTTGATAGCAACCAGGTATGACATCTTAGGGTTGGCTTGATATCTTGCATAGATGCATGTGGCAAACATGATATCAGGCCTGCTGGCTGTTAGGTACATAAGAGACCCAATCATAGCCCTGTAAAGATGTTCATTCACAAACTCCCCCTCAGGATCAGGTCCTAGGGAGTGGTTTCTAGCTATGGATGTCTTAGCAACCTTACATTCAGTCATGTTGAATCTTGTAAGTATGTCTTGTACAAACTTTGACTGACTTATAAAGATGCCATTGTCAACTTGCTTCACTTGAATTCCCAGAAAGAAATTTAGTTCCCCCAAGGCACTCATTTCAAATCTATTCTTCATCAGCCTCTCAAAGTCTTTACAGAGCTTTGGATTGTTTGACCCGAAGATAATGTCATCTACATATACTTGAACTAGCATTAAGTCATTCCCTGTCCCTTCGATGAAGAGAGTTCCATCTATAGTACCCCTCTTGTAACGATGTTGACATAGATACTGAGATAGTGTTTCATACCACTTCCTTGGAGCTTAGTGCAGCCCATAAAGAGCTTGATCAAGCTTGTAGACATAATTAGGATGATCTGGGTCTGCAAAGCCAGGTGGTTTTTTGACATACACCTCTTCATCAATCACCCCATACAGAAAAGCACACTTATCAAGTTGGTAGACCTTGAAATCCTTGGATGCAGCAAAAGCCAGGAATATTCTTACAGCTTCAAGTCTTGCCACAAGAGCAAAAACATCTATGTAATCAATTCCCTCTTGTTGTGTGTACCATTGAACAACTAGTCTTGCCTTGTTCTTGATGACAAGTCCTCTATCATTCTTCTTCTTCCTAAAAACCCACTTGGCTCCTATGACAGTCTCCCTATGAGGAAGAGGACATAGGTTCCAAACCTTTTGTCTTTTGAATTGAAGTAGCTCCTTTTGCATTGCTGCAACCCAGCTTCCATCTTTTCAGGCCTCATCAACTTTCTTTGGCTCTACTTGGGACAAGAAGCAAGAATATAGACAAACATTTTTGTCATATGTTTGTCCTTTTGTTCTCACCCCTGTATCAACATTTCCAATGATGTTTGTGGTGGGGTGTGACTTGTGGATCTTGAGTTGATGGATCACAGCAAGTTGATTTGACAGATTTAGATTAGAGAAATTTAGATCTGGCAATGGAGTATCACCCATCACATCAACACATTTATCAAGTGAGACTTGATCCAATGAGTGTGTGACATCATTTATGTTGTCTTCTATGGAGTGGTTATCAGCATTAAGAAATTCTTGATCACTATCACCACCTCTATTTCCTCCTATATTTAAAGCTCCTTCTCTTGAGTTTTAAGCCACTGAGCTGGAATTTGAAGGCATCTCGGATATCTTGAATTTGTCATGTTTGTATGATAGGTCTTCATTTGCAGGTTAGTCACCAAAAGAATGGAAGTAGTAATCTTGCTTGGTCTTCTCAGCTCAAATCTTGGGTCAGGATCTCTTGTTGATATGTTATCTGTTAGATCCTGAAACATTCTCACAAGACTTTTAAAACAGTTGGTAACTAAGTCAAGATCAAATAGCCAATCCGGACCAAAACCTTTCACACTAGGTGTGTGCTCATTGAAGGTCATATTGGCTGACTCCTAAACTACTAAAGTTCTGAGATTGTATACTCTATAAGCCTTAGCTTGGAAAGTGTATCCAATAAAGTGTCCATCATCTGACTTCTCATCAAATTTGGCTACTTGATCTTTGATATTCAAGATGGTGCAAGGACATCCAAATGACCTGAGGAAACCAATAAAAGGTCTCCTTTTGTGCCACAGCTCATAAGGAGTCTTACCATGAGTCTTAACCACTAAAACTCTATTCTGTACATAGCAGGCTGTTCTAACTGCCTCTGCCCAGAAGGTGATGGGCAGTTTAGAGTCAGACAACATGGTTCTTACAGCTTCAATAAGTGTTAGTTTCTCCTCTCAACAACACCATTTTGCTGAGGAGTCCTGGGAGCACTATATTGTCTTGTAATACCCTTTTCATCACAAAATGTATCAAGGATTTGGTTCTTAAATTCTGTTCCTTGATCACATCTTATAGTCTTGACCTTGTGATTAGATTGATTCTTAATTTTTAGAATGAAGTTCTTCAAGATCTCAGGAGTCTCATCCTTAGTTCTAAGGAAAAAGACCTAAGTGAATCTTGTGAAGTCATCTGTAATCACTAAACAATATGAGATCCTTCCTAATCTCATTACACTGTTGGGGCTAAAGAGATCCAAGTGTAATAAGTGTAGGGGAGTAATGATAGAGTTCATTTCCTTTGGCTTGTGAGACACTTTGTGTTGCTTCCCTTTCAGGCATGCAACACAATGATCATCACTTGTAAACTCTTTCTTTGGCATTCCTGTTACCAAATCATTCTTAATTAATTTATTCATGTTTTTAAAGTTTACATGGCACATTCTTTTATGCCATAAAAAAGACTCATCACTATTTGCTTTAGATAGAAAGCAAGAAACCTCTCCTAAGGGAGATGTTTTCTGCAAGTCTATCTTGTACATGTTCCCTTTCCTAGGGGCTCTAAGCAGGATATGCTCTTGACGAATGACCACCCCGGGCTTGAGAACAATGCACTTATGCTCAGTAAAGAGCATGTTATGTCTCTGATCACAAAATTAGGATACACTCAGTAGATTGTATCCAAGCTCCTTAACAAAATTTACCTTCTCATGGTGAGCTTACCATTTGTGACCATACTCCTTCCAGTGATGTAACCTCCCGTATCTCCTTCAAAATCAACTGGTCATCCATCAATTTTCTCAAAATTGTTATGCAAATAACCATTTCCAGTCATGTGCCTGGAACAGCCACTATCAATGATCCACACATTTTCTTGGTTCTTAGTTGTTCCTGCATAAAAAGAAATGGTTAGTTACACCTGGAAACCCAAGCCTCATTGGTCTTGGGCTTTTCAAAGTCATCTGAAGACAATGTAACAATAACAGATCCTCTATTCAAGCTTTGAGGATCATTAGTTGCTGTTGATGAAGAACTCTCAATTCCAAGTCTTTCTTCATCTTCCACGCCATCTTTGGAAGATTGGACTTGACCTTCAACACTTCGGAAGTTTCAATAACTTATGAGGATTTGGATACTGGACCTTCGGAAGATCTTGCTTTCACTGCAGTATGCTTTAGTACTTCGAAAGCATTCCTTTCTTCTGAGACCAAAATTTCTTCCAAAGGCAAGTTCTCACTTGTCTTCTTCTTTACTTTGGAGCTTTCGAAGGAAACAAATTTTCCTTTCGAGGCTTGCTTTTCTTCTTCTTCCCATAAGCTCTTTCTTGACCATGTTGATAGTGCTTTTGGGATTGTAGATGCAATCCTTAGCCAGATAAAAAGTGCTACCACACATGATACAGTCCATTTGCTTCCTTCTGGAGTCTTTTTTTAGAGCAAAACTGAGTTTGATCACTTTCCTTCTCTAACTTCACAGATGATGCAACAAGCTTCTTAGGGAGAGGCTTGCTATTAGAGTTAGATGGTTCAGGCTATGTAGCAGTGGTACACAGCTGGTCAGTCTTCTTCTTTTTACTGGAATGGTTTGGAACTAAACTAGAACTCCTGGTGCTAGAGTTCATAGTTGAGTCTTCAGCCTTTACCACTTCAAACCCTGCAGAAATGAACAATTGTTTCTGCTTGGAGTCAAAAGTGGCCTTGATCTCTTAAGCCTTCTTTGATATTCTCTTAGCTCTTCTGATCAAGTTCTTCTTCTTTGACTTGGTCATTCCAGATTCTTTCCTCTCCTCAGGAGAATAGTGACTCTTCTTAGGATGCTTCTTCACTCTTCTTAGAGTCATCCTTCACTATCTCCTTTTCATCCTCTTAAATAATGGGGTCTATGTGGGGAAGCTCATCTTCACAAGTTCCATACCTTGGAGATCTTACAGACAATAGAGTGTGTGGAGGAGCTATCTCAGTAGATCCATCCCTTCTTATTCTGATAACAAACTTTTGCATGAATGAGAGGATATTATGTTCTTGAAGGTCTCTTCTTCAAGAACATATTTTTTCTGCCCTGCATTGCTAATCACAAGCTCAGCCTGGCATTCAATAACTTGAGATGATCTTTGATTTGAGTCCTGTAGTTAGTGTGCTCCTGCTTAAGAGTGAAATGGTTTTCTCTACATCTTCTATCGTAAGTTTATAATCATTTTCAGCTCTTTTAAAATCAGCTTTTATGATATTTAAGGACTTAAGATCAGATCTCATCTCTAAGTTTAGGACCTGTATCTATTAACTTTAGTAATACATTCAGGTGTACAGAGATGTTCTAATACCTTGGCTTCATCATGATCTGCCATCAATGCTTGGTTTGGAGATGCATCTTCCACCTGAAAACTCCAATCAAAGACTCCTTCTTCAACAGCAACTGCGGCTTGCTGTCTTGGCGTCTCATTCTGATGAGCTCCTTTAGTGTAGTTTGGCTTTGTTTGTGCATGCCCACCATTTGACCTTGGTGCCTTGCACTCTCTGGCAAAGTGTCCCATTTGGTTACAGTTGTAACACTTCACTTTGCTTTTATCAAGCCCAAACTTTCCACTGGCTGCATTGCTAGGAAACTTCCTTCCAGTCCTCTTGTAGAATTTGTTGGCCCTGTGAGTGAGAAGAGTCATCTGCTGGACTATTTCCATATACTCCAGATCATCTAGATGGATGTAGTCCAGATCTTCAAGGGTGAAGAGAAAGTTTCTTGAACTTTCATCAGAAGACACAAAGCTTGTGAAGAGCTTGTCTCTTGGAATGGGCTTCCAGGGATGTAGCCTTCCCTTGGTGTCTCCAGAAATTTTATGATTTTTCGGGGTAGCAGATGAGATGGTGTTGTGGTTCTCTGCAATCCCTTTCAACCACATGAAGGGCTGAACTCTGTTGGTTGTTGGAGTTACCAAATGGATTTTGCATGTTCATCTCCATCTGGTAGCCACTGAGGATACCATACAACTCTATGAGAGTAAGGGTCTTAAGGTTCTAAGTCCTCTTAATGACCACACAATAGTGTGTCCATTGTCTGGGAAGAGAGGACATGAACTTCCTCATAACATCCCTGTTCTCAAGAGTTACTCCAACATCTGCTAGGGTATCCATAATCTCAACATACCTAAAGTATTGTTGAGTCATGGTTTCACCTGTCTTGAAGGTGAAGTTCTCAAACTACTGCTTCAAGAGGTCTTTCTTATTTTCTTTTGCATCATCAGACCCCTCATACATCAGCTTCAGTGCATCGAAGAGTTGCTTGGTAGTCTTGCACTTCTTGAAGCCTCTGTAGATAGAGTTTGAAAGAGTAGTTTAGAGGGCGGTCATGGCTTTCTGATGAATATCAATTCTTTTCCAATCTTCATCAGAATAGTCAGCCACTTCCTTTTGTATCATACCACCACCAGCAGCAGCTGAAGAGGTGGATGGTACATGAGGTCCATCGATAACAGACCCCCATATCCTGGAGTCTTGAGACTTGATAAAGCCTTCCATTCTTTGACACCAAGTATCAAAGTCTTCAGGATTTATCAGTGGGTACTTTGTCATTATATTGGTTTCCATATCAGCCTTTGTGATAGCTTCCATTTGAGATGTTAAGTGAACTGTGAAACTGAGAAGATTAAAGATGGTGAGATCTTACAATCAAGAGCCTGAAAAGCTCTGATACCAATTGCAGGACTGGGAAAGGTGCCTACCACTATCAGTTTCACAATGAGAAGAGACTTGGAACACTTAACAGTTCAAATAGGGAACCGGGTTTGATTATGAGGATTCTATGAACACAAGTAATGAGACAGAACAAGCAACAATAACATAGAAATATGGTTTTCAAGGAATGTTGTATATTGCTCTCAAGTTCTATTACAAGTGCTACAAAGCATGTCTAAATTACAAGATCCTGAGACTCTTTATACTACATCCTACAACCGTTAATACTTATAAGGACAGTTGGAATTGACTAATCTAGACAACAAGATCAACCTAAAGTCAAAAGGCAGATTGCCTTTTGACTAGTGACTATGACATGCCATAACTCATATCCTTTTCTATTACAAAAAGGTTTGCAGGTATAAAAATAGGAAGTTACATACAAAGACCTTAATCTACAGTTTACAAAAGCATGGACTTTTCACCAACTCATACAAGTTGGTGAGTCTTCAGAGTTACAGCGAAAAGCGTGTCAGCTTTATGTAAAGTAGATCAAAGAAAGCATGTCTTTTCTCTATGTTCGGAAGATATTAGTCTTCACAGCAAAAGTGTTTTGGAAGACTTTGTCTCTGAAGCTTCGGAAGACTTCATCTTTGGCTTCGGAAGATTTGGACTTTGGCTTCGGAAGATTTTACACTTAGAGTATTTTCTGATGTAGTGTGTAAAACTTCCGAAGCACTTCTACCTTTATATATTCAGTGCATGCATGCAGGAAGACCTTTGGTTGTTTTGGCTTCTTTGGTTGCATCAGTCTTATAATCTTCTGATATTACCTTACATAGAGTCAGATCAAATTGTTATTATTTTCATTTTAATGCATTTCATTTCCAATAAATAATATTAATATATTATATATGCTAGAAAATCATGATAAGATCTAATAGTGTATCTTTGCAGCAGCAATAGAGGTGTAATTTTATCTCTTCATTCACAGGCCAAGGTAAAATTGAGCATAAAAATATGACAATAGACGGTAGAAAACCCATGTAAATACACGTATTAAATAAATAAATTATTAACTATAACGAAAATTTATCAATTATAAAACGATATTTTAAGATAAGTTATAATTAAAATTACGTATAAGTAAGTATTTTTAAAAGAGTTTGATGGTTTAGAGAAATTTCTTATTTTATAAAAATTTATTTTTTTAGAAATACATTAATAAAAAGATTTTTTTTAATTTATTAAACAACTCCTTTAAATCTAAAAAAATTAAATAATATTGTTAGTGACTAATTTAGTTATTTAATAGGAGAGAAAATAGAAAAAATTTTGATGAGAAGAAATATGTATTGTTGTCATATGTCCCCTGATTAATATTTTATTAGAGTAGGAAGGTAGATGGTATAATATAATTAGATGAAGTTTTATTTGGTTACGAGTGATGATTGAAGACTAAAGATGATTAAACAATGAGTTGTGACTACGGTTGATTAATTCCCTTGACTAAAGGTGATTCAAGATATGACTATAGGTGAATCATAGCATGTGGGTGAACAACAAAGCATATGTTTCATCACTACGGTTCACACGTTTTATCGACTGCTGGTGATTAGAATGGGAAAAAACCATAGAATAGTAACCAACTTTCATCATGTTTCATTTACTCACTCTAACTTTTTTTAACCTTAAAACCACTCAACTTTCAAGTTTTGTTTTAATCTTATGAAAAATTGAATTTGATGATGATGTGTCAAAGTTTTTTTTATTTTTATATTTATTAAGCCATATGACATGGCAAATTTTTTTTTTTTACATTGCTAAAACTAATGACCTGTCAATTTACTATTTCTGTTATTAAATCTCATTGCTATTAGTTTTCATTTTGTTAGTGGAATTTATAATTGTAAGGATTACACTTAGAGTCTGATACACCAAAAAGCTCTTAGCATATACAAGTGAAGTACAAGAAAGTTACTTTGCAAGATTTGATACAACTCAATGAATTACTTTAAGTATCAAATCTTCCGAAGCCAAAAGACCAAATCTTTCGAAGCCAAAGATAAAGTCTTCCGAAGCTTCAAAGACTAAGTCTTCCGAAGGCAAAGATTTATTTCTTCCGAAGACAGAGAAAACATGCTTTTTCTAAATCACCTTTTAACAAAAGTTGAACTACTTTCCGCTGTCACCTCTGAAAACTCACCAACTTATATTAGTTGGTGAAAAGTCCATACTTTTGTCAAACTATAGATTAAGGTCTTGTGTCTGTAACTTTCTACTTTTGTACTTTTATCCTTTTTGTATTTGATAAGGATGTGAGCTATGGCATATCATAGTCACTAGTCAAAAGACAATTTGTCTTTTGACTTTACATTGATCTTATTGTTAATTGTCTTTTGACTTTACATTGATCTTATTGTCTAGAATAGTATTCCAGCTGGCTTTCAAAGTATGGCCGGTTGCAAGATTTAGTATAAAGTGTCTCAAGTACTTGTTATTTCACTTTAAGCTTTGTAACACTTGTAAGAACTTTAGAGCAATATACCATAATTCTTGAAAACCATATTCTTGTTCTTGTTTTGTTCTTTATTTGTGTTATGTGTTTCAATATAAACAGGTTCCCTATTTGATCTATTAAGTATTTTAACGCTCTCCTAATATTGTGAAACTGTTGCACTGACCTTCTTTATCGGTTTTGCAATAATGATCTATAATAGCTTTTTAAGTCAATAATAACTCATCATATCATTACACTCATTTATGGCGTATTCCATGTCTATCTTCAATATACTCAACACATACAAGAAGTAAAAAACCATTCAGTATACATAACACAAACTTTGATTAAATAAAAATAGAGCTTAGAGTACAAGGTGGTGCCAAACTTGACTTTTAATCTGCATTTACAAATCCACAGTAGGTATTATTTTTGCCAACTATAGTGAATTTTCTCATTCTTTTCATGACTATGATTGCTTTATCAGTTGTACTAATTAACTAAATAGTGACCATAAATATAATTTACTAATTCACACAACAATCAAGTTCATAATCGAAACCAATTTAATAAGCAAACCAGAAAAAAGTTAACAAATATTCGGTCATACAAACCAAAAATAGAAGTGTTTCTCAATATTCTTATCACTAATTTGTTTCTTTAGGCCTACCTTTTGACATCCCCTGCCTTGTTTGCTTATCTCTTTTCTCATTCGTGCATGACCTAGCATTATGCCCAATTTATTGACATGTTTGACAGGTCGTTTTCATTCCAAACCTGACCTTTGAATACTTAATTTCTTTCTCTGAAGCCTCTATTTTTCCCTTTACTGTTGGCCTTTCGTCTTTCCTTCAGAGGTAGAGGTTTGATATCATTGGTTTTAGGCCAAAAAAGACTTCCTTTCAATGGTTTAATATGATATTTGTATGCTTCTTTGAACATGTCTCTTTTAAACCACTTACTAACATAACTTTTTGGGTCCTTGTTGATAAAGGCTAACACGACAACTGTATGAACACAAGGTATGCCCGATAACTTCGGTGATCGACAGCTACATGTTTGTTCGTTAATGTTCACTACTAATAAATCTTTCTCATTCCTTACGTCAAATATAACATTATCACTTGGAATTACCTTCCAATGCCTATGAAAAAATAAACAATAAGTTAATAATAAAAAGTGCAGTAAAAAATAAATTAGTTAATAAAAATAATTATTACCTTTGTTTCAATTTAATATCTTCTAGCTTTTTCCTGATAGCTGGACATACATCATGTTCTACTTTTTCAGCTTTTGTTGTCATTATAAAGCTTCATTGCATCACAAACGTTCTAATTTCTTCTAGCATACTGATGATAGGTTTCCTTCGTGCAAATCGAATGCATGAGTTGAAGCTTTCACTCATGCCATTTTCAAATGCATCACATGCCCTATAACCTCAAAAAAAGCTCTTGACCAACTGGTTGGGTTTCTTTCTATAACATGTGTGTATGCTGCTATGCTTATGGCTTTCAACTCACTCATTTTCTCTTCAAAATGTGGCTCGGTTGTTGCAATAGCAGCAGCCAGAACAAATTTTTGAAGTGAATCCCATGGAATTTTATTTTGAAGTTAGCGTAGATATGTCTTGTACATTGTCTACGCTCTGCATAAGGGAAAACATCATTCACAGCTTCTAAAATTCCCTATTAATATTAAAGATATTAAATACAAAATAGTAAGTGTCATGTAGAATAAATATCACAAGACATTACAAAGATAACATACCTTATGTTGATCAGAAATTAAAGTTAACCCAATTTCACCATCCATTTCAATATCTCCCCTCAGTGGATCAAGAAACCATGTCCAGTTTTCTTTATTTTCAACAGATATAACCGCCCAAGCTAAGGGGAAAATATGATTGTTGGCATCTCTTCCGATAGCAGAGAGTAGTTGACCATTTTTTTAAAAAGCATCCATCCAAACTGATAATTATCCTACACTCGTTGATCCATCCATCTTTGACTCCCTTAAAACAAATATAATAACTATTGAAGTAAATATCTCCATTCGGATATTCATTCACAACCATTTTCACGGTACTCCCTGGATTTGTTATTAATATCTCTGCTCTATAGTCTGACAGTTTTGAGTAATGCTCTTTCAACCCACCCTCATAATCATTTAATGCCTTTTGTTTTGCTCTACTACATTGACCAATGCTAACTTTGCATTTGAATTTTCTCATAATATCCGTTTGCATTGCTCTTACACTCATATTAGGATTTTCAATTATTTGTTTAAAGTAACATTTTGCTATCCAAGAATATGTAACCAAGGACCGCAAAGAAAACTTTCTTGAGCAAATATGCTTATCATTTAATGATTTAATTTGAAATGAATTTTCACCACTAATCCTAGAGGCCAAAGCCTAAATGGACACTTTCTCACTTTCTTTTTTTTAATATTACTAGGCTTGTTTCCCGCACTATCATCTTCATCTTGAGTATACTTCATCACTTTCTTTTCTTTAATGTTACTAGACTTGTTTCTCATGCTATCCTCTTCATCATTAGTCCCTTAAGCACCACATCTTACCAACAATCTCTTGTAGTCGTTCACCAGGAATTTTAATTGGTAACCATTTGAAACACCATAGTCTATCATACTATCTTTCAATTGAGCAGGACTTTCAAATTTCATTCCTAAATATGTTTCATTAGTTTCCAGTCACTCGGAGTACTAACATTGGTAATAAGGTTTGTTAGATTATCTTCTCGTATAAAATCTGTCAAATTCTCATCATCATGATTAACATACAAACCAATCCGTCGGCTATTCTCAATCCCATAATCCAAGAAAATATATACATCCAAATAAGATTTTATAACTCTTAAACCATTGCTCAAAACCTTACCAGGAACACAATAATACAACCCTCTGCACTTTGTCGTGGTTTCTTTTTCAATGAATTCCACTAAAGAATTAAAGTCCCTATTTCCAAAATCAACATGACTTATGGTCTTTACTTCGCTAGAAGAATATGTTAACGGATTTCTTAATTGTAATTAGACGATGATGCCATATCCAAGAACCTATTATGAAGTTCCAAGAACCTGTATTGAAGTTGCAATGAAAATCAAGGTCATTAGTAATATACTATTCAAATATTAGATTTGTTACCACATGGTTTCATATTCAAGGAATCAACTCTTTCTGAAACTGCTGGTTAGATGTACTTTTATAATCAACATAGTGGATATTGTATCTTGTTTTTGAAATTCTATGCTTGCTTTTAATACAATGGGAATTCAAGCACGATAAACTTGTGATATTATAGTAGTATTATGAGGAAGACAAATTCTAATGATCTTCAAGTGACTTGCTGCTCATATGAAGAGCTATAGTGTTGGGCCAATTGCTATTTTCTATTTGGGTCATGGTAATTATAAAACTTGTTTTCATTGTTATTCTGATTTCCACCCATGCAATAGTTCATTATCAACATTCTCTTTTAATACAACAATGATAAGATCTGATTATACTTGCAACTACTGTATTGATCATAAACGCTAATATCATGTTTATGAAATTCTATGCTTGCTTTTAATACAATGGGAATTCAAGCACGATAAACTTGTGATATTATAGTAGTATTATGAGGAAGACAAATTCTAATGATCTTCAAGTGACTTGCTGCTCATATGAAGATAATAGTGTTGGGCCAATTGCTATTTTCTATTTGGGTCATGGTAATTATAAAACTTGTTTCATTGTTATTCTGATTTCCACCCATGCAATAGTTCATTATCAACATTCTCTTTTAATACAACAATGATAAGATCTGATATACTTGCAACTACTGTATTGATCATAAACGCTAATATCATGTTTAGCAATCACACAACACATCTATTCATTCTAGATCATACCTGAAGTCACGTCTACCCTACTGTTATGCTTGATTGTGCGTGAATTGCGATGAACGGCGATGACGGTGATGAACGGCGATTGCAATACTGATATGGGGGTTTATGAATGAAATCAGGAGTTCCAATCCTTTATTTATCGATGAGGATTTGTTTCAATTATGAATTTATTTTATTTTGTTAAATATTACCTAATCACTTATAATTGCCATGTCATATGCCTAACAAATTAAAAAATAGAAAAAAAAAATTGACAGGTCATTAATTTTAGCAAATGTAAAAGAATTTTGCCATGTCATGTGGCTTAGTAAATAAAAATAAAAAAAAACTTTGACGCATCATCATGAAATTCAAATTTTTCACAAGATTAAAACAAAACTTGAAAGTTGAGTGGTTTTTAAGGTGAGAAAAAAGTTATAATGACTAAATTGAAACACTAATAAAAGTAAGTTACTGTTCCATGATTTTTTTTCCAGATTACAAATGGTTGGGGTGATAAGAACAAATGAAATGATGGAAATGACCATCGTTGGGCCATAAGATTCACAAAGTCAATGGTCTAACAAAGAACAAACCGGCCTACTTACTTTTTGTGGTTTGTGGTCTAATTATGGTCTCATTACAATACTACTGCGACTATGGGTACGGAATTATGCAAAATAGTGGATGTACATGTTGCGGCGAGGTTTTTTACATGGATATTTCACCTCTTTTTAACCGTTTAATAAATTGGGCAGATTTTAACCCAAGTCTATATATGTTACAAATAAACTTATATGTGTAAGTGAATGCAGTGGTGAATCTAGTATTCTTAGTGGGGGTAAAGAGTTTATAGTCCAGCTTTCATGTAGGTTGGTAGTGGGTCCTTATAAAAGGGTATTAAAAATTATTTGACAAAATATGTGAATATAGGGTTGTTTACGAATCGAATCGAACTAAACGAAGGCTAGCTCGAACTCGGTTCATCTACAAGCTGAGCCGTTCGGTTCGGTTCGAATTTAAAAAACCGAGCAGAATGTTTATGCTTGAACTCAGTTCGGTTTATAATCGAGCGCTCGGTTTTGCTCGGTTTCAAGCTAAAATGTAATAAAAAAATCTAGATTATCATTATTTCAATTATTCAATAGTTACAACTCTAATTTCACAATAATATAAGTTTAACAAAATACAAATTTAAAGCACAATTAGGTTTTAACACTAAACCAAGTATATTATGATTACGGCGAATAGGAATTTAGAAGAACTTGGAAATTTTTATGTTTCACGATTTCATGGTATTAGGTTTAGGGTATTTTAAAAAAATGTTAAAAGACTTAAAGGATAAACCCCAAGAATAGGGCTATTAAGTAAAAATATTAAATAAATTATATTATATATATGTATGTATGTATAAGATAACTAACTAAAAAATAATTCAAGCAAACTCAAGCAAATAACGAACAAGCGTACCTTTGCTCATGCTCGGTTCACTTATAAACCGAATCGAGCGCTAGGCTCCTTTACAACCGAACTAAAATCAAACGAGTGAAACTCTGAGCATTTTTCTATTGAGTTTCAAACGTCGAACGAATTGGATAACCCTAGGTGAATAAGAAATCAAGCATGGAACATTCAATAATCAATACAAGTAATGATTTATGAGCTAAATTGACTAATAGAAATCGAAGAATAGAACATGGTAATAAAGAAATAGATATGTACCGATGACTTGACTAAAAAGGTACATCTATATTCCAACCACAATTTACAACTTTAGGAAAGCTGCAAAGACAAGTCATATTAAACCTCAAATCCACTCTTGCATATATAATGAAAGACTTGTAATACTACAAACGTACCTTGAGTTCAACCAAAACTGTTTCCTTTAAGTGTTTAGGAAGTGTGAGTTCACCATTAAGACACACATGTATAGAAACAAAACTCTTCCTAAAAAGTAGGTATGGATTACACACTAATATTGAAGGATGCTAACACATCACCCATGAAGTCTATATATCTCTTATTGGTACTTCAGATCTACATGCAAACAGACAACACATGAAACTTTCAAAAATCTTTGATTCCAAACAAATTTGCATATAAATGCAAGAACAATAAAGCTTAACTGTCCGATATCTTTTCATGATCTTTACCTTCATTGGTCAGATCAATATAGAGCTTGTAGCTTAGAGGCCATTCGCGTGTTATCATAATTCGGATTTAGCTTGCTATGATGTTCATTAGTCAGACCATCCAGCTATCATGAAGGTATTAGCATAATCCCATTTATAGTTAAGATAGATATACACCCTAAAACCTTAATTATCAGATTAGTGGAACATCTCAATTTTGCACTTTGTGATATAGTCAATTTGTACAAAAGATTTAACTTTAAGAACATAGACCCAAAACGATTATAATTATAAGACATACCTAAAAACAATATTTTTACCATGGAAATTGTATAACAACAGAAAACAAAATTCATAAATCTCAAACAAATCATAAATCAAAACAAAAATAGTAGCTAAGATTTTCTTCAACTTTGATCATATTACGTTTGACTATTCATTGCTATTCAACCCTAATTCAATGTTGGAAATTTACAAGTTGTAAATGTGAAAGTTGGCATGTTTACTTCTGTCCCACATTGTGGGAGAAAACAACTTTGAGTGGCTTATAAGAGGTTTTCTCTTATGGGTCACCAAAGTGGTGGTTGGGCCAAGAGAAAGGCTAAGCCCACACGCGTTGAGATGAGACGGAGACGCGGGCTTGCGAATGGGGGCGAATGAGGGCGCACTTCGCATGTGAGCTAAGGAGCTTTTATTTTTAGCTAAGGCCCGGTTCAGAGGCTTGCGGATAGAATTGAAAAACCAACTACGAGATAAATACGGTGGATAGAGTCGATCAATAAGCAATTCGGGTTATCTGCGTAACTGAATTCGCGAATTGGTGGGGATCAACCCCATCCTCCGTTTTTCTCATTGTTGGTTACGGTTTGAGACTATAAATATGGAGCTCCTGGTTCGAGTTTAAGCATCCCAAAAGCTACAGCTTTCCTCTAATACATGTTTCTTTACATCTGTTTCCTCACACGCTTCACATTAATTCGGTTCCCTTGCTATTGGAACACCGGATTCATTCTGCATTAAATCCTGGGAGTTTACGCTGTAGCTCACAGCAAATAAAGCGCGTAAAATCCTTTAAGGACATGAATACATTCCGTGCAGTTCATCATTCGAAGAACATCATATAATAGGTTGGTTTTATATTGTTGCATGTCTTTTAATTCGTCCGACAACGGGACACTCTCCTTCTACCTTTCTTATAATCAGTTTCGGTCACGAAGGATCAAACTGATTCGGCCAATAACTTGGTAATAATTAATTGATTTGTATTTGGTCTGATCTGTATTTTTCAACATTCGACATAATATAAACTTGTGGCAGATTCAATTTAATTAATGTTTACTAATTACCTAATTTTCAATAAACTACCTGTGTTTTTAACATTATAGTTAGCTACATCTTTAAATAACATAAAACATCAACATAGCCATTCAAAAAATCTTACCAACACAAAATCCTCGAAAGTTGGCTTGATCTACCAATATAGCGATATCATCCAGCAGTGACACCCTTCAAATTTAGCAGTTTTACTGTCATTAAATGATTCTATATAGATTGAATGACACTACCTGTTGATATGATACCTTGCTATCCAATTTTCAGAGAAAAAAAATCAACCATAGTTCCACCACAGGACCTGGAATCCAACCTAAAGCAGAGAAGACAACGACACAAGCAGCTAAATGAACAGTAACCCTACGATCAAATCATGACCAAACCACACAACATAAAGCAAAGAGTGCTGAACACAAATGTTAGGTGTAAACCATAGAGTACTAAAATCAATAGTTTACCGCACACTTGATGTAGGTTTTCCCCTGTACATGTGAACACTATTAAATCTTGCCATTTTATCATACAGTTTTATCAAACAAAAGATTCAGATTATATATAAGTGAAAGACACTTACTGTCAACATACGCGACAGTGATTTTTAATATAATTATATGGATAAAAATGGGGAATCCCTTACGAACGCTCTAAGTTCTCATCGTCTCCCTCTTTGTTTCTCTCAACATCTGTGACACACACACACTCTATCTCTCTCTTCCAAGAATGAGAAAGAAAGAGATATAGGATAAAGATATGTTGCAGACACGTGGATGCATAGAAAGTCATGTAACAGTATGGAAATTCCAAAAGTATCCTTGGTACTGTTTAGTTCCCATGCGTTTTAGTTATAGAGCAATCATCAATATAAGGGTGTCTAGGAATGTACAAAACATAAGGGTCTCTGAGCATTGTTCAAATACAAAGAAAGAACATGCAATTTTAGCACTTTTAGCACTTTTCAAATAGTAATTTATTATTCCTTCAAATTATCCAAAATGCAATTCTCTTTTTGCTAAGAAAATTGTATGTTTATCTTAGATTAAATATTATATATTATTAACTAACGATTTATAACTACTATAATAAAAATCAAAATTCAATATACTTTGTTAAACATGAACGAAAATGATTAAATTGCCTTTAAAACCTTTGGATCTAATTGTTGGAACCTTTGTATTAGTTAATCTAATTGAGCTATTATGTCTTATGTGTTAGATCCAAGAAATAAATGAACTAATATATTTCTACACTAATACTGCAATTTGTATACTATTATCTATTAGTTTTACTATGAAATATAGGTGTAAACTAATACACAAAATCATAATCTGTTTTTAATAAAATAACTCGGAAAACAATAATACAATTTTTTAATAAATGGAGCTCAGTCACATCAACTAACCAATTAAGATGATTATCAAACGAACTTCTAAGTTGATTGAGTTGTCTCTTCAGGATATATTATATTTGCACTTCTTGAAGCTCATGAGTTAGGCATCAAAAGGAGCTCACTCACATCAACCAACTAATCCTACGGTTATGCTTTAGTCACCCGACATGATAATTCATCCCAAGCTTATCATCAACAGATTACTTACCTTCAAATACTTCACAAAGTCCTTAGACTTGCTTTATTACACCATCATCAAGAAATCAGTCTAACAATGCAAAGTCTCATCTTCCTAATATTCATAAAGAGCATCTTAATATATGATTGTATTCTTAGACAGTTATGAGCAAACCAATCCTGATGATTTGAAGGAGATAGACATTCAATGGTAGATGCCCATGGTTACTTAAAGCAAAATGGTTCTTCAAGAAGACGGGAAGAGACCAGTTTAAGATGAAATAAGAAAATTGCCTTTAGTATGAAAAAGACAAGGTGCTGCAACTATAATCAGATGGGATATTTTGCTAGAGACTATGAAGCACCAAAAGCCAAGGCTGACTCATTCAAGGCAAAAGATAAAAGGAAACAAATGGTGCCACCAATTCCCACCTCAACAGGTTTGGTAACTCAAGGAAGTGGTGGATATGATTGGGGAAATCAGATTAAGGATGTTACTATTAATCAAGAACTAATGGTAGACATACAAGAGGAGAAGCCTGTTGACATCACATAAATACTGACTTAGGTAAAATCTAAACTGTGCTCTCAATCATGTATAGATGAAGTTGCCGGATATAGATTTTACAATTAATCATTTATTGCTAAATTCAACCATATGGAGACCATGTAAAAACACTTAGAGATTTGAAAAAACAATACAATGAAAAGATGGATGATCTTGTTTTTAAAAACAAAAACTTAAGATTAGATGTTTTGGCAAAAGTAAGGACAAATAAATTTTTGGCACAAGAGATTGCATCATTTGAAGAAGCAAAACTTTATGTTGATAACATGAATTTAGAAAAAAAGATCATAACTACATCAACTGGTATTTGAAGGCATTGACTATCATGTTGTTCCCCATTTAATCTCAATAAAGTAATGTTAGTTATAGATGCATGAGGCTCATGTTTCAAAAGAGTTTGTACCTATAATCTTTATTGATAAGTTTGTTTATAGTTTTGATTCTGACACTTTTACAATTTATGCGGAATCCAACCATTTGAGCTTAATAGAGGATGATTGTGATGGAGTTGCATGAACTAAGAGTGATTTTAGGTATTTAAATTTTGATGAATTTAATAATAATTTAAGGAAAATTTCTGATTTAAATTGTGTAGTTAAAACTTTTATTAGTAATTCATGCATGAAAACAAAGATTGTTTTAAAAGTGATGGTTCGCCATGTGTTTCAAACTATAATAACCCTAATGGTATAGTCATCACTTTCATAAGCGGTGGTTCATTTGAAAAGGACGTTCCACATGAACACATGAGTAATAGAGAATATTTTGTGTTGAAAAAACAAGAGTGCAATCAAAGGAGTGCGAACAATAAAACACTCAGAAAACACCCACAGTGGTCTTAAAACATCCTTCATTTAAGGCATCAACCTTATAATCATCTCTAATCAACATGGATGTTAGTAATGAAAGACACAGGTCCAGGTTCAATCATGTTGTGTTTATGAAAAGCCTAGACACTTAGGTATGTAGTGCCACTCATCCAAAAACAAGCTAAAAGAAAAACAGGCAGTTAAGTCTATAATGGTCACATACCAACCTAAGGTGATCCCCAAATCATTTTAGACTCCTTCCAAAACCAAACAAGGTTCACTTGTGATCAATATATGCAAGCATAAGCAACTCTCACGAAACCAATTGCTTGAAATTTAAAGAAAAGGAAGTCTAAACATTCAAAACAAGTTTTTAAAAAACAGACTCAAGTTTGGGTTGCTAAAAACTCACAGCTTTCAAAAATCTAAATTAATAACCTAAAATTTATTCCAAATGAGAAAATTCATTTCAACTATCATGAAATTGTTGGCTTTTGAACAAGTTAATCAGAGTCATTTTATCAAATAAAATGAAAAACGCAATGGAATAAGGATTCAAAACTTGTTACAGTTAATATATATATATATAAAACATTTTATTATATCTGTTAAAACCTGTAATGGATCGTTATATGAAAAACGTGTTTACCAATAACCATAGGGTGTTTAGAAAAACTACCTCTTAAATGGGTTAGAGGAAGATAATCGGTGAATGGCAGCTTCCAAAGAAGGAGGCCTCAAGCTTGTCTACCCTCAAGCTTCCAACAAACACCTAGTTGCTAGGATTTTTCACACTTGAATGAATCTCTGTTCTTGGTTTTTCTTCAACCGATCGAGAGAAGAAACAGAAAACAAAACGTGCACCTTTTTGACTGTCTTGTAAGTTATCAGAAAGAGTGGTTGATTGCAATCATATATTACACGTCCTATGAAACTAAAATTTCAGAGGAGGAGAGAGAAAAGTGGACGGGGCCTAGCCCCTTATCCCATCCGCATTTCTCAAATACTTACCCGCATTAGTAAATGCGGATGAATAACCTCCTACCGCATTTGTAAATGCGGATGAAGAAATTCCATCCGCATTTCCCAAATGTACATCCGTATTTGTAAATGCGGATGAAGAAATTCCATCCGTATTTCCCAAATGTACATCCGCATTTGTAAATGCGGATGAAGAAATTCCATCTGTATTTCCCAAATGTACATCCGCATTTGTAAATGCGGATGAGTAGTTTCATCAGCATTTCCTCAAATGCTCATCCGCATTAGTAAATGCTGATGTTTCCATCAGCATTTTCACAAATGCATATCCGCATTAGTAAATGCGGATAAGAAACCTTCATCCTCATTAGTTAATGGGGATGAGTAATCTTCATCTGTATTTCCTCAAAAGCACATCCGCATTAGTAAATACGGATGAGTAATTAAGAAATGCGAACAAAAGACTATATTGTTGTTTAACCATTTGAATAACAATATAGAATACTCTCTCTAAAATAAATTATTCATATAATTTATTTACAACACAAGTGCAAATATTTAGAAACCCAATTTCTAAATACTCTAAGTGTTAATATTTATTTATATGATCATATCATAAAATAAATATTGTTGGTGTTTGTCTAGCTTGTTATTGGGTATGACCCAACTTGGATCATAATGGACTAGCCACATCAATTCAATATGTATCTTGGGCAGACCGTTTCTAACAGAAATAACCATGCTTCATTCTGACAGAAAGCCCAAGATTATCAAGGCTTGGGTTCTAATCTCTAATTAGTAGATTGGATGTGCAGGCGCATTCGAGGAAGACTATTAACAACTTTTGGCATGTTGACAGTGATGTTCTCTACACATGATGGGCTAGTACTATCTTCTTTGAGATTTTAAGGAATCAATGAAGAGTTTGTGACATTTGCTGGTGATGAATGTCTCTCTGATTTGTGAAAAAGACCTTGGTGCCTACTTCACCGCTATAGAGTGTATCATTCTGAAGCTGGATGTAACTATTCCTGAAGAACTTATTTTGATAGACGCGTCAAAGAGGTTGAACACCTATAGTTGGGGTATGAGGAAACCTACATCATCCAATATTGCATCATGTTTTATGTCAAAGGTATTCGAGGACACGTCCTTCCGATGGCATCGAAGAATGGGGCATATTATCTTCATGGCAATGAACCGCTTCGTGAAAGAAGACCTAACGTCTAGTTTACCGTCATAGGAATTTCATACCATGGAGCATTGCATTGCATGTGCTAAGGGTAAACAATACTGGACATCCCATAAGCTAAAGCTTACAAATTCTTTTGATTCCTTGCTTTAGTTACTTCACATGGATTTGTTCGGTCCTATGAGTGTGTTAAGTCTTGGCATGAAGGCATATTGTTTGGCTGTGATCTATAATTTTTTGGTTTCATATTGGTTTTCTTCTTAGGGACTAAAGGTGAGATCATAGGAGTCCTTAAGGTTCATTTTTAAGATAAAGAACTTGTATAAACTCTGAATAAAGAAAATCAAAAGTGATAATGGCACATCATTCAAGAACATCAATCTAGACTCATTATGTGATAGTAGAGGTATGTCTGAGCAATTTAACGCACCTCAAACTCCTCAATAAATTGATTTAGCTGAATGAAGAAATCATACATTAAGAGAAGCTTCTAGAACCGTGCTAGTAGACTCCAAGTTATCTGTTATATTTTGGGTCGAGGTTATGAATACATCATGTTTCATGAAAAATCAAATCTTTATCTTTATTTAGTGTTGCAACAAGACTCCTTATAAGATTATGCACAAGCAGAAACCCACAATCAAGTTCTTCAAAAACTTCGGGTGTCTATGTACGGTATCTAGTCAAATGAACAAGTTCTACTCTAACACACATGAATGTTTTCTTGGTTATTCTAACAATTAATATGCATATCATGTGTTCAATAAAAGAAAAGGGGTTGTGATGAAATCTACAAATATTAACTGACATGAGAACAATCAGACTAATTCTGGACATGGTCTTCATTTTTATTTGATGTGGATTGTATATTCAAGTCATTTAAAATCATTCAAGAGTAGATAAACAATTCAGGTAAGGTTCATCTTTTATATTCATTTGCAGATCAATTCATATGGAATGTTACCATTCAGCCTTTAGCAAGACTGAGTGTTGAACATCCTCCAATAATTGAAGATTATCCAGTTTAAGTTCTTCCATACGAGTAGTCTACCCAATCATCTCCAGATCTCTCTACTAAGAAAATGAAGTTATGGAGGAGCCCTTGCCAGCTACAACAGACATTGGTGAATCACCATTAGGTGATGTCATGGAACCGGTAGAAGATTTTGTTATTCCTAATAATAACATCTCTAATTTTCTTGATAATTTAGAGGTTCATGTTGCTCCTTAAATAAGAATACACAAGTCAGATCCAACAGAGAACATCAATGGTCTTTTAGATAATAGAGTATGTAATCGAAGTACCCAGGGGAAATTAATGAATGCTTGTATGCCTTCTTTATTTTTCATCTTGAAAGAAAGAATATTTTCATGGCTTTGAAGCAAAACATATGGATTAAAGAAATGCAAGATAAGCTTCTATAGTTTACAAAGTTAAAGGTTTGAGAGTTGGTAGACCTACCACGAGAAAAATTGTAGGAACCTCTAAAGTTAAGAGGCTGATGCAACCAAAGGATACCAAAAAAACCAAGTCTTCCAACATGCACTTTGGAACAAAGAAGAACCAGCTTCGGAAGTTTTACACACTCAAGAGAAATACTAAGTGTAAAATCTTCAGAAGCCAAAGTTTAGAAGAAACTGCTATGGAAGCTTTACACTCAACTTAGAAAATACTCTAAGTGTAAAGTCTTCTAAAGCCAAAGACTCAACTCTTCCGAAGGTAAAAGATGAAGTCTTTTGAAGCTCTCAAGACAAAGTCTTCCGAAGCTGTTTAAAGACAAGACTGATTTTCTTCTGAAAAGAGAGAAAAGATACCTTTTCCATCAGCTTTATCATAAAGCAACTTACTGTCCGCTGCATGCTCTAGTGGTTCACCAACTATCATCATTTGGTGAAACTTCCATGCTTTATGATAAAGTAGATAAGGTCTTTGTCTGCAAGCTTCTGTTTTTGTTCCTTTTTGGCTTTTTGTAATAGGAAAGTCAGTGAACTATGGCATGTCATAGTCACTAGTCAAAAGGCAATCTGCCTTTTGACTTTAGGCTGATCTTGTTGTCTAGATTAGTCACTTCCAACTGTCTTTTTGTATATTAACGGTTGTAGGATGTACTATAAGTAGTCTTCGGTTCTTGTATTCAAAGATATACTTGTACAACACTTGTAATAGAACTAGATAAGCAATATATAACTTCCTTGAAAATTTTATCTTGTGTTCTTGTTCTTGTTCTTACTTGTGTTTGTCTTGTATCTTCAGTAAAAGTTCACTGTTCCCTATTTGAATTGTTAAGTGAACTTAAGATCCTTCTAAGTGTGTTAACTAAGTGCAAGCTTTAGTACCCTTTAAAGGTCTTGCATTTGGTATCAGAGCATTCTAGGCTCTTGATTGTAAGATCTCACCATCTTCAAATCATCTTAGTTACACACATCACTTAACTCTTCAAATGGCAGCTATCTCCAAAGCTGATATGGAAACTAGAACTATGACAAAGTCCCCACTGATCACTCCTGAGGATTTTGACACTTGGTGTCAAAGAATGGAAGGCTTTATCAAGTCTCAAGATTCCAGGATGTGGGAGTCTGTTGTCAATGGACCTCATGTACCATGCACCTCTTCAGCTGCTGCTGGTGGTGGCATGATACCAAAGGAGAGGGCTGCCTTTTCTAATGAAAACTGGAAAAGAATTGACATTGATCAGAAAGCCATAATAGCCCTCCAAACTGCTCTTCCAAACTCCATCTACAGAGGTTTGAAGGTGCAAGACCGCTAAACAGCTATGGGATGCACTAAAACTGATGTATGAGGGTTCAAATGAAGCCAAGGAGAACAAGAAGGATCTCCTGAAGCAGCAGTTTGAAAACTTCACCTTCAAGACAGGTGAGACCATGACTCAACAATACTTTAGGTATGTTGAGATTGTGGATACTCTGGCTGATGTTAGGGTAACTATTGAGAACAGGGATATTGTAAGGAAGTTCATGTCCTCTCTTCCCAGGCAATGGACACACTACTGTGTGGTCATTAAGAGGACTGAAAACCTCAAGACCCTTACTCTCACTGAGTTGTATGGGATACTCAGTAGATACCAAATGTAGATGAATATGCAAAATTCATCTGGTAACTCCAACAGTCACCAGAGTTCAGCCCTTCATGTGGTTGAAAGGGATAGCAGAGAACCACAACATCATCTCATCTGCTACCTTGAAAACTCATAAAAGGGTCCTTTCATCACCTTCCCAGAGAAACCCAGAGAGAGCTACATCCAAGAAACTCCCTTCCAAGAGACAAGTTCTTCTCAAGCTTTTGTCTCCACTGATGAAAGTTCAGGCAACTTTCTTTTCACTCTTAAAGACTTGGACTGTATCCATCCAGATGATCTAGAGTACATGGAGATAGTCCAGCAAATGGATTTTCTCACTCACAGAGCCTAGAAGTTCTACAACAGGACTGGGAGAAGGTTTCCTAGCAATGCTGCTAGTGGCAAGTTTGGGCTGGACAAGAGCAAAGTCAAGTGTTACAACTGTAACCAGATGGGACAATTTGCTAGAGAATGCAAGGCACCTAAGTCAAATGGTGGCCAAGCCTTATCCAGGCCAAACTACACTAAAGGAGGGCACTAGAATGAGAAGCCAAGACAGCAAGCTGCAGTTGCTGTTGAAGAAGGAGGCTTTGACTGGAGCTTTCAAGCTGAAGATGCATCTCCAAACCAAGAACTCACGGCTGATCATGATGAAGCCAAGGTACTTGAACATCTTTGCTCTCCTGAATGTATTGCTAAAATGAATAGATACAGGTCCTACAACTTGGAAATGAGATTTGATATCGAGTCCTTAAATATTTTAAAAGCTGATTTTAAAAGAGCTGAAAATGACTATAAACTTAAGATAGAAGATCTAGAGAAAACAGTTTTAACTCTTAAACATGAGCAGACAAACTACAGGACTCAAATTAAGGATCTCATTACCAAGTTGACTGAATGTTAGGCTGAGCTTGTGATCAGTAAAGCCAGGGCAGAAAAATGTGTTCTTGAAGAAGAGACCTTCAAGAACATGATATCCTCATCTTTGCATGCAAAAGTGTGTTATCAGAATATGTAGGGACTGGGATCTAGTAAGATAGCTCCTCCACACACCCTACTATCAGTCAGATCTCCTAGGTGTAGAACTGGTCAAGATGAGCTGCCATCCATAGACCCCAGTGATGAAGAGGATAAAGAGGAGAAGATGAGGGATGACTCTGAGGCGAGTGAAGGGAGTCAATCCAAAAAGGGTCACCATGCTCCTAAGAAGGAAAAAGAAGCTGGTTTGAGCAAAACCAAGAGAAAGAAGTTGATTAGAAGAGCAAAGAGAGGATCTATAAAAGCTCAAGAGATCAAGAACACTTTTGACCCCAAGCAGAAACAAGTATTTATCTCTACAGGGTTTGAGGTAGTGAAAGCTAAAGATTCTGCCAAGAACTCCTGTTCCAAGAGTTCTGCTTCAGCTTCAACTCACTCCAGCTACAACAAGAAGATTGATCAGCTGTGCGTCACTGCTACACAACCTGAACTATCCATTTTAAAGAGCAAGCTTCACCTTAAGAAGCCTGCTGCATCATCTGAAAAGGTGAAGAAGGAAAAGGAATATGTTCAAGCTCAGTCTTCTTTAGGAAAGAAGCCTCTCAGAAGGAAAGATTTGGATTGTGTTATATGTTGTAGTACTTCACATCTGGTTAAGGATTGTCAATACAATCCCAAGAGCACTATCCACATGATCAAGAAGAAAACTTCTGAGAAGAAGAAGAAACAAACAGCTTCGGAAGGAAAATCTATTTCCTTCGGAAGCTCCAAAATGAAGAAGGCAAGTAAGAAATTGCCTTCGGAAGAAAAGTTGGCCTCAGAAGAAAGGAATGCTTTTGAAGTACTGAAGCTTGCTGCAGTGAAAGCAAGATCTTCCAAAGAATCTGTCTCCAAAGCTTTTAAAGCTACAAAAGCTTCCGAAGTATTGAAGTCAAGCCCAATCTTCCAAAGGTGGTGTGGAAGATGAAGGAAGACCTTGAGACTGAAAGCTCCTCTTTAGCAACAACAAATGATCCTCAAAGCCTGAACATAGGATCACTTACTATTTCATTGCCTTCATCTGAATTTTATAAGCCCAAGACCAATAAGGCTTGGGTTTCCAAATGTAACTAAATCATCTCTTTTACGTAGGGACAGCCAAAGGCAAACAAAAATATGTGGATCATTGATAGTGGCTGCTCCAGGCACATGACAGGCAATGAGTCCCTACTTCAAAACTTTGAAGAATTTGATGGAGGGCCAGTTGCTTTTGGAGGAGATGCAGGAGATTACATCACTGGCAGGGGCATCGTCTCAAATGGTAAGCTCAGCATTGAGAAGGTAAATTTTGTCAAGGAGCTTGGATACAATCTTTTGAGTGTGTCCCAATTTTTTGACCAAAAACATCACATGCTCTTTACTGAGCATGAGTGCATTATTCTCAAGCCCAGGGTTGACATTCCTCAAGAGCATATTTTGCTCAGAGCCCCCAGGAAAGGGAACATATACAAGATGGACTTGCAAGAAACATCTCCCTCTGGAGAGATTTCTTGCTTTCTATCTAAAGCAAATAGTGATGAGTCTTTCCTTTGGCATAAAAGAATGTGCCATGTAAACTTTAAGAACATGAATAAACTGATTAAGAATGATTTGGTAACTGGAATACCAAAGAAAGAGTTTACAAGTGATGACCACTGTGTTGCATGCCTAAAGGGGAAGCAACACAAAGTGTCTCACAAGCCAAAGGAAAGAAACTCTATCACTACTCCCCTACACTTGTTACATATGGATCTGTTTGGCCCTACCAGTGTAATGAGTTTAGGAAGGACCTCATACTGTTTGGTGATCACAGAAGATTTCACAAGATTCACTTGGGTGTTTTTCCTTAGAACTAAGGATGAAACCCTAAATCTTAAAGAATTTCATTCTAAAAATTGAGAATCAATCTAATCACAAGGTCAAAATCATAAGATGTGATCAAGGAACCGAATTCAAAAACCAAATCCTTGATACATTTTGTAATGAAAAGGGTATTTCAAGACAATATAGTTCTCACAGGACTCCTCAGCAAAATGGTGTTGCTGAGAGGAGAAACAGGACAATTATTGAAGCTACAAGAACCATGTTGTCTGACTCTAAACTGCCCATCACCTTCTGGGCAGAGGCTGTCAACACAGCCTGCTATGTGCAGAATAGAGTTTTGGTAGTTAAGACACATGGTAAGACTCCTTACGAACTGTGGCATAAAAGGAGACCATTCATTGGTTTTCTCAGAACATTTGGATGTCCTTGCACCATCTTGAATACCAAAGATCAAATAGCCAAGTTTGCTGAGAAATCAGATGATGGATACTTTGTTGGGTACTCTTCTTAAGCTAAGGCTTATAGAGTATACAATCTTAGAACTAGAATCATTAAGGAGTCAGCCAATGTGACTTTTCTATGACCACACACCCTGTGTAAAAGGTTTTGGTCTGGATTGGCTGTTTGATCTTGACTTAGTTACCAATTGTTTTAACAAATCTTATGAGAATGTTTCAGGATCTACAGATAACAGGTCAACAGAAGTTCCTGATCCAAGATTTGAGCTGAAAAGACTAAACAAGAAGACTACTTCAGCTCCAGTGGTGACTAACTCTGCAATTAAAGCTCCCATCAGCACTAGCATGACAAATACTGCTGATTCAAATGAATTGCCTTCAAATTCCAACTCAGAGGCTTAGAATTCAGGAGAAGGAACTTCAAATGCAGGAGGAGGAATTGGAGGTGGTGATAGTGACCAAGAATTTCTTGATGCTGATAACCATTCCATTGAAGACAACATGAATGATGTAACACACTCATTGGATCAAGTTTCTCTTGATAAGTGTGCTGATGTGGTTGGGGACTCTTCTTTGCCAGATCAAAATTTCTCTAATTTAGATCTGTCCAACCAACTTACTGTGATTCCTCAACTTAGAATCCACAAGTCTCATCCCACCATTAACATCATTGGAAATGTTGTCTCAGGGGTGAGAACAAGAGGACAAACTCATGACAGCCATGTTTGTCTACATTTTTATTTCTTATCACAATTTGAGCCTAAGAAAGTTAATGAGGCTTTGAAAGATGAAAGCTACATTGAAGCAATGCAAGAAGAGTTGCTTCAAATCAAAAGACAGAAGGTTTGGAACTTGTTCCCTCTTCCTCAAGGGAAGTCTATCATAGGTACCAAATAGGTATTCAGGAAAAAGAAAGATGATAGAGGGATCATCATCAAGAACAAGGCTGGACTGGTTGTCCAAGGATACACTCAAGAAGAAGGGATTGATTACACTGATGTCTTTGCTCCAGTAGCAAGACTTGAAGCTGTAAGGATATTCCTGGCTTATGCTGCATCCAAGTATTTCAAGGTCTACCAGCTTGATGTGAAGTGTGCCTTTCTTTATGGGTGATTGATGAAGAAGTTTATATTAAACAACCACCTGGCTTTGCAGACCCAGATCATCCTGATTATGTCTGCAAGCTTGATAAAGCCCTTTATGGACTGCATCAAGCTCCAAGAAAGTGGTATGAGACACTATCAACATACCTCTGTCAACATGGATACAAAAAAGGTACTATTGATGGGACTCTCTTCATCAAAGAAAAAGGAAATAACACATTGCTAGTTCAGATATATGTAAATGATATCATCTTTGGTTCAACTAATCTAAGCTCTGCAAAGACTTTGAGATGCTGATGAAGAATAGATTTGAAATGAGTGCCATGGGGGAACTCAATTTCTTTCTAGGAATTCAAGTGAAGCAGTTGAAAATGGCATCTTCATAAGTCAGTCAAAGTATGTTCAGGACATACTTGCAAGATTCAAGATGACTGACCATTAGCAGAAACCATTCCCTTGGTCCTGATCTTGAGGGGAGTGTGTTCATGAACATCTCTACAGGGCTATGATTGAGTCTCTTATGTATCTTACCGCTAGCAGGCCTGATATTATGTTTGCCACATGCATATGTGCAAGATATCAAGCCAACCCCAAGATGTCACACCTAATCACTATCAAAAGGATTCTTAGATATCTCAAAGGTGCTCCAAATCTAGGCCTTTGGTATCCAAAGAATTCGAACTTTAATCTGCATGCTTATACAGATAGTGACTATGGTGGCTGCAACATGACTACAAAGTCAACATCTAGGGGATGTCAGTTCCTGGGTGGAAGGATAGTCTCTTGGCAATGCAAGAAGCAATCCTGTGTGTCTGTATCAACTGCTGAAGCTGAATACATTGTTGCTGCTAGCTGCTGTGCTCAAGTGTTTTGGATTCAGAATCAGATGCCAGACTATGGGTTCAATTTCAAAGAGACTCCCATCCACATAGACAATAACAGTGCCATCTCTGTTACAGAGAATCCTATGCAGCACTTAAGGACCAAACACATCAACATCAGGTATCATCTGATTAGGCATAATTTTGAAAAGGGGTTGATAAAACTAATCAAAGTTAACACAAATGAACAATATGTAGATTTGTTAACAAAAGCTTTTGATGAACAAAGATTTAAGTATCTTATATCAGCTATTGGGATGATTAACTTTGAATATATTTTTTCTTAATAACTTAATCCATTTTATTTCCTAAAACTGTGTGTCCTAGGTTGTCTATTAGATCACTTCATAAGCCCAGTTCTCTTTGGAAGAAAAATGAACTTTTAAAATGATATCCCTTAGAATGATGAAAATTTACCTTTGGAAGAAGCATAAGTTGCCTTCGGAAGAAAATTTATGTCTTTAAATAGTTTAAACAGCTTATCTGAGATTTACCTTTGGAAGAAATTCTTGAAGTATCTTCCGAAGCTTAAATTTTGGTATAAGTACTTAAATGCATTTTAGGAACAAATTTCTTCCGCAAGCAATTTAGTCTCGGAAGACTTATTTATTTCTTCCGAAGCCAAAATTTTCAAAACTGTTTGAAATATCTTTCGAAGCAAAATTGCCTTCGGAAGCTTTGATTGCAAAGCTTCCGAAACCAAAATTGCCTTCGGAAGCTTTTACTACTTCCAAGAAAACTAACTTTTTGGGCGCCTTTTTCAGAAGTAGGACTCACTTACGGATTTCAAAGTTTATCTTTTTGTCATAACTTTGTCTCAAATCCGGAGTATATCTTTCCGAACAGTTCTTTCTCATCTCTCTACTCTCATTGTTCCTTACCCTAAAATTACTCCTAATTTCATCTTCTTCTTCCTTCCTTCACTACAAAGCTTCTTCAAATGGCCAATCTTAATCGTCGTAACGACCCGGATTTCACCATGCACCTACACAGGCAACATAATCAAGCAGCCCTGTTAAACTCTGAGAAGGATCCAAGCTTCTCAGACGTTTGTAGGTATCTTTCTTTGTCTCACTACTTCACTTCCCTTATAATCGATCCTCCCCTCTATGAGAATCAGTTGCTTGAGTTCTGGCGAACCTGTCAAGAGGTCACCATGGATGGGGAGAAGGCACTGTCTACCATAGTGCAGGGGAGGACGGTTTTCATCACTCCAGCCATTATAAACACCCACTTGCAGCTGGATGACAAAGCAGGCGAGCTGTCCTTTCCAAAAGCTGCTGTCAACCAATCCTTTGAGCAGATGGGATATGAAGGTGACTTTTCATTCAAGACGTTCAAGAAGGGGAAGGTCTCATTCCAATGGAAATACCTCCTCCATGTCGTCATCCACAGCTTATCCAACAAACATGGAGGATGGGACCAGATTCTAGAAGACCTCTCCTTTATTGTCCATAGGATGGTTCAAGGGGTCAAATTCAGGTACTCTCAGTTTGTATTTACAAATTTACTAGCGAATTTAGATTCCTTATAATATTACATGTTCCCCCGATATGTTCAACACATTCTCAACTGTGAATTGGGACCACAGTTGAGGGGAACAGGTAATGTTCTTAAACTTGCACACATGAGGCCCGACATTTTCAAGATATTGAAAAAGCCAACTGTTGGGTTCTCAGGGGTAGAAACAACCCTTGTCCTGAAAATGTTTGAGCTCATTGCTCAGGGTGACATCCTAGCAGCCCCATCTAGTGATGAGCCAACACTCTCCACCTCTCAACTACCATCAAGGCCAACAATTACCCTCACCTACACTAGAAAATCCAAACGAACCCCTGCACTTGCTATTGAGCATGTGCAGTCCCCCATATCACAACCCACACAGGAGAAAGTGGACACTCAAGCTCCCACTTCTCCTGAGGAGCAAACCACTCACATTCTTCAAAAGATCAGTGATGAGGTTCCCCATGCTCAACCTGATGAGCTCATAACTCCACAAACAGCCTTAAGCCATCACTCTGAGTCTCAACACTCTAGTGATTAACCTTCAAGGGAAAGCTACCATCCCCAGCCTCTTGATCTTAACCAACCCATTCCCAGCTTTGACTTCTACTCTGATGAAGATTTGGGATTCAGTGAGTACCATGAATCTCTCCTCTCTACTCACACTCAAGGGGAGATGAGTACTCCTGCTTCACCCATGTCTAGCCCACATCAGACACCCCAAATTGAGGTGGATCTTCCTATGACCCATTTGGAAGAGGCTCTCACTGTTGCCAGTGATTACATCTTTAAGACCTCAACCACGGCAACCCAGCCTCTTGACATTGTCATGGGGCAGGGGATATCCAACAGCCAAGAACTCCATGCTGGTGGTGAGGGAGCGGACCTCGGTTCACCTCCTTCATCCCCTAATGATTCTTCAACTGTAGATGAAGGGAGTCTGAAACTCAGGGTGCATCAACTCGAAGACATCTGCACCCAACTGGTTTCAAAGATAGCTCACCTTAAATCACAGGTGACTATCTTGCAAAGGAAGGTCCATGACCAGCAACTTAAGATCATCGATCTCAAGGGCCAGTTAGTTGAGAGACCCATAGGACAAACTCATCCTGGTCCATAAGAACCTTTGGATGTTATGGATCACTTCCCCTGCTCACCTATGCATGAGGGTGATGCTACCAAAAAGGGGGAGGAAGTTCTGAAAGCCACAGAACCTGGGAGTTCTTCCTCAAGTATTGACATGCAGGACTCACAATCCTATCTTGCAGTTGTCCATGCTCAGCAACCTCCTCAAGACAGAGATCTCGACTTTCAAATTCAACATCTGTTTGAGGAAGGGATACCAAGAGCAATGTCTGCTCCTTCTAAGAACCCAATCATGGGTTGGGGGTACGAAAGTGATAGGAAAGCTCTTGTACTCTCTAGAGCTCAGGGTTAACTAGAAAGCTTAAACATTTCAAACTTGAGTTTCTATGAGGGTATAAATCTGGTAGATCTAGCACTTGTCAACCCAAGCAATAACAGACAAGCTGTCAGATTAGCCAATCAAATTCAAGACTGGGTGCCAGCAGAATTCAAAAGGAAAACAACATCATATAGACAAAGGCTAGCAGTTGAAGCCTTTGGTCAACTGGATGTTGAGGTAGACCCCAAGATTAGCTTCGAAGGAAAAGCCTTAACTGAAGGCCAGAGGCTGAGACTATAAACCTTGAGACAAGATCTCCTCCAGCACCTCATACCCTTAGTGAGGCACCAGCTGGTGATGGTGCTTCACAACCTCTCTCTGGACAGAGCTTGACTGTTGAATCACGCAATGAAGGCCAAAGCACTTCTCAGGCTGAGTCATCAAGATCTGTAATTGACAAAGGTAAAAGGAAGATGACTCCTGAAGAGACTGAAGAAGAAAAGAGAGAGAGGAAGAGGAAGCTGAGGGGAGAGAGTTCAAGTGGTTCCCTAGGATTCATGCAAGCTGCAATTCTGGCTGCCCCTGTACCAAACACTCAAGAAGATGAATTAAGGGCAGCCAAGCTCAACTATCTGGGGACCAGGAACTTTAACATAGATGAACTCATCTCTCTCCCCTTAGAGGAGTTAAATGAACTGGCTGACATTGAATTATCAAAGGAGAGGAAGGAAGCAGAGGATGTAGTCTTGACCCTCAAACCAAGGAAGAAATAAGGAGAAAAAGGCTTTACAAGAACATTCCTGTCCTCTCCACTGTTCAAGAAAGTCCTGAGTCAGAGACTGTGGCTGCTGAACAACCTCAGGTAGTTGATGAAGAAGAAAGATTAAAAATGATCAACTACCTGAGTGCCACAGGTCTCTATCAGACACCTGCATTCCTTCCCTTGCCTTATGATTATATATTATTTGAATACAATAAGCAGCTGGAAGAGCAAGCCAAAAAGGAAAGGCAAGCTGCTAGGAAGAGGCAAAGGGAAGAAGCTGCAAAATCAAGAGCCATCATCCAGAAAAGTTAGAAAAAGTCTACAGATAGGCAGAGGATGATGAGCTTCTTGTAACTGTATGGGTTCTCCGAAAGGAGGCTTGGTCCCATGTCTCTATCCATAATGGATGAGCACATAAGGGTGATCAAGCAGAAGATAAAAAGGGGAGAGCTTGTGAACCTTCATTCATCATCAAGTCAAGCTCAACCTGAAGTTGAGGTAAAGGTTGAACCTACAGAGACAACACCACCTGCACCTGAAGCTGTACAACAGCCAACTTCATCTTCTAACCCACAGCAGGGTTCTCATCCCTCTCTTTCTGAAATTGGGAGAGAGGAGATCCCAACTGAGAGGGAATCCACTGAAGAACTTAGTACTGAAGACCAACCCTCCCAGTTAAAATCATCAGGGAGGAGAAAAAGGATGGCCAGAAGAAGATCATCAATTAAGAAGAAAAGAAGAAAGGCATCCACCTCCCAACCTCAGGATAAGTCAGAACATCCTGGGGAAGTGCATGAAGAGGACTCTCAACCAACTCCTATCATAGTAGAGCCTCTCTCTGTTGGAAGACAAATTCTGTCCTGGATTTTTTTGCTGAAGATCCAGACAGATGGTATGTCACTAGAGATCAGGGAGAACAACATGTCTACTTCACAAGTGACATGCTTGAACTCCCTCTGCATGATCTCTATGATATGAGAAGGTACTTCATGAGTTTGAAGAATCCAGATCTACTAATAAAGAAAGGACTTCTGAAGATCCTCATGTGGATTATCCCAGTCTGAAGAACATCTCTGTTTTGGAAGCATCAGCCTAGGGGGAGTTTGTAGGAACCTCTGAAGTTAAGAGGCTGATGCAACCAAAGGATACCAAAACAACCAAGTCTTCCAACATGCACTTTGGAACAAAGAAGAACCAGCTTCGGAAGTTTTACACACTCAAGAGAAATGCTAAGTGTAAAATCTTCCGAAGCCAAAGTTTAGAAGAAACTGCTGCGGAAGCTTTACACTTAACTTAGAAAATACTCTAAGTGTAAAGTCATCCGAAGCCAAAGACTTAACTCTTCCGAAGGAAAAAGATGAAGTCTTCCAAAGCTCTCAAGACAAAGTCTTCCGAAGCTCTCAAGACAAAGTTTTTCGAAGCTATTTAAAGACAAGACTGATTTTCTTCTGAAAAGAGAGAAAAAATACCTTTTCCATCAGTTTTATCATAAAGCAACTTACTGTCCGCTGCATGCTATGGTGGTTCACCAACTATCATCATTTGGTGAAACTTCCATGCTTTATGATAAAGTAGATAAGGTCTTTGTCTGCAAGTTTCTGTTTTTGTTCCTTTTTGGCTTTTTGTAATAGGAAAGTCAGTGAACTATGGCATGTCATAGTCACTAGTCAAAAGGCAATCTGCCTTTTGACTTTAGGCTAATCTTGTTGTCTAGATTAGTCACTTCCAACTGTCTTTTTGCATATTGATGGTTGTAAGATGTAGTATAAGTAGTCTCCACTTCTTGTATTCAAAGATATACTTGTACAACACTTGTAATAGAACTAGAGAAGCAATATACAACTTCCTTGAAAATTTCATCTTGTGTTCTTGTTCTTGTTTTTACTTGTGTTTGTCTTGTATCTTCAGTAAAGGTTCACAGTTCCCTATTTGAATTGTTAAGTGATCTTAAGATCCTCCTAAGTGTGTTAACTAAGTGCAAGCTTAAGTACCCTTTAACGGTCCTGCATTTGGTATCAGAGCTTTCAGGTTCTTGATTGTAAGATCTCACCATTTTTAAATCCTCTTAGTTGCACACATCACTTAACTCTTCAAATGGCAGCTATCTCCAAAGCTGATATGGAAACTGGAACTATGACAAAGTCCCCACTGATCACTCCTGAGGATTTTGACACTTGGTGTCAAAGAATGGAAGGCTTTATCAAGTCTCAAGATTCCAAGATATGGGAGTCTGTTGTCAATGGACCTCATGTACCATGCACCTCTTCAGCTGCTGCTGGTGGTGGCATGATACCAAAGGAGAGGGCTGACTTTTCTGATGAAGACTGGAAAAGAATTGACATTGATCAGAAAGCCATGACAGCCTTCCAAACTGCTATTCCAAACTCCATCTATAGAGGTTTCAAGAAGTGCAAGACCGCTAAGCAGCTATGGGATGCACTGAAACTGATGTATGAGGGTTCAAATGAAGCCAAGGAGAACAAGAAGGATCTCCTGAAGCAGGAGTTTGAAAATTTCACCTTCAAGACAGGTGAAACCATGACTCAACAATAGCTCAGGTATGTTGAGATTATGGATACTTTGGCTGATGTTGGGGTAACTATTGAAAACAGGGATATTGTTAGGAAGTTCATGTCCTCTCTTCCAAGACAATGGACACACTACTATGTGGTCATTAAGAGGACTGAAAACCTCAAGACCCTTACTCTCACTGAGTTGTATGGAATACTCAGTGGATACTAGATGGAGATGAATATGCAAAATTCATCTGGTAACTCCAACACTCACCAGAGTTCAGCCCTTTATGTGGTTGAAAGGGATAGCAGAGAACCATAGCATGATCTCATCTGATACCCTGAAACCTCACAAAAGGTCCTTTCATCACCTTCCTAGAGACACCCAGAGACAGCTACATCCAAGGAAGTCCTTTCCAAGAGACAAGTTCTTCTTAAGCTTTTGTCTCCACTGATGAAAGTTTAGGCAACTTTCTTTTCACTCTTGAAGACCTGGACTATATCCATCCAGATGATCTGGAGTACATGGAGAGAGTCAAGCAAATGGCTCTTCTCACTCACAGAGCCCAGAAGTTCTACAAGAGGACTGGGAGAGGGTTTCCTAGCAATGCTGCCAGTGGTATGTTTGGGATGGACAAGAGCAAAGTCAAGTGTTACAACTATAACCAGATGGGACACTTTGCTAGAAAATGCAAGGCACTTAAGTCAAATGGTGGCCAAGCTTCATCCAGGCCGAACTACACTGAAGGAGGGCACCAGAATGAGAAGCCAAGATGGCAAGCTGCAGTTCCTATTAAAGAAAGTGGCTTTGACTGGAGCTTTCAAGAAGAAGATGCATCTCCAAACCAAGCAATCATGGCTGATCATGATGAAGCCAAGGTACTTGAACATCTTTGCTCCCTGAATGTATTGCTAAAGTAAATAGATACATGTCCTACAACTTGGAAATGAGATCTGATATTGAGTCTTTAAATATTTTAAAAGCTGATTTTAAAAGAGCTGAAATGACTATAAACTTACGATAGAAGATCTAGAGAAAATAGTTTCAATTCTTAAACATGAGCAAACAAACTACAGGACTCAAATTAAGGATCTCATTACCAAGTTGACTGAATGTCAGGCTGAGCTTGTGATCAGCAAAGCCAGGGCAGAAAAATGTGTTCTTGAAGAAGAGACCTTCAAGAACATGATATCCACATCTCTGCATGCAAAAGTGTGCTATCAGAATAAGCAAGGACTGGGATCTAGTGATATAGCTCCTCCACACACTCTACTATCAGTCAGATCTCCTAGGTGTGGAAGTGGTCAAGATGAACTGCCATCCATAGACCCTATTGATGAAGAGGAGAAGGTGAGGGATGACTCTGAGGTGAGTGAAGAGAGTCAATCCAAAAAGGGTCACCATGCTCCTAAGGAGGAAAAAGAAGCTGGTTTGAGCAAAACCAAGAGAAAGAATTTGATCAGAAGAGCAAAGAGAAGATCCAGAAAAGCTCAAGAGATCAAGACCACCTTTGATCCCAAACAAAAACAAGTATTTATCTCTACTGGGTTCAAGGTGATGAAAGCTGAAGATCCTGTCAAGAATTCTAGTACCAAGAATTCTACTTCAGCTTCAACTCACTCCAGTAACAACAAGAAGACTGATCAGTTGTGTGTCACTACTGCACAGCCTGAACCATCAATTTCAAAAAGCAAGCTTCACCCTAAGAAGCCTGCTGCATTATCTTAAAAGGTGGAGAAAGAAAAGGAATGTGTTCAAGCTTAGTCTTCTTTGGGAAAGAAGACTCTCAGAAGGAAAGATTTGGATTGTATTATGTGTGGTAGTACTTCACATATGGCTAAGGATTGTCAATACAATCCCAAGATTACTATCCATATGATTAAGAAGAAATCTTCTAAGAAGAAGAAGAAACAAACAGCTTCGGAAGGAAAATCGGTTTAATTTGGAAGCTCCAAAATGAAGAAGGCAAGAAGGAAATTGCCTTCGGAAGAAAAGTTGGTCTCGGAAGAAAGGAATGCTTCCGAAGTACTGAAGCTTGCTGCAATGAAAGCAAGATCTTCTGAAGGATCCATCTCCAAAGCTTCCGAAGCTACAAAAGCTTCTGAAGTATTGAAGGTCAAGCCCAATCTTCCAAAGGTGGTGTGGAAGATGAAGGAAGACCTTGAGACTGAAAGCTCCTCTTCAGCAACAACAAATAATCCTCAAAGCCTGAACATAGGATCACTTACTATTTCATTGCCTTCATCTAAATTTTATAAGACCAAGACCAATGAGGCTTGGGTTTCCAAATGTAGCCAAATCATCTCTTTTGTGCAGGGACAGCCAAAGGCAAACAAAAATGTGTCGATCATTGATAGTGGCTGCTCCAGGCACATGACAGGTAATGAGTCCCTACTTCAAAACTTTGAAAGAATTGATAGAGGACCAGTTTCTTTTGGAGGAAATGCAGGAGGTTACTTCACGGGTAGGGGCATGGTCTCCAATGGTAAGCTCAGCATTAAGAAGGTAAACTTTGTCAAGGAGCTTGGATACAATCTTTTGAGTGTGTCCTAATTTTGTGACCAAAAATATCACATGCACTTTACTGAGCATGAGTGCATTGTTCTCAAGGCCGGGGTTGACATTCCTTAAGAGCATATTCTGCTCAGAGCCCCCAAGAAAGGGAACATGTACAAGATGGACTTGCAGGAAACATCTCCCTCTGGAGAGATTTCTTGCTTTCTATCTAAAGCAAATAGTGATGAGTCTTTCCTTTGGCATAAAAGAATGTGCCATGTAAACTTTAAGAACATGAATAAGCTGATTAAAAATGATTTGGTAACTAGAATGCCAAAGAATGTGTTTACAAGTGATGACCACTGTGTTGCATGCCTGAAGGGTAAGCAACACAAAGTGTCTCACAAGCGAATGGAAATGAACTCTATCACTACTCCCCTACACTTGTTACATATGGATCTGTTTGGCCCCACCAGTGTAATGAGTTTAGGAAGGACCTCATACTATTTGGTGATCACAGATGATTTCACAAGATTTAGTTAGGTGTTTTTCCTTAGAACTAAAGATGAGACTCCTGAAATCTTAAAGAACTTCATTCTGAAAATTAAGAATCAATCTGATCACAAGGTCAAAATCATAAGAAGTGATCAAGGAACTGAATTCAAAAACCAAATCCATGATATATTTTGTGATGAAAAGGGTATTTCAAGACAATATAGTGCTCACAGGACTCCTTAGCAAAATGGTGTTGCTGAGAGGAGAAACAAGACACTTATTGAAGCTGTAAGAACCATGTTGTCTGACTCTAAACTACCCATCACCTTCTGGGTAGAGGCTTTCAACACAGCCTGCTATGTGCAGAAAAGTGTTTTGGTAGTTAAGACACATGGTAAGACTCCTTATGAACTGTGGCATAAAAGGAGACCATTCATTGGTTTTCTCAGAACATTTGGATGTCCTTGCACCATTTTGAATACCAAAGATCAAATAGCCAAGTTTGCTGAGAAATCAGATGATGGACACTTTGTTGGGTACTCTTCTCAAGCTAAGGCTTATAGAGTATTTAATCTCAGAACTAGAATCATTGAGGAGTCAATCATTGTGACTTTCAATGAACACACACCCTGTGTAAAAGGTTCTGGTCCGGATTGGCTGTTTGATCTTGACTTAGTTACCAATTGTTTTAACAAATCTTGTGAGAATGTTTCAGGATCTACAGATAACAGGTCAACAGAAGATCCTGATCCAAGATTTGAGCTGAGAAGACCAAACAAGAAGACTACTTCAGCTCCAGTGGTGACTAACCCTGCACTTGAAGCTCCCATCAGCACTAGCGTGACAAATACTGCTAATTCAAATGAATTGCCTTCAAATTCTAGCTCAGAGGCTCAGAATTCAGGAGAAGGAACTTCAAATGTAGGAGGAGGAACTGGAGGTGGTGACAGTGATCAAGAATTTCTTGATGCTGATAACCACTCCATTAAAGGCAACATGAATGATGTCACACACTCATTGGATCAAGTTTCTCTTAATAAGTGTGCTGATGTGGTGGGAGACACCTTATTGCCAGATCAGAATTTCTCAAATTTAGATCTGTCTAACCAACTTACTGTGATCCCTCAACTTCGGATCCACAAGTCACATCCCACCATAAACATCATTGGAAATGTTTGACTCAGGGGTAAGAACAAGAGGACAATCTCATGATAGCCATATTTGTCTACATTCTTGTTTCTTATCCCAGAGAGAGCCGAAGAAGGTTGATGAGGCTTTGAAGGATGGAAGCTGGATTAAAGTTATGCAAGATGAACTGCTTCAAATCAGAAGACACAAGTGGAACTTATGCCCTCTTCCTCCAGGGAAGTCTGTCATAGGTACCAAATGGGTATTTAGGAACCAGAAAGAAGATAGAGGGATCATCATCAAGAACAAGGCTAGACTGGTCGTCCAAGGATACACTCGAGAAGAAGGGATTGATTACACTGATGTCTTTGCTCCAGTTGCAAGACTTGAAGTTGTAAGAATATTTCTGGCTTATGCTGTATCTAAGGATTTCAAGGTCTACCAGCTTGATGTGAAGTGTGCCTTTCTCTATGGGGTGATTGATGAAGAAGTTTATATTAAACAACCACCTGGCTTTGCAGACCCAGTGCTTTGGCTCAATCATTCATTGATTTTGATCCTCTCATTCAACAACATTGATTTCAGTGGTTCATTAGCTTCAAAAACACACATTCAAGCATCAAACTCATCTTCTTCTTCTCATAAACATTCATTAAAAGCAAACATCATGATTACTGAATCATTTTGTGCATTTTGAAGAAGTGTTGTTGATTTTTGCTTGAACATCACACTACCACACAAGTTTTCAGTGGTTTTTGCAACAAACAATACACAGGTATTGTTCATACATTGTTAAACAACCTTTAAACAAAAGGTTTTTAACTTTTAACATCATTCAAACCTTAAAACCCTAATTGGATTTTAAGGGTTTTGTTTTTAAACACTGTTTCATTGATTTTTCATTGAAACAAATCATTTTGTGAACAATCTAACTAGTTCAGATTGTTTATTATCGTCACAAACTAGTGACAATCTCACTAGAAACATATTTTGTTAATTGTTCAACCATCAGGTTGAATATTTTGAAAAATCATCCTAACAAAACCCTAGGAAAACCCTAGGTTTTGCATACATAATTCACGGGAATTGTGTTTGTTGTTTTTGATAAAACCATTGAAAAACAAATTGTTTTGTTTGAAAATTTTCAAAATCAATTTTTTGATCCAAAAAGTTGGTTTAGATAAGACAAAATCTGTTTGTAGTGTTTTTACAAAAAGAAATATTGACTTTTGCACTAAAAGACAAATATTCCCATCATCCACAATCTTTCTTGTGACCGTGACCTGGAAAGCAACATTTCATAGGACAGTTATTAATTAATTAATTAATTAATTCCTTTATTTGGTAAACAATTAAAACAAATTAGTTTATCAAATTAACAAACAAATCCTAGAGACAATTAGGATTAATTAAATTTTAGCACCGGACTAAAATTTTAATCAAACAAAATTTAACTTAAAAAAAATTATTATTAAGTTAAAATCAAATCATTCAAAATGGCTGATGATATGATGAGTTCAAACAGTGGACTAAAACCGCCAAAGTTGAAGAACAAATCAGATTTCAAGCAATGGAAAATCATGTTCAGGAATTGGATTGCATATCAAAATCCAGATCTATGGACATTAATCACTGAAGGTCCTTACATTCCAGTGACTTTAGGACCTGAGTCTAACATACAGAAACCAGTTAGTTTGAAAAGTGTAGCTGGTGATGACCTCAAGGGGGTCAAAACAGACATGAAGGCATACAGTATTCTAGCTATCACTTTGCCTTTTGAAATTTTGACACGGGTCAAAAATTTCAAAACAGCTCATGAACAATGGAAGGTTCTTCACACAATGTGTGAAGGAAGTGAGGAAATTAGGGAAATCAAAAAGGAAAAATTGAGAACCCAATATGAAACCTTCCATCACATACATGGGGAGTCAATTCCTTAACAGTTGCATAGATATGTCCAACTTGTGAATGAAATGATAGTATATGGACTCAAATATGACAGTGTTGAAATCAATAAAAAAATGTTGCATACATTGCCTGAGAGTTGGACCCAGTTAGTGTCTCTCAAGAAAGCAACATTGGACTTGGAGGGACTATCCCTTGACTCACTTGTAGCCAAGGTGGAAGCACTAGAAATGGATGAAAAATCCAGGAACAACAACCAAATCAGACATGTCAAGGCCTACAAGTTCAAAGAACCACAACACACAGATAGTGCTTTCCTCACAAGCACTGGAGATGATAAAGAAGAAGAATTTCTGGATTCTCATGATACATCATTCTTCTCAGCACCAAAATCATCCAACAACAAACACAAGTCTAAGAAGATTGGAGTTCATGCTTCTCATAAAGTAAACATCAACCTCATAACTCCACCTCTAACAAATAGTCAAAACTTCAAACATCAAACATACACAGGCTTGAAAAACCTATGGATGCTCTTACTATTATTCTACAAAGTGAAAAGCAAAAGGCAGCTTATGCAGCCTTTTCAACCAGTTTTAAAGCATTCTTAGGAGCAAGTCTGACTCCATCTCAAATCATCCAACAGGACTTAGATGAACCTCTACTAGATATGGTAGAAGAGATGGATCTTCAATGGTCATTGGCCATGATAGCATACAGGTCCAAAAGGTTCTTGTAAAGAAATAGAGGTTTAACCATGGACAAGAAAACAAGAATAGGTTTTGATAAAACCAAAGTTAGGTGCTACAACTGTCAACTTTATGGGCACTTCTCCAGAGAATGTCAACAGCCTAGAGTTGATAGAAACACTCATCAGGCACAACACTCAAGTGGAATTAATTCAAACAGACAAGTGCCTCCACCAATCAGTATTCCAAATGCACCAAACTCAACCTCAGATCTCAGTCCGACTCAACGTCCAACATCTTCTGCAATGATAATAAAAAAGGATGGAGAATGTGACTGGAGCCTTTATGATGCTGAAATACCATCACCTTCAGATCATGCCCTTATGGCTGATATTGAAGACAAATTAACAAACATCCCGAAAGAGGTAAAAGAAAACCTCTGCAGTCAAGCATGTATTGATGAGGGTATAGAGAGCATGCTGACAAGCTGTCAAAGAAAGTAATTGAAACAAACATTCTAAATGAAAGTCTAAAATCAGAACAAAAGCAGTATGCTACAAAAATACTTTCATTACAATCAAACTTAGACAAACTTCTTTCTGAAAAATTAACATTGACAGCTCAGGTCGAGCAGCTCTCTATCTTATTAACCGAGTCAAAAACAATACAAGCTGAAACTGAAGTGAAACTTTAGAAGTTTTAGGTGAGCAATAAGAAGTTCAAAGAACTTCTTGCTTAGAAAAGGGCTTTTAAGGACCCTTCAGGTTTAGGATATAAAAAGGTAAGTCCAACTTATAATGATAATTATATTCCTTTACCTGACTCCATGACCAACAAACAGGATGAATCTCACGATTCTCAAGAAAAGACTGACGACTCTAAACAATCATCATCATTATCATCAAAATCATTTTAAAATCAAAATCACCCCTGATAAAGTTTGTTAAAAGTTCAACACCATCATCAATCAAATCAACTGACTTTTATCAAGGAGAAAATAATGAATTTGATAATCAAACAACAGATGATGATGAGGACGATTTATTAGATGATAAGTCTGATCAGCCAATTACTGAAACTCAAAAGGTTTCAAGTGTGACTGATACATCAAACAAACAATCGAAACAGATTCAAGGATTTGATATCTGTTCTGGCGGAAGGAAAGCTGTAACTTCCATTGCCCCTCCCAAACAGGTAAATAAAGGGAAAGGCAAAACCATAATTCAACCAAAACAACAGTCTGTAACTTTTGAAATTCCATGAAAATCTAATTTGAAATCAAAAGTTTTCATCAAACAAACAATAATAGAATTGCCATACTGTGAATGGTGGGATCAATTCACACATTCAACTGAAAAGTGCAGATATGGCAAGTACTGCAAGTATTGTAAGATGAATAATCACAATACAGAAACATGTCATTTTCACAATTATTGCTCTATTTGTGAAAGAAACAATCACAGCACGACAAATTGTTTTCTCAACAAGAAAAACAAGAAACAAAACAAATAAGCTCAGGTTGAGAAAACTACTGAAAAACAACCTGTTGCTCAAAATAAGAGTAGAGTAGGAGTTCCTAAACATAATCCTAATCTGAAAATTGTTTTAGATAATTATAAAACATTTTATGACAATTTTCAACACACATCAAGGAGATATAAGTCTCAGAACAAACAAACCACTGACACTAGCTCACAAAAGAAAAGAGCACAAAGCACTTCTCCAAATAGAGCTAAATCAAACCAAAGGAAATCTAGTGTATCTAGAGCTCCAAAACCTTCAGACAATGCTCTCTTGGAAGAAATTTGCATTGTTGGAAAAGACGAAAAACCCAAGACCATCTTGGCTTGGGTTGCTCCAACTAACTGATTTCTTTTGTTTTTCAGGGACATCTTAGAAGGCCTGACAACATCTGGTATGTTGATAGTGGATGCTCCCATCATATGACAGGCAACTGTTCCCTCCTTCGAGATTTTAAGAACAAACTTGGAGGCTGCCAGTTTCTCGGATAAAGATTGATCTTTTGGCAATTCAAAAAGCAGACAAATGTCTCCGTGTCAACAGCTGAAGTAGAATATATTGCTGCTTTTGCATGCTGTTCTCAAGTTTTATGGATTCAAAACCAAATGCTTTATTATGGCTTTAATTTCCTTAAAACACCCATACATATTGACAATTCTGCAGCCATGTTTATAACAGACAATCCTGTTAAACATTCAAAAACTAAACACATAGAGATCAGATATTATTTTCTGAGAGATTGCTCAGAAAAGGGTCTGATCAAGTTGATCAAGGTCCACACAGACAACCAATTCGCTGACCTTTTTACAAAACCATTTGATTCAACACGATTTTAATTTTTGGTTCAGTCTCTTGTATGATCAACTATGAAACAACAAATTAATATTTTAAAACATTCAAATCAGACATACTTGATTTTGTCAAAGTCCATGATTACCATCAGCTTTCCTTTTTTCAAAATCAAGATATCATGCAAATCATTCATTTTGATAATATTGAATCACACATACATTTCATGAGAAATGATAGTACACTAGCATAATTCTTCACTTGAGTCTTTTTCAACTAATAAAGACTGACAAATTCTTTGTTTGATATGTGGATAGGCTCAGCATGGGACACATAAAATCAGATACAACAGTGAAGAACTAAATTCTCATGATGGTGTGGTTAACAACACATCTTGGTTTATGGTGAGTATTGATCTATCCAATATTGGTTGCTTTCAAAGTAACTACAATACACCAAGTGAAACAGATTATAAATTGCTCAATCATTCAAGTGTCTCCTTTGTTATGATAATCATAGACCTAGAGTACACCTAGGCATTCTTTGTTGTGCTAAGCACAGACCTGAATGACCTAAATCATGATCCAAAAAGATTCCCAAAGAGGAACACATCTATCTTGGATGAATCATCAATAAAGTCTTTATGACTACATTCCTTGTGAATGAATCAAAAGAATCCCAAAGAGGATCACCTTCCAAAGTGAAGTGAAAAAGAATCCCAATGAGGATCAACCAATATGGATCAAATTGACTATTTATACTCCTAAGTAACTAGGTTTTAAGTATTGAAAGTACTTTCTAGCATATCTTGAGAAGGGTTGTATTAATCATACAATCAGATGTAGGGTACATACATCTCATGTCAATCAATTCAAAACATGATAATCACTCACTGTTTTAAATCAATCATTAATACCGTGCTTGAGTTTAAGGGGATTAGTATATCTACAATCAACATTGTACTTGTCTATGTCTATTCTCCAAATCATACAAACAACTCAGTGAGAACTATAGACTAGTATGATCTCATAGTATGTGCAAAAGATTAATGTGTAAAACATGATAAACATCCATTTTTAGTAAGATTCACTCTTCTCTTGCTAAATGATTATCAAACATGCAAAATGGACTTTGATAATTTCCATATTAAATCATACAAATTTTTGACATTTTATAAAAGATTTTTATAAATATGTAAAAATTTAAGGGGAGAAATTGAACATGGAATTATCAAAGGCAGTAGAATTGTGCATATTCATACATTTTAAAACTTGAAATTTTCTAAATTTTGAGTTTTAAACAAAACCATGTCAAGCCAACACCCAAACACAGTAGTTTGACACACATACATTTGTTTATTTTATTGCACAATATTGCTTATGAGTGATATCAAAACATCCATATATTGAATATGTTAAAATTCAATAATTTAACATACAATTTAATTCAAATTGTTTAAACAAATATTTTGATTAAACAAAATTTAACATTCAAAATCTTCTTTTGTAAGAAAAACAAACAACCTTGCAATTTTATGTGCTTCGGAAGCAAGATATTTGCTTCGGAAGAAATGACTTCAAAACAAAAAAAAATTAAAATTTTTAAAATTTTGACAACTGTTCACACAATGGATGAACAAATATCTCATCCGTTGCAGGAACAGTACCATTCATATCATCAAAGTGTCCACAACGCATGAACATTGTTCATCCGCTATGAACATCTCTCAAAAATTACCAAGTGTTCCACAGCGCATGAACATTGTTCATCCACTATGAACAAAGCATTCAATCCATTCAAAGTGTCCACAGCGCATTGTTCATCCTCTGTGAACAAAGCATTCAATCCATTCAAAGTGTCCACAGCGCATGAATAAGGTTCATCCGCTGTGTATATTCATTCAAACATTCAGGTATTACATAGCACATGACTAACATAAGTCATCCATTGTAGAAGCATGCAAGTGTATACAGCGTATGCACACAGGTAATCATACGCTGTAAACATTCACACATCACATCCAAGTGTCCACAGCGCATGAATAAATGTTCATCCGTTGTGAACAATCATCATAACATTTCATGTCCCCACAACGCGTGAACAAATGTTCATCCGTTGTGAACAAACAATCAAATGTTTCCAAGGATCCACAGCGTATGAACAAATGTTCATCTGCTATGACCAAACAAACCATTTTAACAAACAACTACCATTCATATCAAACACACACACACATTGTTTCTAACAGACAAAACAGTAACAAGCAATCATTGAATTGATGGCAACATCATACTTAGGGGGAGTATTGTTGGACTCAACAAGTGCATTAAGAATTAATGCATAAAAGTATGATGCTTGCCATATCAGACATATATCAAACATAATGTGTTCTAACATTCAAACAATCATTTATAACATATTAACATTTTTAACATTCATAACAATCACTAGCATTTGTTTAAATTTCTTTTTCAGATTTGTAGATAAAAGAAATTTTGACCAAGTGTTCGCAGCGGATGAAGAGTCTCCACAGTGGATGAAGATCATCAGCAGCAAATGAAGAAAATTCATCTAAGTGTGTGTAGCGGATGAAAGAATCCCACAGAGGATGAAGAACATACAGCGGACAACAGACAAGCAAAAACACACAAGTGTTCATAGCAGATGTTCAATCCACAGTGGATGAACATTCCACAGCGGACAACATTCAAGCAAACACACAACATTCCACAGTGGATGTTCATCCACAGCGGATGAACATCCACAGCGGATGAACATCCACAGCGGATGAACATCCACAGCGGATGAACAACCAAGTATGCACAGCGGATGAATAGTCTTCTCCACAGCGGATGAGAAAACCTCCACAGCGGATGACTTAATTCCACAACGGATAGCTTAGACACTTAGGATTATTTATGTAATATTTGTTTATATAAGGGTAGTTCAGTAATTGTATATAGCTATATGTATAGGCTATAAATAACATTCTACCCTAATCCTTTGTAAGCTTTTGAACAATCAATCAATCAAACAGTTATTATTTTCGAGCATTCAAGCACACACAAACACTGATTTCATACACTTGAATCATGGTTTTCCGCACCATGGTTCTTGTTTGTTGATTATTGAGAGATATTGAAAAAGGTCCTTAGGGGAATCAACTTGTTCATGTTGAATATTGTTCTAATATGTTCATGTTCAACATGTTGTTGTAAAAGTTGATTTCATCAGGAAGAAAGATGTTTGGTCTAAACAACTCGAAGAAGATTGGGTTCGATAAGTCAAGTTTGAGATGTTATAACTATGACAAGCCTGGTCACTTTACAAGAGAATGTAAAGAGGGAAGGTCAAATCAAACTGATAGTGGAAAGAAGATTATGACTGTGGAGGTTGAATCAAAAGGATACAAAGCAAGCACGTCAAACAATAAAGCCCTGGTTTCTCGGACTAATGAAGAATATGATTGGTCAGACCAGATGGAGATTTTAGATATCAAACTATCTACTACTTTGTTGGCTAAAAATTCAAACTGTTGAAGATCACATTGAAGAAAATATACTGGATGAGTATGTGTCTGAAGAATTGGTAAAGGGAGTTTTTACTGAAAAAGTCTGTGAGAATGCTGAAAAGGTGCTAAAAGAAAAAGTTGTTAAGATTACTCCAACTCACTCAAAGGTGATTGTAGAAGGAAAGAAAGAAGTTGAAAAAGAAGCTATTAAGTTTACTCCAGCTAAAAAGGAAGAGACTATGAATGCTATTGAGAAAACTCCGACAACTACTTGTGAAGATTCTGTTAATGATGTTGAGAAAACTCCAGCAACTACTTGTGAAGACTATGTCAGTGCTGTTGAGATTACTCCGGCAACCAAAGTAGCAGAAGCGAAGGTTCTGAAAGCATTCATGGTAAATGTCATATCTGAAGTGAAGAACAAGAAAGAATAGACTGAAGAGGTAAATACTAATATTTGTTCAAATACATGTATAGAAAAGGTTCAAAGATACAAAGTTCACGACAAACGCTTGATTTTAGAAGTTGAAAAACTTTAATATCTAGCTTGTAAATATAAAACGGATGAGAAAATTTTTAAAGAAAACATAGAAGGGTTAAACAAATTGATTTATAAATCAAAATTGAATCTTCATGATTTATCCACAAACAAAAAAATATGACTCCTTATGAAATCTTTTTCAAACACAAACCCAAATTCAAATATTTTAAAACATTTGGATGTTGTTGTACTTTGTTATACACATCTGATTCTAAATCAAAATTTGATGAAAAAACTTATGAATGTTATTTTGTTGGATATTCAGCCAACAAAGTTGCATACTGGGTTTATACTAAAAGATCTAAACAAATAATCAAGTCGTTTGATATCGATTGGCATGAATCTAATAAAGCAAATGTTGGCTCTGCACTTTCATGGGTATACGATTATGCTTCTTTATTCATAACTTTTAATCGATCTTATGTTGTTTCTACAGCTAATCCACCTTTGTCATCATCTATTCAAGATATTCTGACTGATGATGTTGGAACTATGAAATCTTCAACTACAAGAAGATCTTTAGACATACCCTCTTCTTCAAATATTTCAACGGTTTCACAATTTGTTTCTGAGTATGCAATGCCTTATTCTGATCCAGTTGTTGAACAAGCTCCATAGGTTTCTAATCAGAGTTCTTCTTCCACTCAAGATGATCCAATTGATACCATTCAAGTTCCATTTGAAGATTTATCGATTGATAATGATATTCATCAAGAGGAAGATATTGTGTATAAACCAAAGGAGGAATCAATGTTGAAGAACCAGTCGGTCATATGTTTGATTTAGATGAAGATATTTATGAAAATACAATTCCTCAGCTAAGAATTCATAAGGACCATCCAACTAAAGTAATCATTGGTCTGTTATCACATGGTGTCCAAACTCAAAGTCAATCTGGTGCTATAAATACATGTTTGTATTTATGTTTCATTTCTCAAATTGTGCCAAAAAATATTGAGATGGCAATAAAGGAAAACAGTTGGGTTGAGGCTATGCAATACAAACTGATGCAATTCAAAAAGCTAAATATGTGGCATCTATATGAACTTCCAAAGGCTAAGTTGCTGATTGGTACAAAATGGATATTTAACAACAAAACGGATGAAAAGGATGTGATTGTTCATAATAAGGCTAGACTTGTTGTTCAAGGATTCCATCAGGTTGAAGGACTTGATTATGAAGAAGTATATGCTCCAGTTGTAAGACTAGAAGCTATATGAATTTTTCTGGCTTATTCTTCATACAAGAACTTCACTATGTATCAAATGGATGTCAAAATTGCATTTTTGTACGGAGATATGAAAGAAGAAACCAATATTTGTCAACCACCTGGTTTTGAAGATCCAAATCATCCAGACTATGTTTATAAGTTAGACAAAGCACTCTATGGCTTACATCAAGCACCTTGAGCTTAGTATGCCACCCTCACTAAACATTTGCTTGCAAATGGTTATACACGAGGTGCTATTGATCAAACTTTATTCTTATAAAAGACTAGAGATGATCTCATTCTTGTTCAAGTATATGTCAATGACATTATCTTTGGTTCTACCAATGATGATTTGTGCAAGGAACTTGAAGCTGTAATGAAACAGAAATTTGAGATGAGTTCTTTTAGGGAAATGTCATTTTTCTTTGGTATTCAAGTCAAACAAGATGCTTTGGGTATACTGATACATAAGAAAAATATGTTCATAGTATCCTGGACAAATACAAATTTCAGGACTCCAAGATTGCACCTACTCCAATGGCTTCCCGTCCAACTTTAACTCTTGATCTCACGGGTGAAGACGTTAATCAGCATTTGTATCGATCAATGATTGTATCTCTGGTGTATCTCACTGCCAGCAGGCCAGACATCATGTTTCCTGTCCGTTAGTGTGTACGTTATCAAAGTAATCCAAAGGAATCTCACTTGAAGGCTATCAAGCGGATTTTAAGTACCTCAAGGGTCAACCAACACTCGACCGTTTGTATCATAAAAACTCTGATTTCAATTTATATGCCTATACTTATAGTGATTATGCTGGATGTAACTTGGATAGGAAATCCACAACTGAAGGTTGTCAACTTCTAGGAAACAGGTTGATTTCTTGGCAATGTAAGAAGCAACAAACGGGCTCCCCATGCACTGTAGAGGCTGAATATGTGGCTACATCAAGTTGTTGTTCTTAGATTGTTTGGATTCAGCAACAACTTCTTCATTATGGCCTTAATATTTTTAACACCAAAATTTGGTGTGACAACACTATAGTGTTAAACATAATGAAGAATCCGATCCAACATTCAAAAACAAATCATATCAATATCCGCATGCACTTTATTCATGACTGTTTTGATCGAAAACTTATCCATCTAGAGTCAATCTCATCAGATGACAACATTGCTAATTTGTTTACTAAGGCATTTGATCATTCTCGATTTGATTTTTTAGTCCAATCTCTGGGAATAACTAAATTTGGTTAATGATTATCCATAAACCCTTTCAAAAATATTTTTCTTCATTTTCGTTAAAATTGTTTTTTTCTTTGCAAATAATCACAATTCTAGGGGGAGAAAATTTGAAAATGTTTCGAAAAAGACTTTTGTTCTTTGAGGGAGTAAAAGAAAATTTACAAAGATATTTTGTTTTACACTTTGAGAAAATTAAATTTTTCAAGGATTTATAGGAATGATAGTACATTTCTTGATTTTAATACATTACATCCTAAGAATTAAAAGAAACTGACTTGGATTATGTTTGATATATTAATAGGCTTGACTTGCAAGACTAAAAAGCAATATAATCTGTGATACACTAAAAGTGAACACATAATGACTGACGTGGGTTACTCATCAAGGTTTTGTGGTAACACTGATTCCAAGCTAAAACGGACTAAGAGTTAAAGTCTAGTCATACTCAAGCCAGTCACTGTTTGATTCAGAGTGTTTCAGAAGAAAATATGTATATATAAATTTTAAAAGAAGAAAAGGATATGAAAAGCAATGACAAAAAGAGAAAATGAATATTAACAAAAGAGCAAAAAGATACCAAAAAGCTATATAGGAATAGAAGATGCCAATGTGCACAACAATAAAAGATATGCCATAGCCATACATACTATATGTTAAATATTTTTCTTTTTGAGAATATGTTCTAACATAGGAGGCAAAATCAAAAGATAGGGCATGTAAGTCTGACATGGCAGGTAAGTCCTAAATGTCTTGTGAGGGCAAAACATAAGTCCAACATGCAGTTAATAAGTCCTAAAACTTGTTAATATTATGTGTTCCGAAATGTTTCTCAGGCTAGTTATTCTAAAAAATGCTGATCAGCGGTAAAAGGTTTAAGTCAAGTTGGGGTGACTTGAAATCCCAAAAGTGACTTGAAGCTGGATATAAGTTCTACAGGATTCTTGATTGTGAGATTCATAGATTTCATACAACACAATCTAAACATGATAAATATCACAGAACATGTGCCAAGTAAATATCAAAGTCTAAGTTTAAAGTGGACACAACATATTGACAATCAAAATAACCAGTCTTATTTAAATAAAGTTGGGATGATGTTAATGATCGATTTCATAAGAAATATTATCCTATTCTTGAAAATTTTAAAAAAATTTACAAGTCTAAATTTATGTGTTATCTTGTTTTTGTCTTTGTTTACACTTTGTTTTTTTGATTTACAAAATTTTATAAAAATTATAGGTTCTTGGATAATTGTAAACACTTTGTTAAAACATAATTTTACTCATAACAAATCAAATGGTTCAACAAGATAAATAAATTTGAAAAAAGTTGAAAAATTTTAGAAGTTCAAAGGAAATTGAACTTCTCGCATCTAAGAACTTCAAATTGGGCGAAAAGTTATGCGACTAGTTGAACTAGTTCCATGCAAGAAGGTCTTCTGACTTCTAGCGCGAGAAGTCAGATGATTATAAAAGGAATAGTTATGTGATAAGTCTTTCATTCGCCCAAAAACTCTCTGATTTTTACTATCTCAAAATTCTAAGTGTTGAAACGTGTTTAAACTTGACATTGTTGTTCATTGTAGTCGACTAGTGTTACTATAGTGATTGATAAGGTAGATTTTTGGTTTTTGATTGATTTTACGAGTGTTTGATTGATGGGCTTTTGTTCGTGGACAAATAGACTTAAAATTGAACAAAATTAACCATATGAAACCCTAATAATGACTAAATCGACACCTAATGAACATGTTTTAACTGTTGAAACACCCTGAAAATGCCTAATTTGAAAATCTAATAAACACAGAACTTGTCGCATGCGAAAAGTTTCAAAAAATGAACAGACATGAAACATTTGAATTCGCACAGAACTTGTTGCGTGGAAACTTTCACCAGTCGTGTGAAAAGTTGACTTTTTGTCAAAAGCAATTTCATGCAAATACTTGAGTTTTCGCATGAGAAGTATAAAGTTAAAAAACATATTTCTACGTCTGAAAAATTTTATTGTGTGCTTATACAAGTTTGTCTAATTTGTCAGATGGCGAGACCCCAATAAAAGCCATAATGCTATTGCATTTCTCGCAAATGTACCTAAGGATAAAGCTTTTTTTAGATCTATGATTGATGGTCTAAAGATATCACATATTCATCATGCTATCACAGCTAATCCCACCATATATACTGATATTATTAACCCATTCTGGCAAACGGCTGCTAATGAGAGAGATGATCAAGGAGAGCCATGTATATCTGCAACAGTTAAGGGAAAGAGGATTTTTATCACTTATGAGGTGATCAACATTGTTCTACTGTTGGAAGATCAACCAAATGCGCTAGTCAAGATTGATGATGACGTGGCTAGGGATTGCTTAAAGAGAATGGGATATGATCACCGATATCCTTCATTAGAGAAGTACTTAACTCCATTTTCAAAGTACTTATTTCACGTGGTGATTCATTGTCTTAGAACTTAATGGCTAGAATGGATAGCCTTAGTGCAGTTTTCCGATCCCTGATAATATCTCTTGTAGATGATCTTCCATACAGCATATCCAATGCTATTTTCTCGGAGATGAAGAAGAATGTCATAGCCTCTATGGGGAAAAAGTTTATTATGTACCCCTGGTTCACAGCTGATTATGATTGTTGCTCATCCTAAGTTAGCTATATCTGATTCTTCCACCTAAGCTATCATGGTGATGAAGAAAGATATTTTCACTTATCTTTTAGGAGAAAGAGCGAATGCCTGGGATGGTTCACACTTTGCCAAACTTGACAGATTTGTTGACGGTTATCAAGGAGAAGCACAACGACCTAAAAATATGGCCCCTCAAACTGAATAGGATGGTCCATCTACTAATGTTCCTAGAAGTTCTCAGCCAACTAGAATGTTAGTAGATGATGAGATTGACTCATGGTTTAATTTGGGTAGTGAAATTGATAGTGATCGGATAGGGAATGTCCTCTATGTACTTCAGGAACGTCCCAGAGTGCAACTAATAAATGCACTGCTGAGGAACTTGATGCTGACTTTGTACCTAAAGATTCTCCTTCAACTCAGAGAAGGAAGAAGAGGATGGCAAGAAAGAATATTGATAGTCCATGTGAGAAGGGTAGACCACGAGGTGTGTTATGAAAGCGTCGGACCCCGGTGACCATTGTGTCGACTGATGATGATGTGCATGTGTCAGAGATTCCTGTCATAGCTAGTGAGGCTACACCTATAGAGACACTAGTGATTGTTACAATGTCAACCACTGTAACATTATCTGCCATGCCCACTGCTGATGATATATTGAGTACTCCACCTAGGGATCAAGGCCCTAATGAGATGTTTAGGATGGATAAATTCATAAATACTACTCCTGATCCAAGACAGCAGGCCAAGACTTATACTGATTCACCTACTCGAGTATCACTTGAGCAGAGAGTCAGTACATTAGAGAAGGATATGTTCGAGAAAACGCAGATTATTGATGATTTGCATAGGCAAATGTTTGAGAAGGACGAGCGGATCAAGAATCTTGAACATGTATAGGCAAATGTTTGAGAAGGATGAGCGGATCAAGAATCTTGAACATCAGCAACAATTCATATTCAGCAATGTTCAGATTCTAGAGTAGAACATCAGAGACCTCACTTCTCTTGTTCCTTTTGCGTTTACACAACAACGAACCATGGAAGTTGGAGAGTCAAGCGAACAACATTCTACTAACCCTGAAACTACTCCAGATCCAGATGGCATTACAGAGCATGATGTTGATCCTGTTATTATAGAAAGGACAACAGAGACTGCTGTTGTTGATCAAGAGCCATCTACCACTGTTCATACTATGCCTACTGACGATCAACCTGTAGTTTATACTAGAGAGGCATTCATAGAGCCTGAGCATGATTTACCAATCCCTGAGCCTAATAATGGTGATGATGATTTGGAGATGAGGAAGATGATCTTGAACATGATGATGATGATGATGATGGGTATGATGGTGATGATGATGAGAAAGATGGAAAGATGATAAGAAGGATGATGATGATGATCAGGGCGGTGATATGGGCTTAGCTGCTGGCCCTTCTGGATCATCAAGGTCTGCTAATGTCTCCGGACCAAGTCTCAATGATACAGTTGACTATAAACCCTTAGATCCTGCTACTGAAGAAGCTTACGGGAGAGAATTTTACACCTTTCGGCAAAAGATTATTGTTGAGGAGTCGGATGAGGACTTTAGTCCATTTGATAATTTGGAAGAAACCATAGAATACATAAACATGTTTTGGAATAGTCTTAAGGACTTATTCTCAGATATCTTAATTGAAGAAGGAGAGATTTTTAGGGAGTCGAGTGCTTAAGAAATGACTGACAAGACAGCTGAATTTACTAGTCAAAGTTATGTACGTTAGGTCGAATACCTTACATTTGTCGCTCCTCCTCCGCCAGCTTATGTACACACACTGAGACATTCCAAAACCTTTCACAAGGTACAAAAACTCAAAACCTATTATTAGTTGGGTATATAATGTTGAAAAGGAGATGTATGTGATAAAGAGAAGGGGTGGAGCTATAGAGTACTATCAGGATCAGTACGACTTCCATACCCTCAGAGCGTCAGATTTATATGTTATGGGTAATGTTTCATTTATTAATCCTAGTAATTATGGAAAAGGGAACTGGATAAGGAATGTGATTTGGAGAGAAAGTAAGATAAACTTCAAAGATTTTAAGACAACCAAATCTAAAGTGATAGAAGATGAGACGCGTATAGATCCCAAGACTAACAAGCCAATGAAGATAAAGGTCTATGTTCATCCAAGATATGCAAGGAAGATCCCTATACACGCTGCCATGCTAGTTAATAGCTTGTCAAAGCTCATGTGGTGGAGTTGTGAAAAGGAGATGGGTCATGCATTTATCCATTGTGTTGACAAAGACTACCGTATCATCAACCCTATGGATTTGCTAAAGTTTGGAAGATAACATTTGATGAGGTTGCAGGCTTGTCTGATTGTAGCTAATGAATCTATCATTTCATAGCAGCACAATTTGAAGCTGTGTATTCTCCAATCAAAGCTATTACAGAAGACATCCCATTAGATATTGATGACAGATATAACTATCTGATCAAGAAGACATACAACTGTGTATTTTTGGATGGTCTTACGGTTTCATAGATTAATGAAGAATATGAGAAATGTATGATTGCAGAGTCTATAGCTCCGGTTGATCCAGATGAAATCGTTATTAAACATGGAGAGCGGAATCCGATGCAAGAAAGTATTAACATTGAAGATCTTCTGGCATCTGAATTGCACCATTCTGATCCTGAAAATATGATGACTGTTGAGCTCAGGCTGTGGCTACAATCAAGGAATTATCCAAGAAAAAGATTAAACAGATTGCAAGCTGAATCTTTAAGAAAATTGGTGAGAAGTTTTCAAGAGATAGAAAAACAAAACAATAAAATGATTGTGCTAGACATGGATAATCTGCAATATTTGGAGATTACAAAGAGAAAAAGAATCTTAAAGCCTCAAGAAATTAAAGAAATGGAATTAGTGAGAAGTGGTCATAAAAGGAGAAAAGAATTGATTAGCATGTTCCCAGAGACTGAAAAACAAGCATACCAAGTCTCGGTTGAAAAGAAACAATTCTGGAATAAGGCAAGAACAGCAGGTGATTTAGAAAGGAATCTACTGCAAAAAGGCCAATCAATTTCTGAATTGCTAAATGCAATGATTATGCCAGATAACACAAAGAATGTTAAGATCGTTGCTTGGAAGTATGATGAGATTTTTGATGCTTTTCTAATCAAACGTGTAAATGCTATTTGTGATGTCTATTTTTTTACTCAAGCATAATAGCTTTACCAATTCAAGATCTCAAGGAGTTAAACAAGTTACCTCTGATTAATCCTACAAAGTCTGCTCGAGGTGAAAACTTTGTGAAACTTCTAAATCGAGGTATTTCCAGAATGGAATCTTATCTTAAAACTAGATGTGATCAAGAAGATAAGGAGTATTTCAAGTCATTAAAGAGTAAAAGAAAGGTGGCTGCTCATCCAGAAGAAGAAGAACAGTTTTTGGATGCTTATAGTGATCAGTATTTTGAAAAAGTCACTAATCCAGGATTGAAGGTGATAGATGGTACTCAAACATCTAAACCAATTTTGAGATGGTTCTATCATGCTGACTCTTTTGAGTTGAAGTTGGTTCGAAACTTGGAAGACTGGGATCAAGACATGATTTCATTATTTGGAGTTTTTGAAATTAAACTTCTACATCCAAGTTATATATCTTTTTTGTCAAATCAGAAATTTGATCAAGTTGTTCCTGAAGTTGCAGATAATGTTAGAAAATATTTTTTGACGATTATAAAGGTAATGGATGCTGCGATGGAGAGAATGTCATTGCGAAAGGCTCTAGCATTTGCTAACATTATGAAGAAAGACATAAAGTCTATTGATTTTATGAGAATTTCACTCAAAGGCGTGTTGGAAATTCATTCTCACGATCATCCGAAACCTTTTGAGTTTTATGCTAACATAGATATTGCAGGTCTTACGAAAGAAAATTTGTTAGTTATGGACAAGATGGAGATTAAAACGAATGAGTCAAAGCAGAGCAAGGCATACTCGCAAAGAAGTTCAAGTCAGCAATCAAGAAAGCATTGAGAGACTTGGAAATCTACAAAGAAAAGCCGATGTTCAAGATAAAAGAAGAACCAGAAGATTTCAATGAAGACTGAAGACAATGTAAATCTTAAGGGGAGTATTGTTAAAGCTCTTAGAAGATTAAGATTTTGTCTTTAATTAAAGGTTTACAAACAAAACTATGCGGGTTTGAGTCAAAATTCCACTCGACAGAATATTGAACATGCCCTCGTGCTCCATTAAGCATGCTCCCATATTCAACTATCTTTCCTCTTGGATTTAAATTTTAATAGTTTTAGGCATAGTTTCCCAAGCATGAGGTCGTGCCTCACTAAGCATGCCCCCGTGCTCAGCTTCAGCCATCCCAAAATTATTCTTGAAAATTCATATTTTATGATTTAACTTGTTTAGTGATGATTTCAGGAACATAGCATACCCCTATCATGTATTAATTGAAGCTGCAAAAGATAGTGTCATGACAGATTGAATAATCTCTTATAAAGAGTAGAAAGTTCGCATCTACGAGTTGAGGAGGACACTTTGGCATCCGTAGGACTGTTGGAATGATGTAATGACATGTTAATCGTGCAGTGGAATTTTTTTTTTCACAAAGTAGACAATCCGTCTATGAAATCACTCATAAGTTCCTATCATTTTTCAAGATCAACATGAAAAAATCTAACCCATTCGATGACATGGCAGTTTCATTTAGACTAGGCAGAATATGGCATAAAACATCTATTGCCTTGCTCGGGGTTTATTTGGCTATTTATACTAAATAGGAAACGGATGAGGAAGCGATGTCTAATTTGCTCCATATCACACGTTTCAAAATGAGGAAAGAAAGGATCCAAATAGTGGTGCAATGCGTAGGGCATTCTAGGATCAAATGAGCAACTCCTTAATCATTTGATAACTACACGCGATCAAAGCAAGGGAGTTGTAAAACTAAGGGTTTATTTATTTTATATTTTATAGTGAATTATCAACCATGTAACATTGGTTATCTATGTTGTCACTTATGTGATAAAAATGAAATTGCAAGTGCTCTGACACCAATGTTCGGGGAAGCTGGATTTTAAACATCTATGAAAGCTATGGTTGTAACACGGAAGGAACCGAAGGAGTTGTGTCAGGACTGTTAGATCTGAACATTTGTACTATCATGTATATTGTCACATATCTACTGAATAGGTAGCTGAGATTTATGAAATCCAAGGGACAGGTTTAGGAACCGGCGGGTCCAGAAAAAAATCATCATGAACCTCGATATGCCGGGACAACAAGAAGATACATGCCACAAAGCCCTTGAATATCGTATCGATTTCGAGGGTTGCGACATAGTTTTTTCATGCTATTCTATCCTTTTATTTTATGTTATTTAGTTATATTTTATGTGTTTTAGTTTTAGTAGTGTGTTTCTAATAAATATTTGATGTTACAGATGATCCCGATGATTCTTTAAGCAAACAAGTTGGCTAGGGGAAATGACCACCACATTCAAATTATCACTTTTAAGGGAGTTTCTCGTTACCATTCATTATTTGTTGTAAGTTATTAATCACATTGTGGACAATGTGAAAATTCAGGGTGCGGAAGGGTATACGGGACATACATGCTTCATACTTTGCTAAAAATGGTCCAAAGCAAAAGTCTTTAAGAATCACTTAAATTTTAATTTTTATGGACAAAAACATCAAAAATTTAAATAAATTTCTATAAAACAAATTATATATATATATATATATATATATATATATATATATATATATATGTTTTCAGGAAATAAATAGGTAAATTAAGTAAAACCCAAATGAACTTAAAAATGTTTTTTGTGATATCCTCAATAGCATGATTGGTAAAAATATTCAAATCTGTAAAATTGAAACGCGTTTACCCAATTCTATTCTTGTGTGAGTTTATTTTTTAGCCTTTAAATACCTTTATATTTATGCATCTTTATTTTCATTATGGATACTATTGAGAGTGCCATATGATACGTGTAAATTAGAACTGGTTTTGGATATACACTTCAAGACCTTGATAGTATTTCTTGTATAAAAATGATTTAGGCATTAGGAAACCAGACCATTCAATCCTCAACCATTTGCTTTTATTATCCATACCCAAAAATTACCCCTAGTTAGCCCCGTTGATGTTAAATGTTTTTATCTTTTATCACCCAAACCACTAAAGTCACTAAAACAAAAAGCCTTCAACAAAACCCATTTTTTGTTAAAGACACTTTTTTGGCTTATTTTCAAAAACAATTTTAGCCTATAACTGGTTAGATCTAAAAGAACTGGAATACATTCCTTTGATTTTAATTTACTTGGTTGCCTTCACCATGCAAAACTGGTACTTCATGGGGAAATATGCAAACAAATTTTCAAACCCACATTCAATGCTAGAAAGAAATGGTGAAAAAGGAACAAGTTCCGCCATTTTGTGGAATTTTTAAAAGTTCCATAGAGAGAGGGGCGAAAAATATGAAAGATGCTCAAATTGTGGGAACAGTTCCCACGAAGGAAGATGTAAGAAAAACCAAATCCCAATACGAAGAAACAAAACTTATCCTATTGGGTGCTCTTAGGCTTTAGCCCAAATGACCCTTACAAAAGGATAGTTACGTGTATCTTCTTGTGAAAGATTAATTGAGGTTTTTGAAAGAGAAGTACGGTCTTGATAGTTTGACCTTAACTAAGTCCTCGAGTTAGTATATCTATTGGATCGGGTTGGATTAATTTAACAAGAACTTCCTCTCTGATCAGTAACTAACAAATGCGGAATCTAAGTTAGATACTTATATCACAACACAAATACTTTGAGTAAATGTAAATGCATTAACTTGTTCTTTCAAAGTATTCACTTGATAAATCTGGTGTAAACAAAGTGTTACAATCTACAGATACAATAAAATGGCAAAAAAGCTTACGTCTACTATACAAGTGTAACGAATTTTATACTAAGAAATTTAAACAATAAGAATGATCTATTCTATGTTCAGAGTCTACATCAAATAGATAATCTATGTATTGTATTTGGAATCTTCAATGCTATGTTGCCCCCAAAAGGTGCAGCACAACAGCCGTCGGCATAGACAATCTTGTTTAGAGTAGCAGTCGATCAGCAGGTAATGGAGTTCACTACTAATCAGCAGTTGATCTGCATATGCTGATCAGCAGACATTCAACATGCATAGTTCAGCAGCTTCTACGACACATGCTGATCAGTAGTCAATAGGCATATGCCCTTTGAAGTAGATTCAAACTTGGCCTGATTCGGTAGTTGGCAGCCACTGCTGAAATCCTGAGTTTTTAGTAGTTTCATCCTTCATGATTCAAAAAATTCCCCTTAGGATGATGCTACCAAAACTCTATCCTTCAAGCATTCTGATTAGCAAAATTTCATACATATATCCTCTTCTATCTCTTAAGGGGTTGTCAAGTGGTAGATTTACCAAGTCCTTCATGTTGTGCCAAGAGAGTCTGAAAATATCATACACTTTAACTTCAACCTTGCTGGCACCAGAATATGTCAGTGTGAAGGTATTAGATGAGGAATTATAGCTCCAATGGGTTATTGGGTCATGAATTGTAATTTCTTATTATTACTTTCTCTACCTCACTTGTCTTTGATTCATTACTAGGATTCCTTAGTCTCATCCTGGTCAAGTCAGCTATCTCAAACCAGTTGAAAACACACTAGTTGGTTTCTTAGGTAAGTCACTCTTCCAGCTACTGATCTAGTTATGAAGTATGCATTCATTTTCTCATCATATTCCCACTATATTATTGGATCATGTAAACACTTTGGATTCATTAATTTTGTACCCAAAAATGCTAAAGGACTCAGCAATTTGCTCTAGAATGTCAAGGGGTAAATCAAGTACCTCGTTTTCATGATAATAGTACATGATTTCTCCATTTTTCCTCTTGACAGAAAATTTCCTCATTTGAGCAAGATACCCAGCAACCACTACCTTTTTTCCTTTAAGTATCTTCTTCTCTACTTCTGGATCAATAATCCTTGCTTTTATAATCTTCTTTGGTGCTATTGTCTTCTTTGTAAGGATTGAAGAGATAGGTTGTTTATCATCAGAGGTTGTGGAAGTAGAGTTTGGAGATGGTGGAGACTCAGTTGGGAGATGGGAAGACCTTTGACTAGCTTTCTTTGTTCTAGCATGTTGTCTTTCCCATTGCTCCCTAGCTTGTTCATGTAAAGCCCCGTTCCCGAAGACCTTCCAGTTGGTCAATCATAGCATTATACATATAAAACATTATACATTTCATAAGATTAAGCAGGGGATTAAGTTAACAAAACCATTCATGCTTATAATTATTGTTGCCAAATAATACATCGTTGTGAATTAGGGTTACAAAACAATCAATTAGTTGCATTACAACACAACAAAATCATTTCCACGAATGGATGCCAGTCTTGCCCTGACGAGTAGCTTCCCCGCGTGCCACCCTCAGCAACATTTACCTGCCAACTAAAAATACATAAAAGTCATCGTTGCTGAGTGAGTTCTAGTTTTAAAACATCTAAAACACCTTTAATTATATACGAAAATATCATTTTTCTTAAAATACTTCTTGTTCATAAAATTCATTACTTTCGTACATGATCACACATCATACGTACAACAAGACAATATTCATTATTATCTTTCATCATTCATCTCATTCGTTCCGTACTTTCATTATTATCTTTCACTTTCTATCGGACCAATGTGCAATACCCTGACATTGTGCAAGAAGCAGGTGCTGGGCCTGAGGTCTATAAATAGACCCCGAACATTATGCATGAAGCTGACCCCAGTCACCTGAGGCAACCAACAAAGTTCCCCATCAATCTCAAAGATTGACCCTGCGTGCATCTTCATGGGGTTGCTATCCCGCATACAGTTGAGCTGACAACCCGTGGCTGTGAACCTCCTTTTATTTTGCTTGCATGACTTTCATTCATTCTTTATGTTCCACTTTTCATTATCATTAATCTTTCACTTTCATTATGATAATACTTTATGTATACGAACATAAACACACCACGTAAAGTCATATAATAACACATAATATGGAACACAAGAACAGGCCATAAACAAGCATGGAATAAACAAATACAACCATCAAAACATCCCAGGGCAATTCCTTAAATTTCCTTTTTCCTAAAATTTCAGAAAATTTTCTAAGTGTTGTAGGCGCATGAGCACTATGTAGGCGCATCAGCACTATGCGGGCGCACCAACACTTAGGCGCATGAAGACTATTTGGGCGCATGAACTTCACTTAGGCACCTGAGAACCAATCCTGGGCGCATGGGGTACTGTTCAGGCGCATGACTAGTACTTAGGCTATTTGGCAAAAATTCCAGGCGCATGGGAACTATTGGGGCTCATGGTCAGCACTGGCTTTTCTAAGTCAAATTTCTAGGCGCATGGGCCCTGTTTGGGCACATGGCTAACTGTTGTTCATTTTTCAGAATAATATTCAAACCCAATCAACATATGAACCTGTTCTAAGCTAAGTCCGATCATTCTAAGCTTAGATTCTGAGAGTTCCATTTGTTCATCTAGATGTTCCAACCCATGTCTAATTCTGATAGTAACATCAGTGATGATCGCAGCATCTGCTGATTCTTCAAATGGACCCTGGGTAGGGGATTCAGCTATTTCAGAAGCTTGATGGACTTGTGGAGAATTATGCTTAGTTGTTTGAGTAGGTGGAGAAGTAGTTGCAGGTGATTGTGGTTGGTGGCTAGGTTCTGCGGATGGAGTAGTTTTGGTTGTTTCAGACTCTGATTTCTTCTTTCTTTGTTCTAAAGCTTGCCTTGATCTTTCAAGATGAGAATTGTAATTTCTTATTATTACTTTCTCTACCTCACTTGTTTTGAATCATTACTAGGATTCCTTAGTCTCAGCCTGATCAAGTCAGCTATCTCAAACCGGTTGAAGCACACTAGTTGGTTTCTTAGGTAAGCCATTCTTCCAGCTACTGATCTGATTATGAAGTATGCTTTCATTTTCTCATCATATTCCCACTCTATTATTGGATCATGTACTGATAGTGGAATTTCAGAAATTTCTTCACCAGTATCAACTTTGACTAAGGCTGGTACGTTATGCAGCAACACTTTGGATTCATTACTTTTGCACCCAAAAATGCTAAAGTACTCAGCAATTTGCTCTAGAATGTCAAGGGGAAAATCAAGTACCTCATTTTCATGATTATAGTACATGATTTCTCCATTTGCCCTCTTGACAGAAAATTTCTTCATTTAAGCAAGATACCCAGCAACCACTACCTTTTTTCCTTTAAGTATATTCTCCTCTACTTCTGGATCAATAATCCTTGCTTTTATAATCTTCTTTGGTGCTATTGTCTTCTTTGTAAGGATTAAAGGGATAGGTTGTTTATCATCAGAGGTTGTGGAAGTAGAGTTAGGAGATGCTGGAGACTCAGTTGGCAGATGGAAAGACCTTTGACTAGCTTTCTTTGTTATGGCATGTTGTCTTTCCCATTGCTCCCTAGCTTGTTCAAATTTTGGGAGTTATCCATCAGCAATCTTCTTCCTAATTCCTTTAATATTCAGATAAAAAGTTGTCATTGGTGCTACTTGTCTACCATAGTATTTAAGAAATTGTTTCATCTATTGCTTATCCCTAAACTCTTGCTGAACTTTTTCTACTTTTCTCTTCTCTGATTCAGCCTTCTTTCTTCTAGCTGTCTTAGCTGCTTTCTCTATCTCAGCATGAGTTGCAGCTAGTAGCTTAGATTTGATCTCAGCAGTGCTGTATTCCATAATCTCATCAAATTGCATCCTTTCAACTCAATTTGAGCTGCTAGGTAACACTTTTCTTCGTCTTTCTCGACTTTCTATAAAGAAGAGATCATAGGTTTGTGTTCGGAAGATGAAGTCGTTGGAGTCTACTGAGTTGTTGTTCTCTAGGTGCTTTCGGTAGATGACCTGATGACTTAGATGGACTTGTTGAAGAGTTGTGAGTTGTTCTTTAAGAGCTATAACTCTAGAAGCTTGCTGTTGAAGAGTTCTAAGTTGAGCTTCAACTTCAGACACTCTATCTGTCGAACATTTGAGAAGGCAGTTCTCAAATTCGAGAACTGTGGCTCTTTCTACATTACCATGAAGCCTTGCATTCTCAGCTTGTAGAGCATTGAGTTGTTGCGCAAGCTCAAGTTTATGGGCCATTAATTCATTTATTCGTTGCATACTTCCCTCATTCATAGATGTGGAATCCTTGGGATATGAGGTACAAGGCCGAGCGTCTGCACCCTCATAACCAGATGTGGTTTCTTGGTGCCCTTGATTGCTCTCCTCAAAGAATAACTCTAAGGCGAAATTGTCAAGGTGATTTGTCATGGTTGAGGTCTTAGTGATGTTGTCTTTGTCCTTCTGATCAATTGAGGGATCAGCTGTAGAGACAGTCTCTTCCACATTGATCCTTTCCTCGCTAAGATCAACCTCATGGGAGACAGTGGTTCATGCTAATATACAACAGGAACATCATCATCCTGGGTGCTAGACATAAGTATGAGAGAGAGTGGAATTAAGTCTAATGGCACGAGATGTGCACTAGTTCCTAATGAGACTTCTTCCTCAAAATTTGTCTTAGTTGGGTGGGTATCCCTTTTGGTTTTCATAATGGAGTATTGGGATTTTGATTGAGGGCTTGCAGCTTGGGTGTGGATCTGCTCAGAAGAAGGAAGAGAAACCTTCTTCTTTGATCCTTTTCTAACTGTGGCTGACACTTTTGACTTGACTGCAACCCTGCCTTCTAGTATTGTCTTTTTGAGAGGAGGTGATTTGGGGGCCTGAATCTTCTCAGTAGAAAATGCAGGAGAAGGTGCAGGGGTTTGATTGTGCTTGTGAGATTTTTGATTTGATGTGGAGGGTGTGGCATTAGCAATGGTGGGTGTGTCCATGATCTCACCCTGAGGCTCTTTGACCTCAAGCATATGCCCAAACAAGGGAGTTACCTTCCTTGAAAAAGACTTTGGAGTTACTCTAAACTTTGAAAATATTGCTTTGTTTAAAGTTCCTAGAGCATGAACAACTCCACTAACTTTTAGTTTATCTCCTAATTCTTCTTGTAAAATCACTTGTAAGAATCTAGAGTTAGGGTTTAAGATTGAGTGTAGGATTTGAGAGATTGAAGGTTCAGGGGTTTGCTTTTCAAAGAAGATTGAAGATGACCATGGTGGGAAACCTTTTATTTTAACAGTTATGGATAATATATAAAAAATATGAATTTTAAAATGTTTTCCCGCTGTAACTGTAAAATTGACGGCATAAGATGATGAAACGGACATTTCAGGTAACTTCTCTGGCACCACTACATCTCTAATAATGAAAGTGGGACCTACCGCATCTTTTTCAAAAACATGTGTTGAATTCATCCTATCTGCCGAATTTTCCCCATCGGCAAATACACATTTTGCCCTATTTATCCACTGATTTGCAATTTTCGGCAAATACACAGTTTTAACCAATATATCAAGAAAGGCATTTCTTTACAAAATTTTCAAACATCATCAATTAGAATCATTTAATTATTTAAAGTTCATCATCCCAATAGTGGAAACAAGTTATTTAAATCTAGATTCATCAAAAGCATTTGCAAATAATTATGCATATTGTTTATTTGTATGGACCTTAATTAATTTATTGATTTTATTTTATGCACAACCTCTGATAAAATGATAGCTGATGTCAGTGTGTTTTGTCTTTGAATGTTGAACTGGATTGTTGGTGATTGAGATGGCATTGTTGTTGTCAATGTGAACATGAAAGTTACTCTACAATCTCTGAGTGGATTTTGGATCCACAACATCTGAGCACAACAACTTGATGCAGCAATATATTCCGATTCAACAGTTGATGTGGAGACATAGGTTTGCTTCTTACATTGCCATGAAAGAAGTCTTCCCCCTAGAAATTGACATCCTCCTAAGGTGTACATTTTGTAGATGTTGCACCCTCCATACTCAGTATCTGTATATCCACAGAGATTGAAGTCAGTACTCTTAGGATATTAGAATCCCAACTTAGCTTCTCCTTTGAGATACTTCAAAATTCTCTTGACAACCATTAGATGTGAAACTTTTATAGCAGCTTGGAATCTTGAACACAAGCACATGGCAAAAATGTAATCTGGTCTGCTGGCTGTAATATACATGAGAGATCAAATGATGGCTCTATATTGTCGCTGGTCAACTACTTTCCCCTTAAGATCAGGAGTTAATGAACATGTTTTTGGCTTTGGGCTTTTAGTAGCTTTAGAATCAGTAGCTTGAAATCTTACTATGATGTCCTGAACACACTTAGATTGATTTATAAAGATACCATCAAAGGTTTTTTTTACTTGCAGCCCTAGAAAGAAAGTGAGCTCTCCCATTAAACTCATCTAAATTTTTGACTTCATGAGACTTTCAATGGCTTTGCATAATCTCTCATTTGTAAACCCAAAGATGATATTGTCCACATACACCTGTACCAAAATGATACCCAAATCAACCTTCTTGATGAAAATAGTCTTATCTATGGATCCTCTGGTGTATCCATTTTACAAAAGAAAGCTAGAGAGTGTCTCATAGCATTTCCTTTGTGCTTGATGAATACTATAAAGGGCTTTATCAAGTTTGCATACATAATTTGGATGCTTGGGATCTTCAATACATGGGGGTTGGCAGACGTAAACTTCTTCATCAATCTCACCATAGAGATATGCACTCTTGGCATCCATCTGAAACTACTTGATGTCTTTGGAGGCAGCAAATGGTAGAAAAATTCTGATTGCTTCAAGCCTGGCGACTTGAGCAAATACTTTATCATAATCAATACATTTTTCCTGTGTGTACCCTTATGCCACAAGTCTGGGAATGTTCTTGATAACAATGCCTCTATCATCTTTCTTGTTTCTAAAAACCCATTTGGTTCCTATTGTAGTCTTCCCCCTTGGAAGTTCATATAGTTTTCATACCTTTTGCCAAGGGAATTGAAGAAGCTCCTCTTGTATGGCTTCTACCCAATTGCTATCTCTTAAAGCATCATCAAATTTCTTTGGTTCCAATTAAGAGAGAAAACATGAAAACAAACAAATGTTTGCTTCATTCACCATACTTCTTGTCTTGACACCAGCATCTATATCCCCAATAACATTCTCAACTGGATGCTCTTTATGAATTCTCAGTCTAGGGATTACTTGGAGTTGTTGAGATAAATCCAAGTTGGAGAAGTTTGTTTCAGGAAGTTTGGCAGATGGGTTGACTAGTTCAATTGCGGAATTGACTCTTTCTTCAACAGCCGAATTGACTCTTTCTTCCGCAATTGTCATACTTGGTTCCTTTTCAAGAGATTTTCTAGTACCATATTGATCATTAGACTCTTCATCTGATGAGTTATTGTTTGTGGTACTAGCATCTGCTTGTAACTCCCCAGAAAAGTAAAAGCAAACAATTTGATAATAATAGGATATATGTTATATGGGTGTAAAGACTCGTAATCATTCCTTTAAATAGCTCATACCAGCCATAGTCAACCTCATTTGCAACTCAAAAAACCCACATGCTAGAGAGAGAAAGTAGAGAGAGAAAGTTAAAATTTGAGGCTTTATTGATCAAAGGATTGAAGATCTACGTTTTTGGGCATCAAACAACAAGAAAAGAGCAAGAATCCAGGTAAGAATCATCACTCAAACGTCTCTTTAGATCATACCCGGATTCTAGGGTTTTGAGGTTTTAAAAAAGTGGCAAAAATCATACAAAACTCACGTTTTTGATGTTTTTATGCATCCAGCGAAACTGTGAGTTCGACCAGCGACACTGTGGATTCTTCGCTGGTACTTTCGTAGCCATGGAATTCCAACGAAAGTAGGGTTAAACTGTCCGTGAAATTGGTAGCGAAACTGCCATGCGAAACTGGCAGTGAACCTATCAGCGAAATTGGCAACGAAACTGCGTGCGAAACTGTGTAGAAAATGACCTGTTTGCATGTCAACTTATATGCAGACTATGTACCATGAGCCTACTTTAGGTGAAGTTATTTACGGAGACCAGGTGAGTTCTAGCCCTTTTTTTACAAGTTTTTAATGGTTTTTGGGGCTGTTATGCATACCTTTCTGATGTTAAATGCTTAACTATATGATTTTTTGGGTGTTAGCCGTAAGATGTATGATTATTATACGAGAAGTAGGATGAATAGTTAAGCTAGTGCTCTATAGGCTAAGGGATACGAATGTACCTACTTATGATGCTTTATGAGGTTTACGATGTATTATGATGCCTTAAACTATTTTCTCTTATGATGAAAAAGATTTTATGAAAGCTTTACTTGAATGCTATGTGTGTAATAAGTAAAGTATTATGTAAAGAAAAGGGAAAGATAATGTTAACGAAAGTGAAACCTAATAAATGAATGAAAATCTTACAAGCAAATGAATGGAGGTTCATAGCTATTGGGTTGTTAGCTCAACTGTGTGCGGTTTAGCTAACCCATGAGGATGCACACAGGGGGGGTCCATCTTTGTGATTGATCAAGATGTACGAAAACGGGATCCTTGTCGCTTGACCCCAAGACGGTAGTTGCTTCATCCACAATGATGGGGCATAGCATAGGGCAGGATCTAGATAAAAGTGAAAGATGTTAATGAATGAATGTACGAAAACGAACGATTATGAACGATGATGAAAGATAATAATGATATTATCTAGATGTATGTATGATATATGATCACGTACGAAAGTAAAGAAAATGTTTTTAACGAAAGTAAAGTATTTTATTATATAAACTAGAACTCACTGACTCTTTGTATGCATAATAGTTGGCAGGTAAATAATGCAGCTGAGGAGTGTAGGCATGGATGAGATAGCTACTGGGACGATCCTAGTCTGACATTCTAGATTTTGAGACAAGGCTTGTGTATGTCAAGTTTTTGTGATACAACTATAAGAACAATGTTTTGTCATGTATTTACAATTTATGTATTTAAAGTTTAAATTCTGCCGCAAATGTCATGCTTTTAAATGTTTTACGTTATGAATGACCAACTGTGGGTGTTCCTGGGATCGGGGCCTTATAAAGTGGTATCAAAGCCAAAGTTTAAGAGAATTGGGTAAAAAATTATTTTAAACCAAGATTTAAACTAAGAATAGGACAAAAAGGAAAGGGATGCCAGTCCTAGTAGCTACATGCCTGCAGGTAAATGTTTTATGTAAACGTTTTATGTAAATTAATGGAAAAAGGAATTATGTGCGTGTGCTATGTGAATTATGTGCTCTTAGTAGATTTGGATACTGATGTTGTCAGGATAGGAAATGCTTAGGGAATGAAGAGTAAAGTAAGTGGTTAATCATAACTGGCCACTGTAGTTAGGGACTTACTATACTTGACATAACCTGAGCTATTACTTTGAACGACCGTGTTGGTGTTTGAATCTTATAGTGTTTAGAGATAGCTGGTGGTAGATCTTCGAAGACTTCTCACGATGGATGTCGTGGTGGACGTAGTGTTCGGCCGCGTGTCACGAGGAACAGGTCTGGGACGGCAGAAATGACTCCTGAAGAGCCCGGGGCTTCGTCACAAAAGGTGGGGATGAGAGTGCTAACCTGAGGGCCTCAGTGAAGGAGGTAGTAGTTAAGGAAATTCATCAAGTTATACAGACGATTTTGCTGTCTGTGGTGACTAAGGTTATTAGGGCGGTAAGGGAAGACGAGAGGAAGGAGAGGAAGAAAAGAAGAATGCTGCTAGGTGGGGGGGGGTGAAGAAGGAGGTTTAAGGGAAAGGGAGCAACTAGAGACGGAGATGGTTGTTTCCAGTGACGAAGAGGAAGAGGAAGTTGTGCAGGAAACTGCGAAGGGGTGCAACTATGGGGCATTCCAGAGATGCAAGCCCCCGATGTTTGGTGGGAATGGAAATGCTGCTACTGTTCACCGATGGGTGAGAGAGATGGAGGCTGTGTTAGATATCAGCAAGTGTAGGGAGGACCAGAAGGTGAAGTTTGTTACCTACTCATTTGTGGATTTGGCCTTATGCTGGTGGGACAACATTGTCTAGGCCGAGGGTAGCAGGGCGATTGGGAGAATAAGACGGAGTGAACTTAAGAAGCTGGTGATCGAGAAGTTTTATCCTCATAGGGAACTTGATAAGATCGAGAGAGAGTTCCTGCAATTGGTGACAGGGACCATGACACACCAATAGTACACAACAAAGTTCAACGAGATGGCAAGGCCGGTGCCAGATCAAGTGACGCCTGTGTCACGAAGATCAAGAGGTACATTCAAGGCCTGCTGGCAGATACTCGCAGACACATGATCGTCGCTCGACCAAGTACATTTAGGTTGGTGGTCGATCTGGTAGGGAGACTATACGATGAGAGGGAGGAGGTGATTATGGTGGAGATGAACAGGAAGGGAAGTGGAGAGAGGAACTAGAGTGGAAAGCATTTTGGCAGTAGTGGTTTCTCCCCCAAGGGCCAAAAGATGAAGGTAGAGGGTCGTAAGGTAGCTGCAACTGAGGTAGTGCTGAAGTTGTGTGGTAAGTGTCGGAGAGACCATATGGGGGAGTGTAAGTGGGGATCGAACATCTGCTTTAAGTGTAGGAGGGCTGGTCATATGGTGAGAGATTACGGGGTTATAAAGTGCTATAACTGCGTTGAAGAGGGCCATCAAAGCAGGGACTGCAAGAAGCCGAGGGCTAAGAGATCGGGAGCGGGAAAAAAGGCTGAGAAAGGGAAAGAAGTGCATAAGGCCAGGGCGAGGGCCTTTACCATGATCCGAGTGGAAGCCAGAGTGGACCCTGATGTTGTTTCAGGTACATTTCTGGTTAATGATGTTGGTGCAACTGCATTGTTTGATTTTGGTGCTAGTAGGAGCTTTATCTCATCCTCATTCTATGATAAGTTGCCTGCTAGGAGTAGAAAGATTGATGAGCCCTTCGAAGTAGAAACTGCTATTATTAAGTCTACTAGGATATCTGATGCCTTAGAGGATTGTGTGATAGAATTAGAAGGTCTTAGGTTTCCTGCTAGACTGTTTGTTATGACCTTTGGCGGATTTGATGGTGTCCTTGCGATGGATTGGCTAACAGCCTATGAAGCAAACATCGTGTGTCACAAGAAGATGATTCGATTGACCATGCCCGATGGTAGTTTGGTGACGATCTACGGCGATAGAGTTAGTACGATCCCGAAAATAATTTCGGTGGTTGTGGCAGAGAAGTGTATAAGGCATGGATGTGGTGCCTATCTAGCCTACGTTAAAGATGTGGATGCGTCAGTACCACGATTGACGGACGTACCGGTTGTGTTTGACATCCCGGATGTGTTCCCGGAGGATCTACCAGGTGTGCCACCTGACCGCGAGATCGAGTTCCAGATCGATCTGATACCTAGTGCCCAACCTATTTCTAAGGCGTTGTATCGTCTAGCTCCCTCTAAAAATGAAGGAATTGAAGACTCAGCTGCAAGAGTTGCTAGATAAGGGGTTCATTCGACCGAGTATCTCTCAGTGGGGTAATCCGGTCTTATTTGTGAAGAAGAAGGATGGCAGCATCAGGCTGTGCATCGACTACCATGAGTTGAAAAAGTTGACCGTGAAGAACCGGTATACGTTAATAATGATTGATGACTTGTTTGATCAGCTCCAGGGTGCCAGTTGGTTCTCGAGGATAGACCTCCGATCTGGTTACCATCAACTTAAGGTGAAGGAGCAGGATGTTCCTAAAACAGCTTTTCGTACGCGTTATGGACACTACAAGTTTCTCGTGATGTCTTTTGGTTTAACCAACTGCTTTTATGGATCTGATGAATCGGGTTTGTCGGCCTATGTTAGATAAATCAGTGACTGGGTTTATCGATGATATTCTGATTTATTTGAAGAGGGAAGAAGAACATGTTGGTCATATTCGGGAAGTGCTGGATACGCTTAGAAGGGAGAAGCTGTATGTCAAGTTCTCCAAATGCGCATTCTGGTTGCACGAGGTTCAGTTTTTAGGTCATGTTGTTAACTCTGAAGGGATCATGGTGGACCCAGCAAAGGTTGAAGCGGGGATGTAATGGAAGTCCCCAAAGACGCCATCCGAGATCCATAGTTTCTTAGGTTTGGCGGGCTATTACAGAAGATTTATTCAAGACTTCTCTAAGAAGATTCGGCAGTTTTTGCGGCATATGCTGATCAGTAGTCAATAGTCATATGCCCTTCGACAGTAGATTCAAACTTGGCCTTAATCGACAGTTGGCAGCCACTGCCGAAATCCTGAGTTTTTAGTACTTTCATCCTTCATGATTCAAAAAATTCCCCTTAGGATGATGCTACCAAAACTCTATCCTTCAAGCATTTTGAGCAGCAAAAGTTCATACATATATCTCTTCTATCTCTTGAGGGGTTGTCAAGTGGTAGATTCACCAAGTCCTTCATGTTATGCCAAGAGAGTCTGAAAAGTTCATACACTTTAACTTCAACCTTGCTGGCACTAGAATATGTCAGTGTGAAGGTATTGCATGAGGAATTGTAGCTTTAATGGGTTATTGGGTCATGAATGTTCAATAGAGTCACATGCATAACTTCTTCTTCTTCCCTTTGCTCAGCCTTGTTTCTAAACTTTATCTTCAGAATATCAGCCATGGATTTGTACTTGTCTGGCAAGTCTTCATTTTCTAAAATTAACTTGTTCATCTTTGTCAAATCTTCAAGGCTGAGTTTTAGAATGTCCAATTCAGATAATAAAAAAGAATTTTCCTTATTCTTTCATTCTATAAAGAACCCCTCAGTTTTCAAATAATAGTCCTACTTGATAATGGTATCATCATTCTCTGAGTCTTCCTCTTTCTTAGATTCTGAGAGTTCCTTTTGTTCTTCTAGATGTTCCAACTGTTGTCTAAGTCTAACAGTAACATCAGTGATGATCGCAACATCTGTTGATTCTTCAAATTGACCCTGGGTAGGGGATTCAGCTATTTCAGAAGCTTGATGGACTAGTGGAGAATTATGCTTAGTTGTTTGAGTAGGTGGAGAAGTAGTTAGAGGTGATTGTGGTTGGTGCCTAAGTTTGGCGGATGGAGTAGTTTTGGTAGTTTCAGACTCTAATTTCTTCTTCCTTTGTTCTAAAGCTTTCCTTGATCTTTCTAGATGAGAATTGTAATTTCTTATAATTACTGTCTCTACCTCACATGTCTTTGAATCATTACTAGGATTCCTTTGTCTCAGCCTGGTCAAGTTAGCTATCTCAAACTGGTTGAAGCACACTAGTTGGTTTCTTAGGTAAGCCACTCTTCTAGCTACTGGTCTGGTTATGAAATATGCATTCATTTTTGCATCATATTCCTACTCTATTATTGGATCATGTACTGATAGTGGAGTTTCAAAAATTTCTTCACCGTCATCAACTTCGACTAAGGCTAGTACTTTATGCAGCAACACTTTAGTTTAAGTATCTTCTCCTCCATTTTCTCTCTTGATGGAAACTTTCTTCATTTGAGCAAGATACCCAGCAACCACTACCTTTTTTCATTTAAGTATCTTCTCCTCTACTTCTGGATCAATAATCCTTGCTTTTATAATCTTTTTTGGTGCTACTATCTTCTTTGTAGGGATTGAAGAGATAGGTTGTTTATCATCAGAGGTTGTGGAATTAGAGTTAGGAGATGCTGGAGACTCAGTCGGCAGATGGGAAGACCTTTGACTAGATTTCTTTGTTCTGGCCTGTTGTCTTTCCCATTGCTCCTTAGCTTGTTCAAATTTTGGGAGTTTCCCATCAGCAATCTGCTTCCTAATTCCTCTAATATTTCGACTAAAAGTTGACATACTCATTTTGGGAGTTTTCCATCAGCAATCTGCTTCCTAATTCCTCTAATATTTCGACTAAAAGTTGACATACTCATTGGTGCTACTTGTCTACCAGAGAAACCATAGTATTTTAGAAATTGTATCTGTTGCTTATCCTGAAGTTTTGCGGAACTTTTTCTACTTTTCTCTTCTCTGATTCAGCCTTCTTTCTTCTAGCTGTCTCAGCTGCTTTCTCTATCTCGGCATGAGTTGCAGCTATTAGATTAGATTTGATCTCAGCAGTGTTGCATTCCATAATCTTATCAAAGTTGCATCCTTTTAACTCAATTTGAGCTGCTAGGAAACACTTTTCTTTGTCTTTCTTTTCTTTCTTTAATGAAGAGATCATAGGTTTGTATTCGGCAGATGAAGTCGTTAGAGTTTGCTGATTTGTTGTTCTCTAGGTGCTTTCGGCAGATGACCTTGATAACTTAGATAGACTTGTTGAAGAGTTGTGAGTTGTTCTTCAAGGGCTATAACTTTTGCAGCTTGTTGTTGAAGAGTTCTAAGTTGAGCTTCAACATCAGACACTCTATCTGTTGAACATTTGAGAAGACAGTTCTCAAATTCAAGAACTATGGCTCTTTTTACATTACCTTGAAGTCTTGCATTCTCATCTTGTAGGGCATTGAGTTGTTGCGCAAGCTCAAGTTTATGGGTCGTTAATTCATTTATTTGTTGCTACTTCCCTCATCCATAGATGTGGAATCCTTGGGATATGAGTTACTAGGCCAAGCGTCTATACCCTTACAACCAGATGTGGTTTCTTGGTGCCCTTGATTGCTCTCCTCAAAGAATAACTCTAAGGTGAAATTGTCAAGGTGATTTGTCATGGTTGAGTTCTTAGTGATGTTGTCTTTGTCCTTCTGATCAATTGATGGATCAGCTGTAGAGACAGCCTCTTCCATATTGATCCTTTCCTCGCTATGATCAACCTCATGGGATAAAGGATGTGGGTCAGCGAAACTAACAGTTTTTCCAGTGAAACTGTGGATTCTTCCAGCAAAACTATAGTTTCGCTGGTACTTTCATAGCCATGGAATTCCAACAAAAGTTGGGCGAAACTGTCAGCAAAATTGCCATGCGAAACTGCATGCGAAATGACCTGTTTGAATGTCAACTTATATGTAGAATGTGTACCATGAGCCTACTTTAGGTGAAGTTATTTACAGACACCAGGTGAGTTCTAGCCCCTCTTTTACAAGTTTTTAACGGTTTTTGGGGCTGTTATGCATACCTTTGTGATGTAAAATGCTTAACTATATGATTTTTGGGGTGTTAGTCGAAAGATGTATGATTATTGTATGAGAAGTAGGATGAATAGTTAAGCTAGTGCTTGATAGGCTAAGTGATATGAATGTGCCTACTTAATCAAATGGTTAAATGCATTTATGAATCCATCAAGATCAAACATCCAACTTAAAGTGTTTCTAACACTATTTGAGGAATTATCATTAAATATGACATTTTCAGATTCCTTAATAGTATGGTCAACTTTGTTGTATACTCTGTAAGCTTTAGCCTGTGACGAGTATCAAACGGAGAACCCATCTATTGGTTTCTTAGCACATTTTGATAGATTATCATTGGTATTTAGAAGGGTGCATGGGCATCCAAAAGGTCTGAAGAACCCTATGAATTGTCTTCTCTTATGCCACAATTCATAAGAGGTTTTTCCATGTGTTTTGACTATTAACACTTGGTTCTAAACATAGCATGCAGTGTTGACTGCTTCAACCCAGAATGTTATTGGAAGTTTAGAGTCAGAAAACATGGTCCTTACAGCCTCAATAAGTGTCCTATTTCCTCTCTTTGTAGCTTCGTTTTGCCAAGTAGTTCTAGGAGCACTATACTGTCTTGCTTTGGATTCACAAAAAGAATCAAGGGTATGGTTCTTGAGTTCAGTGCCCTGATCACATCTAAATTTTTTAACCTTTTGATCAATTTGCTTCTTAATTTTGATAATAAATGATATTAAAATCAGCAGTTTTATCTTTAGTTTCTAAAAAGAAAACCCATATGAATCTTGTAAAATCATCTATTATTACCAAGCAATATGATTTCCTACCCAAACTCTTTACACCTGTTTGCCCAAACAAATTCATGTGCAGCAAATGTAAAGGAGTTGTGACTGAATTCAATTCTTTGGACTTATGAGAAGATCTGTATTGCTTCCCCTTTTGACAAGCAACACAGTGTTTAGCACATGCAAACTCATTGTTCGGAAGTTCTGTGACTAACCCATTCCGAACTTGTTTATTCACGTTTTTAAGAATTACATGTGCCAAAGGGAGGATTCATTTAAGGAAGCTTTGGAAATGAAACAAGAAATATTTCCTGAAGGTGATGCATTCTACATATTGAGCATATACATATTGTTTTTCCTAGGAGCTTTTAAAAGTATTTTGTCATTTGGAATTACAAACCCAGGTGATAAAACAATACCATCATGCTCTATGAAAAGAGTGTTATGTTTTTTTATCACACAGCTGAGATAAACTCGGTAGATTATAGTTTAACTCTTTCACATAGTTCACCTTGTCAAAACTTACCTTCCTATTGTTGATTGTCCCCCTGCCAGTAATGTATTGTTGGGTTCAACAGTAGAATAAACTGAAGCTTACCAAATGATAATCATAGCCGGCTGAAGATCTCATTGTATGAGTTTAGAGACCAAGTTGATAAACAGTACAAAACAAATACAAGACAAAGTCCACATCAAGACCAATTAGAAAAGTCAAAATTAGGTCATGATGTAATAATAGTCTAAATAGACCCACTAGTGCATTTTTGCATGTGTGGTTCAAGAATGGTTCTAGTGTGTGTGTTTCTGATGGTGTCAACCACCACCCAAGGAGAATTTTTCCTTTGGGTGGGTTTGATCTTCATCCATCTTTGTATTTGATTTCACATTGTAATTTGTTCATCAACATCAATGAAATCATCTACTTATTATCATCTGCTTCTTGTACTTCTTTGATTCACACACATCCACCCATCTTAATTTTGAATTTTTAGATTTGAACATGATAAATCCTAAGTTCTAGGCTTATTTAATCTGAAATGTTGATTCAGCAAAATGGTATCAGAGCTGTTGGTTGCTGGATTCATGTATTTTTCAGATCTAATTTCATCTTTAACGATGTCAAGAACAATGAAGAAACAACAAAAATGAAGAAGGTCTCTGTTCATCGACAAAATACAAAGAAAATCAACAAATCTGTTAACTTTGGTACGATTTGAAGATGATTAATCATGGATCTGATTACTCCTTCAAAACTCAATGCAACTTAACAAGATTAAAATCAAAGAAAGAATAAAAAGAAGATGATGTTGCTGTTCATCCAAAACCATCAACAACTCTGATGGGTTTTAAACAAATCAGTGTTTGAACAAAACAGTGTTCGAATGCATCTAAGTCTGCAAACAAATGTGGATGCATCATAACAAATGCAGATACAGCATAACAAATGCGGATGAAGCATAAAACAAATGCGGGTGCATTACCAGTCAATGCTCATGCACTGATGAAGACTCAAAACAAATGCGGATGAACATCACACAAATGCGGATGATCATCAAACAAATGTGGATGTGCATTAAACAAATGCGAATGTTGTGCCAACAAATACGGATATGCATCATACAAATGTGGATGGTGTGCCAACAAATGCGGATGATCATCTCACAAATGCGAATGTTTTGCATACTAATGCGCATGTGTAACACACAAATGCGGGTGTGTCACAAACAAATGCGGATGGAACCATACAAATACAGATGGAACCATACAAATTCGAATAGAACCAAGCAAATGTGGATGGGACATACCAATGCGGATGAGTTACTCCCCTAATTCGGCTGAGTTAACTTCAAATGCAATTCATCCAACAACATAAGATGATAATCAGATGATGAACAGATGACAACAACAAACAAGAAAAAGACATTATCATGAATGCAGATGAATGGAACCTTCAGGCACATCCATTTTGAGCATTCAAAACAAAAAAGAAATCAACTTTAGTCACGAAATCATTGATTTATTTGGGGATTTGTACTCGGACACTCCTTTTGAAGTACTTGACTTCATCTCCTGTGATGACATTTTGCACCCGTGTCTATCTACCGAGCAGAACAGTTAGATAGACTTTAACTAAGGGAAATGATCATCAACTGAAGTGTGGCAATTATCATGTTATTTCAGAGATTCAAAGAGTGGAAGTGTTTTCAAGATTCATTTATGTTCCTGATGTTGTTTATTGAAGTTCAAAGCCTCATCATATGCCTAATACATTCTAATCCTTTGAGTGTGATATGAACAGTAATCCAAAAGTGATACGACCCATATCCAATGCGATAAGTATTCTTAAAGAGATTTTATCCTTTGTCAGAAATATATTAGGAGAAGCTTAATCTGAGGGGGAGAACTACAGTGAACTGTGTCAGAACTTCAGTTGATCAAGAAAACATGTGACAGAAAAGATCATTAAAGTTAAAGTTTGGCAATCATTAATTTAGGGGGAGTATTGTTGGGTTCAACAATAGAATACACTAAAGCTTACCAAATGATAATCACAGCCGATTGAAAATCTCATTATACGAGTTCAGAGACCAAGTTGGTAAACAGAAGAAAACAAATACAAGACAATGTCCACATCAAGACTAATTAGAAAAGTCAAAATTAGGTCATGATGTAATAATAGTATAAATAGACCCACTAGTGCATTTTTGCATGTGTGGTTCAAAAGTGGTTCTTATGTGTGTGTTTCTGATGGTGTGAACCACCACCCAAGGAGAATTTCTCCTTTGGGAGGGTTTGATCTTCGTCCATCTTTGTATTTGATTTCTCATTGTAATTTTGTTCATCAACATCAATGAAATCATCTACTTATTATCATCTGCTTCTTGTACTTCTTTGATTCACACACATCCACCCATCTTAATTTTGAATTTTCCTATCTAAACATGATGAATGCTAAGATCCAGGCTCATTGATCTGACATATTGATTCAGCATGTATCCTCCTTTAGTATAACTTCCAAAGGCAACAGATCCACCATCATATGGTTCCAGATTTAGTAGGCATGAACAATCAACTTTCATGTGTTGGGAGCATCCACTATCCACACTCCACAAGTTTGTTTTAGCCTACAGATAATCATGCACATAGACAAGATGGTTAGTGATGAATGGGGAACCAAGCCAGTTTAATCGTGGGTCTTCTAGTTTCCAGAAGTTTTATATCACTGTTAAGTGTTGAGGGGGTTAGTGTTGATTTTGGGTCATCAAAGGATTCAACAAATGTCTTTGGTTTCCCAAATCTTCTTTTGCCTTTCTGGATGCTTTGGCATCATCCTTCTTGTTATGACCTTTTGAAGCCTTTTAAGAAGGTGAAGGTTTCTCACTACTCTTCTTCTTCTTCTTCTTTTGGTCTGCAGCTACTGACTTATTCGACAGATGTTTTGTAAGTGCTGAATTTTTCTTAGAATCGGCACTTGAGTTGTTTGGCTGCTGAATAGTTCTTTTGTTGCCTTCTTTTTCTTTTGATGGTTGTTTGGCAGCTACAGACCTCTTTGAGGGTTTAGGCTTGTTAGTGACTCCTCTTCTCATGTTTATGACCACTTTTAGGGGATTATATTGATAGTCTTTTGGAAAGTGATTGTCTTCTTCGCACAATAGGCATCTGATGTTCATCTGCTTCTTTGTTGACTTTATCACCTGCCTGATTTCTTGTGACTCCTACTTCCTCTTCTAATGCTTGCCTCCCTCAGCTCCACCTATCTTCTTGTTTATCTTTTGATCAACATAGGTGATTAGCTCTATCTTATTCTTTAGGGACCTCTTGTTATGAATTTTGACTACTGATATAGACTTTTAAATATATGGTTAGGGTCTCATTTCTGAAGAGATTTAGGTTCCGGTACAAGCATATATTGTGGTTCTTTTTGTTGCAACTATTCTTTGATTGAAGCTTTGCCTTGTTAGAGGGATTTGACTCAGAAGATAGCTGGTTGGATTCAGAAGATGGTTTTTCTTTTACAAATTTTATCTTTCGAAGTACATTCTGCTTAGTGTTTGCTTTGAGATTTTCTTTCTTATTCTCCTCCTTCTTCTTGTTTTTCTACTCCTCCTCCTTTTCCTTCTTTTTCTCCACTTCATCTATTTCCTCAACTATTCCATCCTTCTATGTTGTCTTAATCTCTTCAGCAGATGTCCTTTAACAAATAGGTTCAGCAGATACTTGCTTCTTTAACTCAAGGTTGTACTTAGGGGTATAAATGGGAGTACATATCGTTGGTTGTTCCGTAACATTATACCCTAAACCTTGGTTTGATACAACCTTTGGGAGTTTTCAGCATAAGCAAGTAATTTTTCAAACTTTTTAGTTTGAACATTATATTTATCAGCATATGTTTTAGAAATGGCTAAATCACATTGTGTTGATTTCAATCTGCTCAGGAGATCATCAATTTAGGTCTCAAGGTTGGTTTGCTTATGTTTTGATTATGAAAAAATCTTTTCTAGCTCTATTTTCTTTTTTTTTGAGCTTGATCATTTTTATTAAAATCAGTTTTAAGAAGATTGACTGATTAAACATCCTTCACGTGGTCTAAATTGTGATTTCTGTACAAGTTGACCTTAACTATGCATTCAGGTGAACAGCAGGGTTCAGAAGTTACCTAAGGTAAGGAGGTTGAGCTTCCAGCCATCTGTACATTATTGATGGGTGTAATATATTCCACTTGGAAACTCCAGTCAATCACCTCTTCTCCTGAGACTACAGCTATTGAATTTCTTTGACTGAATAAAGCAGAAGGACCTTGATGAGTTGAGTGTTTTTTGGGTTAGATGAACTTGGAGGAGATGGTTTGACTTTGGCGCTTTGTATTCCTTGGCAAAATTTCCTAGTTGGTTATAGTTGAAGCATTTTACCTTGCTTTTATCAAACACAAATCCTGATCTTCTCTGCTATCAGATAGTTGATATCCATTTCTTCAAAGTCATACAGATGAATGCACTTTTAATTTTCTTCATAGAGTTGAAAGAAGTTGGCTTGGTCACTAATGAAGGTAGAGTTTGAATGATATGATTGTGAAAAGGATGGTGAGGCTGACTGATTCCATCTGCTGAATGATGGTGATGATTGAGATTCAGCAGTTGGAGATTCAGGGTAGGTCATCATGGGTGCCTGATGAGTCACCATGGGAGTTTGATAGACTTGGGAGTGGGAGTGATAGTGAACTGGCTCATAAATAGGGGCCATGGGTGCTGATGACTTTGAGGGGTTTGAAGATCTACCCAATGATTCTTCATCTGCATCCATCTCTATCTGATAAGCACTAAGGATGCCATATAACTCCTCAAGAGTCATTGTTTTCAGATTTTCAATTCTTCTTATGGACATAGTATAAATCATCCATGTCTTTGGCAAAGAGCTTAAGAACTTTCTGAGAACATCAGTATTCTCTATTTTTACTATAGCTTCATATAGATAGTCTAGAAGCTTAATATATCTAAGGTATGTAGCAGTCATGGTTTCTCCCCTTGTGAAACCAAAATTTTTGAACTTCTGTTTATAGACATCTCTTTTGTTTTCTTTCATATCTTTCATTCCTTCAAATCTGGCCTTCAAACCTTCCCATAACTTTTGTGCAGTTGTGAATTTCTTGAACCCATGCATTATGTTGTTGGGTAGACTTATTTTGATCAGCCATTGAGACTTTGAATCCACATCCACTTTTTCAGATCTTCTTTTGAATACTTTTTAGGATCTTTAGGGATCATGACTCCATCTTCACTAGCAGCTTGGACCATAGGAACATGTGGTCCATTCAGAATTGAGAGCTAAAGTTTCATGTCTTAATTCCTTATAAAATCATCTATTCGGATTTTCTAAGTGCCATAATCATATGGTGTAAACATAGGAGGTTTGGTTCGAGTTCCATTCTCCAAATCATGCTTCCTAGAAGTGGCTACAACGGTCATTTTGAGAAAGGAAATGGGATATGAATAAAGGTGGTGTTTGATAGTGTGATCAAAAGAAGAAACAAGTGATTTGTTGAAAGATAATCTCCAAGCAAATCAAGAGCCAAGGCTCTGAAAATTAACAAGAACTTCCTCTTTGATTAATAACTAACGATTGCGGAATCTAAGTTAGATACTTATTATCACAACACAAATACTTTGAGTAAGTGTAAATGCACAACTTGTTCTTTCAAAGTATTCACTTGATTAATCTGGTGTAAACAAACTGTTATAATCGGCAGATACAATCAAATGCCTAAAAAGCTCACCTTTACTATACAAGTGTGAGGACTTTTATACTAAGAAATCAAAACAAGAAGAATGTCTATTTTATGTTTAGAGTCTACATTAAATAGATACTCTATGTATCGGAGTTGGTAGCTTCAGTACTATGTTGTTCCCAAAAGGTGCAGCACGACAGCTATCGGCACAGACAATCTTCATCTGAGTAGCAATCGATCAACAAGTAATAGAGTTCACTGCTCATCAGAAGTTGATCTGCATATGATGATTAGTAGACATTCAGCATGTGTAGTTCAGCAGTTTCTGTGGCATATGCTGATCAGCAATCAATCGACATATGCACTTCAGTAGTAGATTCAGCACTTGGCCTGATTTAGCAGTTGGAAGCCACTATTGAAATCCTGAGTTTTCGATAGTTTCATTCTTCATGATTCAACAATATCCCGTCTAGCTTAGAGTATTGTATAGGGAATCCTTTTTACTGCTTTCTTTGTAGTTTATGTTATCAAATTAGCCAAGACCATTGTCTTAACCATTAGCTACCAAAGACCTAATGATTTATGCAAGTCAATACCTAAATAGGTGGAGATTTGATCCCTCACCAAGAATTTGATTTCACACGTGTTCATACTAGACAGTTTAGCATAATAGTCATACTTAATCTTGATTATGACTCCATATATATAGCCGAGTATGAGTGCACCTTGTGAGAAGTGTGGATTTTCACATTGCGTATTATCCAAAAGACATACTTATCGTTTGATTTATTTGGTTTTTAGTGATATTGTCATTTTAAGTAATTTTGCTTAAGGACAAGCAAAACTCAAATGTGGGGATGTTGATATAATCAAAATTATACACAGAAAACATATTAAAAGCACACCTATTATTCCAAAAACTCTTACTTATAATGATGAATTTGAACTTAAAAGAGTTAAATTTTGTTTTTAGGTTTTTTTAAAAGATCAAGATGGACAAAAGGAGCATAATTAAGAAGAAATTAAAGAAAACCAAGCTTCGAAGGCCAAGCATGGGTTCGTTTCTCATTAGGCACGCCCCCATTCTCAAATTAGCACACCCCTTGTGTTCGTAGTCAAATAAAACAAAAGTATTATCCCTAAAAAGTAAGCATATGGGCGTGCCCCACCACCAACATGGGTCGTGCCCCATGGAGCATGGGGCCTTTCCCGATAAAAAAGCCTTTAAATAACAGCTCATTTGTAACATTTGAGAGAGCTTTTAGTAGAACCAAACTCTGCTAATTTCTCTTGGGAATCTATATTTGAAGATCCTTGGGAGGTTCAGGAGGTGCATTCAACACTTAAAAGAAACATCACCCATTATGGATCACCGGTTTGATTGTTCCATTTAACAGTGATTGTTATGTTTAAGCTGATTATGAGCTAAGTTCTTATTATTATCCTAATTTGATAAAACTTATGTAATTTATGATGAACTAATGGTATGATTTATGTTATATTAATGTATGGTAATATTAGGTAAACTTGTGATTGGTAGCATCTACATTTGAATGAGAAGTTATAAACTTATGATCTGTAATTATGAATGTCATACAAGGTTGAAAAACGTATGAACTAACTTTTATTCGTGAAACATATCTTCATAATAAGTCCATGGCTAATGAACTAGAAATGGTTATTAGAAATCATATCACTTTAACTTTCTAACTATTTGCGTGTTCCCTTTTATTAGTCTGACAAATTTACAATTGTTGTTATCGTTTTCTAAAATTAATGGTATGTCAAAAACAAAACTTGATCAACAATCTTTCTAACATTAATATATGTTTTTTCAGAAATCGTATGTTAAAACGGTACACAAGTATTACCTACATCACTAGGGGCTCAGTGGTTGTGTCGTAAGTAACTTGATACAACTTTCCTAGTTAATACGGAGCTGGTTTATGATAACTTCATGCAGCTCAAGTTCATAAACACAAACATACTATTTTAATCGATATCTTTAATCACACCACGTACCATACAATTTATCACAATTACATAAATGTAATCTAAGTTAAGATAATAGCCTTAATCCCCTGATTTATCCCTAAAAGTTTCAAACTTTACTTTAAATTATTGTTTTAAAAATCTTAAAAGTTTGGTTACATTAATGCTAATTATCATTTTCTCAAATCAAAACTCATCCTGGTAGTCAATCACAAGGTTTGTTGAGTAGGCTATTTATGTCCACGGATTGATACTCGATTCTTACAAACACTATATTACTGCACGAAAGGTACACTTGCCTTTTGTCCATGTATTTTAGTATAAGTAAAAACCAATTAAAGCTAATGCAAGGAATACACTTAGAGGCTGATGCAACCAAAGAACTCTCACCATGCACATGTGAAGTACTAGGAAAGTACTTTGGAGGATTTGATATAACTCAGTGAATTATGCTAAGTATCAAATCTTTCGAAGCCAAAAGACCAATTCTTCCAAAGCCAAAGATGAAGTCTTCCAAATCTTCAAAGACAAAGTCTTCCAAAGCCAAGACTGATTTCTTCTAAAGACAAAGAAGACAAGTCTTCTCTGACATACTTTTGATAAAAGCTGAAACACCTTTCCGCTACCATCTCTGAAGACTCACCAGCTAGCATGAGTTGGTGAAAAGTCCATGCTTTTGTCAACTGTATTCTAATTATGTACTTTTATCCTTTTTGTAATAGATAAGGATGTGAGATATGGCATGTCATAGTTACTAGTCAAAAGGCAATCTGCCTTTTGACTCTACATTGATCTTGTTGTCTAGATTAGTGTTTCCAGCTGGCCAACAAAGTATGGCGGCTGTAGGATGTAGTATAAAGTATCTCAAGTACTTGTATTCTTATGAGGTAAGCTTTATAACACTTGTAAAAACTTAAAAGCAATATACATCATTTTGAAAACCATATTTGAGTGTTCTTGTTATTATTCTTTTTTACTTATGTTCATTGTTTCATCTTAACCGGTTCCCTATTTGATCTGCTAAATGTTATAAATCTCCTAACCTTGTGAAACTGTTGCATTCACCCCCTTCATCGGTGCTGCAATTGGTATCAGAGCATTTCAGGCTCTTGATTGTAAGATCTCACCATCTTAGATCTCTTCAGTTTCATAAAACACTTATCAACTCAAATGGCAGCTATCTCAAAGGCTGATATGGAAACTGGTACCATGACTAAATCTCCATTGATCACTGCTGATGATTTTGATACTTGGTGCCAACGTATGGAAGGGTTCATCAAGTCTCAAGATAGCAAGATTTGGAGATCTGTCATAAAAGAACCTCACATCCCAAGCACCTCTTCAGCCACTGCTGGAGATGGGATGATACCAAAGGAAGTGGTTGATTATTCTGAAGAAGATTGGAAGAAAATTGATGTAGATCAGAAGGCCATGACGGCTCTTCAAACTGCTCTTTCAAACTCTATATACAGAGGCTTCAAGAAGTGCAAAACTGCTAAGTAGCTCTAGGATGCACTGAAGCTCATGTATGAGGGGTCCGAGGAAGCCAAAGAAAACTAGAAAGACCTCATGAAGCAGCAGTTTGAGAACTTCACCTACAAGACAGGTGAAACCATGACTCAACAATACTTCAGGTATGTTGAGATTGTGGATACTTCAATAGATGTTGGAGTAAAACTTGAGAATAGGGACATTGTGAGGATGTTCATGTTCTCTCTTCCTAGGCAACGGACTCCCTATTGTATGGCCATTAAGAGAACTGAAAATCTTACTACCCTTACTCGTATAGTGTTGTATGGTATCCTTAGTGGCTACCAGATGGAGATGAACATGCAAAATCCATTAATCAGCTCTTCCAATAATCAGCAAAGTTCATCCCTTCATGTGGTTGAAAGGGATAGTAGAGAATCACATCATCATCTTATCTGCTATCCTGACAACTCATAAAAGGGTCCTTTTATCACCTTCCCTGAGACACCTAGGGAGAGCTATATGCAAGGTGGCCCATTCCAAGAGACATGCTCTGCTCAAGTCTTTGTGTCTGCTGATGAAAGTTGTGGCAACTTTCTCTTCACTCATGAAGACTTGGATTGTATCCATCCAGATGATCTGGAGTACATGGAGATTGTCCAGCTATGTATCCAGTGGAAAATCTTGACCGGATAAAAGCAAAGTGAAGTGTTACAATTGAAACCAAATAGGACACTTTGCTAGAGAGTGCAAGGCACCAAGGAGAAATAATGACCAAGCACAACCAGACCAAACTACACTGAGGGTGCTCCTAGACCTGAGAAGCCTAGCCAACCAAAACAACATGCTACTATTGTTGTTGAAGAGGGAGGCTTTGATTCCAGGTTACAGGTAGAAGATATTTCTCCAAACCAAGCACTGATGGCCGACCATGAAGAAGCCATGATATTAGAACATATTTGTACTCCTGAATGCATTGGTAAAGTAAATATGTACATGTCCTATAACCTAGAAGTGAGATCTGACCTTGAGTCCTTGAATATTTTAAAAGCTGACTTTAAAAGAGCAGAAAATGATTATAAACTTAAAATAAAAGATTTAGAGAAAACCATTTCAACTCTTAAGCATGAGCATACCAGTTACACGACTCAAATAAAGATCTTATTACCAAGTTAACTGAATGCTAGGATGAGCTTGTGATCAGCAAAGCCAGGCAAAAAAAAGGTGTTCTTGAAGAGGAAACCTTCAAGAGCATCATATCTTCATCCATGCATGCAAAGATTTTTTATCAAAACAGACAATGATTGGGTTCATGTTAGATAGCTCCTCCACACACATTGTTATTTGTAAGACCTACAAGGTGTGGAACTTGTCAAGATGAACTGCCTCTCATAGAAACCATTCAAGAAGAGGATGAAGATAAAGAGGAGATAGTGAAGGATGGATCTAAAGTGAGTGAAGAGGATCATCCTAAGAAGGGTCACTATTCTCCTGAGGAGAGGAAAGAACCAAGGATGACTAAGTCTACAAGGAAGAACTTGATCAGGGCAGCTAAAAGAAAATCAAAGAAAGCCCAAGAGATCAAGACCACTTTTGACTCCAAGTAAAAACAAGTATTCATCTCTGCTAGATTTGAAGTGGTGAAGATTAAAGACTCAACCATGGAATCTAGTACCAGGATTCCTAGTTTATGTTTGAATCATCCTGGTCAAGAAAAAAAGGATGATCAAATGTGCATCACTGCTACATAGCCTGAACCATCAAGTTCCAAGAGAAAGCCTCACCCTAGGAAGCCTGCTGCATCATCTGTGAAGATGAAGATGGAAGTGGAAAGTGATCAAGCTCAGCCTTCTACTCAGAGGAAGACTTGTTAGACCCTGAAAGGATCATACTTGCCAACTTAAGAGGTGGTTGGAGGTTGTTCTTAACATCATTAACAGAAGACAACAGAAGATTACAGAAGACATTATTTACAGAAGACCAAGAAGACAGAAAAAGACTAAGTATAGACTACCCGCATTTGTTAATGCGGATAACCTGTGAACAAATGCTGACAAGTGTTTGTCACCCGTATTTACAAATGCGGATGAAAACAAGAAAGGCTGAACAAGTGTTCACCCGTATTAACAAATGTGGATGAAGACAAGAAATGCTGACAAGAAGTGTTCACCCGCATTAGTTTATGCGGATGAACAAAAGGAAATACGGCCAAGACTTGTTCATCAGCATAAACTAATGCAGGTGAGCAAACATGCTGATCAAATGCTGCTGACTTGTTCACCCACATAAACTAATGCGGATGAACTAAGTTAATGCTGATTACAAGACAACTAATGCTGATGAAGACTTGTTCATCCGCATGAACTAATGCGGATGAACAACTTACAATGTTTTTACTTATTTTGTACTTAGACTAGATTCTCTTGTATAGATCAGGGTTAGTTTAGTCTTTTGTACAGATTATGTGTATGCCTATAAATTGGGCTGCATACCCTATCTTTGTAAGCTTTTGGTCTTCAATAGTTATAACATCAATATTATACATCTGTGACTTCTGTGTTCATGTACTGCATTTACTCAAACATTTACTTCAGATTCATCTGTTCGGTAATATAGTGGTTCCGCAACTATATTACTGACTCAGTCTGCATATTCGATCCTAGGTTGAGTCACATCAACCGAGAATATCATTCTCAAACCCAGTCAATTGGTATCAGAGCCTCGGCTCTTGAATTCATCACAGAATTGTCTTAGATTTTGTGTGAAAATCGATTGAACTGTAGACTGAGTTGTTTATCAGTAAGATCTATACTTCTGATAAACATACACACTGAAATCGAACACAAAGAAGTGGTACCATACAGATCTGTTGTTGACGAACCTTCACACTCACAAAACACAAAAACATAGAACTCCTTCCGGCTAACAGATCTGAATGTAACAGATCTGGTAAAGACTGTGAACAGAAAATTTAGAGAACAACTCATTGTTCAAACTTAAAATCAACTTAAAACCTTACTCAACCAAGTTATAATCAATTTACCTAACATGGACTCTCATAATCTTTCTGAAATTGGGCATGCTTCTAAACCTCCTCTGTTTAAACACAAATATGAGATTAAGCAGTGGAAAATTCGTTTTAGAAACTAAATTACAGGTGTAGATCCTGACTACTGGATATCTATTTGCAAAGGTCCCTACATTCCACTATCTCTAAATGCTGATTAAGCTGCTTAGTACAAAACTGCAAGAATTCCCATTGAGGATCCCAATTTAACTCTTGATGATGAAGAATATAAGAAAATCAAGATTGATCTTAGAGCTTATTCCATCCTTTCACAAGCACTGAAAATGGATGTTCTGAAAAGATTAGAAAAATATGGAACTGCTAAAGTGGTGTGGGATGCTCTACAGATCATGTGTGAAGGAAGTAGTGAAGTGACTGAAATTAACAAGGATAAGCTAATAAACCAATATGAAACTTTTCATCACACCAAAGGAGAGTCAATTTCAAGACAACTTCATAGATTTGTTCAACTTGTAAATGATCTTGAAATCATAGGGGTCAATTACAAAGAAAAGGAAAAGAACAAGATAATGCTGCACAGTTTACCAGAAAGCTGGAAACAAAATGTTACTATGTTAAAGAAAACCCTTGATTTGGAGAGTACAAGCTTGGATTCATGATTGCAAAAATTGAGGCTCTGGAGTTGGATGAAAGGAGTAGAAATATCAGTGGACCACAAGTCATTGAGGCTTACAAATTTCCATCAGAAACTCATTCTGTTGAGAATGAATTTGTGATTGAAGAAGATGACTTTCTCTCAACTGGTGACCATTCAAAGACAACTGGATTCTGTGCTGCTCAACAACATAAACCCTCATCTTCTGCTCAGCCCACAGCAACACCCTGCAGTATACCCAATGATCAAAGATCTGAAGAACAGAAGCCACTTACAATGCCTTTGTTGCTAGCTTTGAAGCCTATCTTGGGGAGACTCACATCAGCACACTTGATTCAAGAGGATCTGGAAGAGATGGATCCTGATGATGTTGAAGAAATGATTTACAATGGCAGATGGCCATGATTGCCATGAGAGCAAAGAAGTTCTTTCATAAAAGGAAGAAACTGAGTCTTGATGAGAATACCAAGCTGGGGTATGACAAATCTAAGGTTAAGTGTTTTAACTGTGGAATGACTGGTCATTTCTCTCGAGAATGTAAATCTCCCAGGAGAAGCAACACCAACTTTCAAAGACCCACACATGGCCAGCATTCACCTTAATACAATACCAACTTTCAATCAAGCAACACTCATCTACACCAGCAGCAGAATCAGCAACAGCCAATTCAGCAAAGGCAACTTCTGTTGACTCATCAATCTCAAGGAAGTAATCAACAAACTTCCAATGCACTTGTCATCAGACAAGATGGAGTTTGTGATTGGAGCTTGTATGCTGAGGAAGTCCAACCATAGTTTCAGAATCATGCACTTATGGCACATATCAATGATGGACCAACTCCAATGCCATCTGAGGTAAAATCCAATCTATGTTTTGAAAAATGTGTTCTAGAAGTACAGGGGTACAGGGAACACAATCACAAATTGGCTAATAAAATAAGAGAAGAAAAGGTGAAATCAGAGATGTTAAAACAAGAAATGAGAATTTATGAAGTTAAAATCAAATCTCTGTTGTCTGACATGGAAACACTCCATGGTGAAAAGTACACACTTATGGCTGAAAATGAGAGGTTAACTGAATTGTTGACCAAATCATAAGCTGAGCAATCAGCTACTGAAATGAAACTTGAAAAGTTTCAGCTCTCATCTATCAAGCTGCAAGAGTTACTTGTGTCTCAAAAAGGGGCTAACGATATGACTGGGATAGGCTACAAAACTTGTCCTCCTCCATATAATGATAACTACACTGTTATGCCTGAGTCACTTACTCGATCAGATACAAAAGAATCTAAAATTATTGAAACCAAATCAATGATTTCTCAAACAACAAATCCTCAAAACAAACCAGGTGTTTACATTGAAACTGATGAGGATAAAATCAGATTGGGTCATCCTATCAAAATCAAAGAGTGCTCAGACAAACCTGTGGTTATCAAGAAACCAAAGTGCCCAGTCAAATCAATTGTGCCTTTTGTAAAATTTGTTCCTCAAAATCTTAAATAGAATCACACTGCTGAATGCTTAGTGAAACCATCTGCTGAAAGCAGATCTGATTATGAGTCATATCTCCAAAAATTCAAGCGAATCAGATAAGGTTTCATTGAAATTCAAGGATAAAACCAAAGTTCCCTTAGTCACCAAAGGGAAAACACTTTTGTTCAAAAATCTAAAGTGAAATCTGATTCACCATCTTCATCAAATATCAGACAAGGAATTGGGTTTGATATTATCAACAAAGAACAGGTAGAACAATTCGATAGGGAAATAAGGCAATACAGAAAGAAGCAGCATCAGTCCACAAAAACAAAGCAAGTCAGAATTGTGAAACAATCTGTTGGCACCCCAAAGACTGATATGACTTCTGTTTCAAAATTAAAGGACAATCAAATGTACTGTGAATTCTGTGATATGACCAATCATATACAGATGAGTGCTACTTCACTGAGTACTGCTCTATCTGTGACATGAACAATCACTTAACAAAAAACTGTCATTTTAACAAATATTGTTCATTGTGTGATATGACCAATCACAATACAATTGATTGTTACTTTAAAAAAAAGGATTGAAAAGTTCACAAAACAAGCCCATTTCATCAGTTCCAACTGAAAGATCAGACACAAAATCCAACAAACCTGAACAAATCACTGAATTTCATCAAAATATAAAATCAAAGTGATTCTGACAAGAAAAATCTGTTCAACCTTTACACAAAATCACAAGGAAAGATTTGTATACTCTTCTGACACTTAGATGAAATTGATGAAATCAAACTTCAAAGAAGTTATAGAAAAGGGCTGAAATCATCTTCCTCTAAAACACAAACAAGAGGAAATATCAAGAGGTAACAGTGATTGATGCAAAGGGACAACCCAAGACCATTATGGCTTGGGTTCCTCATTCTAACTAGTTCTTTTTGTGCTTGTAGGTCATTCATACAGGTCCATAGCTTATGGTACGTGGACAGTGGATGCTCCCGACACATGACTGGAGACAGTTCCCTCCTTCATGACTTCAAGCATGTTCAAGGAACTACTGTGCATTTGGAGGAGATTCACAAGGTGGTAGAATTACAGGAGAAGGTTCTATGACAAATGGACTGCTGAGCTTTGATAAAGTGAACTACTGCGAGCAACTGAACTTCAATGCTCAGCGTGTCTCAGATTGTGACAAGAAATATTCCCTCACTTCACTGACTCTCATTGCTACATTCGAAACCAGGATTCTACATTCTTGAAGAATGGGTTGTCTTGAAGCACTGAGGAAGAAATAATACATATGTCTTGAACCTTAATTCTGCTCATCCGTCTGAAGAGACATGTCTTTTGTCTAAAGCATCTGTTGATGAGTCACAACTTTGGCATAGACGTTTAGGACACACGAACTTTAAAACATAACAGATTGGTCAAAGGAAACCATGTATTGGTTTGCCCAAAAAGAGAATTTCATTTTGTTGATCACTGTACTGCATGTCTTAAAGGAAAACAGCATAAATCCTCATATAAGCCAAAGCTTATGAACACAAACAATTCTCCTTTGAAGTTACTTCATATGGATCTCTTCGGTCCAACTCATGTCATGAGTATTTGAAAGAAGCTCTATTGTTTGGTGATCACAGATGACTTTACACATTTACATGGGTCTTCTTTTTACTTCATAAAAACAAGGTGTCCCAAATAATAAAAGATTTTATCACAAAAATAGAAAATCAACTTGATTTAAATAAATCATCAGAAGTGATAACGGGACAGAATTCAAAAATGAGATCTTAGTTCATTTTGCACACACAAAGGCATTGTTCATCAATTCAGTGCAGCTCGGACTCCACAACAAATGGAGTGGCTGAAAGGAGGAATAGAACACTAATTGAAGCAGCTCGAACAATGCTGCAGATGCCAAAACTGCCATTACATTTTGGGCAGAAGCTGTCAACACTTCATGTTTTGTGCAAAATCGAACTCTGATAATTAAAGAACACAATAAAACTCCTTATGAACTTCTTTTTCACAGAAAACCTTTTATTGATTTTTGAAGTCATTTGGATGTCCAATCTCAATATTGAACCAGAGACTTTAGGAAAGTTTGCTCCTAAGTCTGATGAGGGATTCTTTGGGATATTCCTTGTTTCAAAGGCTTTTTCGGTGTTTAATCCTAGATTAAACATCATTGATGAATCCACAACATTCTATTCAATGAGCACTTTTTTCCCAAATCATCAATTGGTCCTGACTGTTGTTTTGTATTTGACTCTTTTACAAGATCTTTTGATCAGTTTAACTTGTCAATGCAGGATCCTCTGGCTCATGGATAGAAGAACTAATTTTCCTATGATTTCACCTTCTTCTGATCATCAAGCTAATGAGGAGTGCCTCTACAGCTGATCCTGTGAGACCAGTTATTCACCATCAAAGTATTTCAACTGAGGCTGATCATAGCTCAATGCCTTCTCCTTCTGCTGAACCATCAACTGAAGTGAGAACCCTGAACCAGCATGTGCTCCAGTTGAAAACATCAGAAATTCAAATGATGAAAGTATCCAAGTGCTGCTGAAGCCGAAGATGCTGATCCTTCTGATTCCTTTCATCATTCTCCCACTTACCTCCACAAGATGCCTCTCACCAAGATGATATGAATGTCTCCAATTTGATGTGTCCATGCTGGTGATTTGATTCCAATTACCAGGACACCAAGAATCATCCAGTGTCCAACATTATTGGTGATTTAGACGAGCGAGTGACACAAGCAAGTCAAGTATTGCAATATCTATTTGTTTTCTTGTTTTCTGTGTCAAACTGTACCCAAAAACATTAAAAGGCTCTTCAAGACAATAGCTGGATTGAGGCAATGCAGGAAGATTGCTACATTCAAGAAACAAGAAGTATGACAACTGGTGGATCTTCTTGAAGGTCAATACCCTATCGGCACCAGATGGCTATACAAAAACAAGACTGATGACAGAGGGATTGTCATCAGAAACAAAGCAAGGTCTGTAGCACAGGCTATACCCAAGAGAAGGAATAGATTATGACGAGGTGTTTGCTCCTGTTGCCAGATTAGAATCATACGACTCTTTTTTGCGTACTCTGCATCCATGAAATTCATAGTTTATCAAATGGATGTAAAGTGTGCATTTTTGTATGGAAAGATCTCTGAAGAAGCCTACGTGAGTCAACCTCCAGGCTTTGAGGATCCTGATTTCCCTCACAGGGTATACAAGCTTGACAAAGCCTTGTATGGCTTACATCAAGCCCCTCGGAAATGGTATGAGACTCTGTTATCCTTTCTTCTTGACCATGGTTATAAAAAAGGGAATATTGACCAGACTTTAAAGACATTGAAGATCTTATGCATTCAAAATTTCAGATGAGTGCTATGGGAGAACTCATATTCTTCCTAGGTCTTCAAGTACAACTAACATCCAGTGGAATCTTCATCAACCAGTCAAAATATATGGAATCCACGTTGAAGAAGTTTCACTTTGCAGACTGTCAGTCCATCAGAACTCCTCCATGATTGTTCACTCATGTATTTAACAGCCAGTAGACCTGACGTTATGTTTGGTGTTTGTGTTTGTGCCAGATATCAGGCAGATCCTAAAGAATCTCACGTGAACGCAGTCAAGATGATATTTAGATATCTTAAAGGCAAACCTGCTATTGGATTATGGTATCCTAAGGAAGGAGACTTCAATCTCTATGCATACACGGACAATGACTTCAGGGGATGCAATTTCAATAGAAAGTCCACATCTGGCGGTTGTCAATTTCTTGGTCCCAGACTGGTGTCATGGCAGTGCAAGAAACAGACCAATGTTTCTGTATCGACAGCTGAAGCTGAATACATTGCAGCATCAGTTTGCTGTTCTCAAGTTCTCTAGATTCAAAACCAGATGCTTGATTATGGTTATAATTTCTTGCAAACACCAATCCATATTGACAACACTGCTGCAGTCTTTATAACAAACAATCCTGTTCAGCACTCAAAAACAAAACATATTGAAATTAGATATTTCTTTTTGAGAGACTGTGCTAAAAAAGGTTTAATCAAGCTGATTCAGGTTAACACAGACAATCAGCTAGCTGATTTGTTTACTAAAGCATTTGACCCAAGTCAGTTTGAATTCTTAGTCCAATCAATCGGCATGATTAACCTTGAGTAAAAATCAAAATTTACAAAAAAAACAAAAAAAAATCAAAAATTCACAAAATTACAAAAAGAAATCAATTTGTGTTGAAGTCCTTGATTTGTACTTATATGGGAAATGATATAATTACAGTCGTTATATCATTCACTATGCTTAATTCAATATCTTGAAAGACTGACATGATTTACCTGATATGAGGGTAGGCTCAACTTAGAACAAAAGATAAATGTTATGATAAACTAAAGATCATATTCAACTGTGAATGCATCATCTCAGAGCATGTAAGTATCTATCCTATCCAAGTGTATGTATGTGTAGTAACCTAAACACACCAGGTCATGATACCTTATGAATTTCATTCACATTAGTTTCTCCTTTGTTTTGCTGAGAAAAGACCTGGGGAAACAACACATAGTGCTGATGTCTAGATCCAAAAAGATTCCCAATGAGGAACACATCCAATACGGATGACAAATAAAACAGAATATAAAAAAAAGAATCCAAAAGTGGATCACCTTCCAAAGTGAAGAGCAAAAAGAATCCCAATGAGGATCAAACCAAATAAGGATCAGGTAAAAGAATCCCTAAGTGGATCCCCCTTACCAAAATGAATGAGGTTTCATAATTTAAATGACCAGGTATTGAAAGTTGTGAAAAAGTTCTACCATACAATACATGAGGATAGTTGATCTTGCTATGCTTATGAGTGTGAGGTTCATGTTGAATGTTTAATTAAATCAAAACATGATAAAAATCACATACATTACAATATTGACCAAGCATTAGTTTAATAGGACAAACATACCTTCAATCAATAAGTTCATGACAACTTGCACTTATGAAAGATAAGATTGATATGATCCCAAAATTTCAAACAATAGTACAAAATTTCTACATTTACAGATAAGCAAAACAATCAAAATTCTAAAATATTGTCTTTAAATTTTATAAATTTGTGTAAAGTTTTATCCCATATGGATATAAACTTTAGGGGGAGTAGTAAAATTTTAAAAGGAAATATTTACAAAAACATGAAATTTGCAAATATAAAATAGGCAACATTGTTTCAAATCAAAATGGATAGTGTCTGTATGGAAATTATACCATAAACAGCTTCAAAAGATGCACATGGCCCAAAATCAGTTGGGAAACATGTATCACATCAAGGATACAAGTCAATCCAAGCAAGAATTGACAATCTCAGAATCTGCTAAATCTTCATAAAGCACCTATGATGCAGACTTGTCTTCATGAAATCAAAAACAGCTGTGCAAAACCAGTCAGAATCATCCACTGCAACTACATTAATTTTTGACAAGTTTAAAATGTAATGCGGGTAAGAGCATTGGTTAATACAGGTGAAGGTAACCCTGTCATTTAGCCAATGCGGGTAACTATTTTTGTACAAGTAAAACTAATGCGGACAACAAAATGTTCTTCCTCATTTGCTACAGTAAATGCGGACAGTCCAACTCATCAGCATATGTACAAAGTGTTCTTCTGTATTTGCTACAGTAAATGCGGACAATTCAACTCATTTGGTCACTGAAAATGCGGACAAGTCATTTGTTCTTGCGCATTTGCTACAGTTAATGCTGATAAGTTAACTTTGTTCACCCGCATTTGACACAGTAAATGCGGACAAGTCATTTGTTCTTGCGCATTTGATACAGTGAATGCTGATAAGTTAACTTTGTTCACCTGCATTGCTACAGTAAATGCGGATGGGTAAACTTAGTTCATCCGCATTCGTTAACAGTAAATGCTGACAAACTTAGTTTGTTCATCAGCATTTGCTACAGTGAATGCACCCATTGAAATTCTTATTATCGCATTTGATACAGTAGTAAAATTTTCTGCACTTGTAAAATTTTGTGTAAATTATGAAATGTATTATAAATACTCATTTAATGTGAGTCATTTATTACTTTTCAAATTTTTGAGTGAACTTTTATAGTGTGTCGAGTGCCAGAAAATAGTCTTCTTCAAACGTTCAAATCTTCTCTAATCAAGCATCATTGTGTTCGAATCTAACATCAAAACATCCAAATTGTCAGTTAAATCGAAGTACTGTCTACCACAAGGTGATTTTCAGATTCTGAAAACTTCGTCTGTCGAACCAAATGTATTGAAAGGGAACCCTAATTTTGAGAAATTGTTAAAATGCACTCAAGTGCAATGGATTTACATGAATGATAGAGTTCATTAAAACCAATGATCAGTGTAAACAACAAAGATTTCCTGTGTTTCTAAGAACACCTCAAACATCGATGAACAGGGGATACTGTCTCATAACAATGTTGAAATCAAAACAACAGTTTAAGATGTAAATTTTGAACTGGTCTTCATTCAAAATCAAAATTAAGTCAAACAACCTAATGTAACAGTAACAAGCATAATCAGTATTTTGACCTAAAAAGTCAAAATTGAACAAATCAAACACAATTCATATCTATTTGAGATATATTGTCCACAATTCTCACTAATTCATTTATATTGTGTGCAGATTACATATGGCAAACCTGACTTGGAGTAAGCTCCACAATGTCAGTGGCTTTCTTGACCCTGATGTCCCAAAAGCAGAAGGACTCAGAGACATGATAAGATTCATAACCACCACAAGAGTGGCACATGCCATAACTGTCAGAGCTGTAATCTATGAGAATTACATCAGAACATTTTGGGGAATGCTGAAGTTTTGGAAGATGATGAAGAAATGTCATCTATGGAAGAATAACAGAAGATCATACTTTGATAATCGCTGAGCAAACTGTAAGACAATGTTTGCATTTTGAAGATGATCCTAATTCCCTAACAGAATTTGATGAGGATGATATCATGTCCTTTTTTGCAAACATTGGATATGAAGGTGGTTTTAAGGATAAACAGATAGTCAAAGGGTTGGTTGATTTGCAATGGAGATTCCTCATTCATTATGTGCAACACTACTTATCCAAAAGGAAGACTGGATGGAATGATATACCCTTGACTACATCATCACTTGTTTGTGCTCTCTACTCAAATAGACCATACAACTACTCAACATATGTATTTAATGGTATGGTTGCTAATGTTCAAGAAGGAAGAAGAAACATGTTCCTCATGTACCCAAGATTTATTCAGTGCTTAATAAATGAAGCCTTTCCTGATTTGGCATTAGAAGGTCCTGTCCTTGATGTTCCTTATTACAATGCAAAGTCTTACAAGTACATTAAAAAAAAGGGATCCAAGAAATTTTTACAGTGGTACTTTTTTCCACTTTTTCCATGGATGCAACAACAAATTAATCCACAAGATGATTTTCCAGTGGATGAGGAACCAAAACAAGAAGAAGAAAATGTTATACAAAAACAAGTACAAGATGATGTTCCTACTGAGGAACCTGTTCATGAAGAGTCTGCTGCTCATGATAATGTTGCTGATGTTGCACAACAAAGAGATGATCAAACAGTTGAGGAATAGCCCACTGTTGATGAGCATGAATAATTAAATGAAGAAGCATTTAGGCCAATGTCACCACATGTTGATGTAGGTGGTGATCTTCACATTGAGCCTTCAATACATGATGTTGAGATTCATTCCCCTTTTTGGGTTGATCCCATTATATCCTCTCCATCTTCACCTATTCACATTCATGAAGAACCTTCCAACAGCCCCTTACATGAAGCTACTGCTATTTCTGATGGATCTGGTGAATCTACCAGTTCATCATCTAAATCATCTAGTGATGAGGAGGATAATCAACAATTTGCACCACTACCTGAGAGACAAATGATCTCAGAGGAGGATCCCTCAAAAAGTTTTGATGAATCTGAGATAAACAGACCAGATGAGAAAGACAAGATGATATCTGATCTGATGCATAAAGTTGCTAAAATGGAAAAGACTCCGGATAGAAAGGCAGGAATCATAAATTATAGGATTCATGAATTTGATGAAAAGGAGAAACAACTTAATGAATTAAAAGCCAAGTATGATGCTGATATGAGAACAAAAGATGAGGAGATCAAACAGTTAAAAGCTCTTTAGAAATGTCAAGAGAAGAAATCATTGGTCATATGGACACTGTGGCTATCCAAACTGTGGCTATGGAAGATCAAGAACACATGTTGGAGATGCAAACAGAAATTATTACTGATCTGAACAAACAAAATGAGGCTTTGAAGAAAGAATTGATGAATTGGAACTGATTGCTCAATTAAAGGCTGAATTTGAAAGAGAAGCAACAGAACATGAAGCTGAAGAAACAGATAAGGCAGTTCATTCATAACAGCAAGAAACCAGTGGTGTTAGGGATGATGATAGCTGGGAGATGGTAGTACATTCTGATCCATCTACTGAAAAAGAGGCAATGATGAAAGAACTAATAGATGACATGGATAGATTCTCTTCAAGTGAATTCATTATAGATGAGGAATTCTGGGATAACATCAAAAACACCAAATCCCCTTCTGAGTCTATAGTTGTAATTCCATCACAACCTGTGTCAATAGAAGAAGAACTGAGAATGCAGCTTGTTCCTGCTGTTGTATTGACTGTTGAACAACAAAGTTTAATCAATAGACTTTGTAATGAATTCAAAGAAAAGGAAACAGCTAAATTGAACAGACAAGAAGCTGAACAACAAAGAATCACTGCTGAGCTTAAGGCTGTTGAGGAAAAACAACAGGCCAAAACTGATGTAGCTTCAACATCAGGACCAAGAGTGATCACATACACAAGAAAAAAGAAATACTTGACTGAAAAAGTAAGGAAAACTTCCTATGGTTAAGGAAGAACAACCTAAGAAGAAAACTAAAGATGATCCTAGGAGTTTGGCAGCAATTCTGAATTTTTAGATGAACATGAACAAGCTGAGAAGGAGTTGCAGCATACTATGGAAGTGATTATGTTAGAAGAAGGAGAAACTGAAGATGAACAAAAAAGAAACATGATGACATGAGGAGTCCATCAATTATTGAGCCATCTATTGAAAGTATGATAGAAAAGGCTAAGACTAATGATCTTATGATTTATGCCATGTTCCTGATCAACCATGGATATGATGCTGATATAGTCTTTAGCATGACTTATGAAGGTATGGTAGAAGAAGTGAGAAAGATGGAGAAGCTTCTTGATCCAACATTTGTGATTGAATTTGAAAAAGAAAAGGAATCTACTAAATTAGTCACAAGTATCTCTAAGACAGCAAAGAAGTATGACACTCAAACTACATATCCTGATCCTTATAGTATGACAGATAAGGAAATGAAGGATTATCTGTCTCAACAGGGATTTACAAAAAGAAAACTGGGAAACATGAAGACTAATTCTCTTAGGGCTGTTATGTTAAAGATGATCAATGACAAGAAAGAAAGACTAAAAGCAATTGAAGAAGAAGTGATTGCCCAGAAGCCCAGAACAAGAAAATTAGCACAAGATATGCAGTTGACAGTTAAAGATCAAGATGTTCTGGCCCCTATACTTCATAAGAATCCAGAGTGGTTTATTGAGCCTTCTCAACTTAAACTTCAAGAGGGGCTGACTACTACTGAAATGATAAGAGGGTATCTACTCCCAGTGGCAAGATAGATGTAAAAATTATTGCCTGGAAGCATGATAGTAACTGGAATATGTTCATGGTGAAGAGGATATCAGGATTAGTCCAATTTTTCACAGAGTACATAGCCTTGGTCAATGCCTTGAAAGTTCATGATTTAAAAGAGTTGGCTGAGCTAGACTTGATTAATCCTGATGGAATGTATAGAGGCTATGAATTTGAAGATATTCTAAAGATGTTTAAAAGAACAAAGAACTTCAAATCACTGATATCTACACTAGAAAAGACAAAACATTCAAGAACCCATTTGATCAAAGAAAGAAAAGAGAAGTTGAAGAGATTGTGTTTCTTGAACTACATGTTAAGCCAATAGAAAGTTTGAAGAGGAAAATGATTGCTGGTACTCATAAAAGAAAGCCTATTTCAAATGTGTATTATGATGAAGACACCTTTGAGTTAGTAATTGAAAGAAAATGGGAAGGAAAGAAAGCCCCTGAAATAAGAATCTTCAGTGGGTATGAGGTTAGATTGCTAGATGAGTCTTACATTCCTTACATCTTTGCCAGACACTTCAGAGCTCTCAAAAACAAGGCTGTAGAAGATGATTTAGAGTTTATTTTGAAGTGTATGAAGATATTGAAGCTGGCTTTTGATAGAATTAACAACAAGAGAGAACAAAGGAAGAAGAAAAGGCTACTTATGCAGATGGGCAACATAGTCAAGTTGGAAGTTGATACTGATGGTTCACTGGTGATTCATAGAGATGGGTTATCTTCTATTTTAGTTTGGGAACCCATCTCTTTGAAACAAATGCCCATTGCTACTATTCATACAATGAGTGAGATGAAGATTTATACGCTCAGTAGAGAAAAGATGAAGGAAGCTAGGGATTTTTCTAACATGATAAAGGCTATTCTTAATCCATCAATGTCACAACTAGAAACATTAAAAGAAGCTACTGCAACTCTCCTCCCAACATCAGTCCAAAAGAAGACTACACAAGAAGACCGAACAGAATCATCACAACCACCACCATCATCACACTCTTGAGGAACCTAGGCAGTATAATCCTTAGGGGGAGTATTGTTAGACCCTGAAAGGATCATACTTGCCAAATTAAGAGGTTGTTGGAGGTTGTTCTAGTTGGATAACATCATTAACAGAAGACAACAGAAGATTACAGAAGACATTATTTATAGAAGACCAAGAAGATAGAAAAAGACTAAGTATAGACTACCAGCATTTGTTAATGCGGATAACTTGTGAACAAATGCTGACTACCAGTAAAGACTACCAGCATTAACAAATGCGGATGAAGACAATAAATGCTGACAAGAAGTGTTCAGCCGCATTAGTTTATGCGGATGAACAAAAGGAAATGTGGCCAAGACTTGTTCATCCGCATAAACTAATGTGGGTGAGCAAACATGCTGATCAAATGCTACTGACTTGTTCACCCACATAAACTAATGCGGATCAACTAAGTTATTGTTGATTACAAGACAACTAATGCTGATGAAGACTTGTTCATCCGCATGAACTAATGCGGATGAACAACTTACAATGTTTTTACTTATTTTGTACTTAGACTAGATTCTCTTGTATAGATCAGGGTTAGTTTAGTCTTTTGTACAGATTATATGTATGCCTATAAATTAGGCTGCATACCCTATCTTTGTAAGCTTTTGGTCTTCAACAGTTATAACATCAATATTATACATTTGTGACTTCTGTGTTCATGTACTGCATTTACTCAAACATTTACTTCAGATTCATCTGTTCTGTAATATAGTTATTCCGCAACTATATTACTGACTCAGTCTGCATATTCGATCCTTGGTTGAGTCACATCAACCGAGAATATCATTCTCAAACCCAGTCAAGACTCTCAATAGAAAGTCAACTGAATGCATCATGTGTGGTAGTACCTCTCATTTTGCTAGGGATTGCATCTACAATCCTAAAAGCACTATCCACATGACCAAGAAGAAAACTTCCAAGAAGAAGAAGAAGAAGATAACTTCGGAAGGAAAATCTCTTCCTTTCAGAACTCCAAAGTGAAGAAGAAGATAAGTGAAAACTTACATTCTGAAGAAAAATTGGTCTCAAAAGAAAGGAATGCTTCTGAAGCACTGATGTCTGTTGTAGTGGATGCAAAATCTTTTGAAGGTCCAGTCTCCAAAACTTCTGAAATCATTAAAACTTCCAAAGTATTGAACGCCAAGTCTACTCTTCCAAAGATGGTGTGGAGGATAAAGGAAGGCCATATGACTGAAAGTTCTTCATCAACAACCGCAAATGATCCTCAGATCTTGCATATAGGATCAATTACTATTGCATTATCTTCAGTTCACATTGACAAGCCCAAGACCAAAGGAAATGTAAGGATCATTGATAGTGGATGTTCTAGGCACATGACAGGAAATGGCTTTTTGCTTTAAAACTTTGAAAGAATTGATGGAGGGTCAGTTGCTTTTGGAGAAGATTCAGGTGGTTACATCACTGAAAGGGGCAGAGTCATAAATGGTAAGCTCAGCATTGAGAAGGTAAACCTTGTCAAGGAGCTTGGGTACAATCTTCTGAGTGTATCCTAATTTTGTGATTAGAGACATAACATCTCTTTACTGAGCATTAGTGCATTGTTCTCAAGCCTGGGGTGGTCATTCCTTATGAGCATATCCTGCTCAGATCCCCCAGGAAAAGAAACATGTACAAGATGGATTTGTAGGAAACATCGGCATCAGGAGAAGTTTCTTTCTTTCTATCTAAAGCCAATAGTGATGAGTCTTTCCTCAAGCATAAAAGAATGGGCCATGTAACTTTAAGAATATGAATAAATTAATTAAATATGATTTGGTAACTGGAATGCAAAAGAAAGAGTTTACAAGTGATGACCATTATGTTACATGCCTAAAATGAAAGCAACACAAAGTGTCTCACAAGCCAAAGGAAAGAAACTCAATCACTACTCCCCTACACTTATTACATATGGATCTCTTTGGACCTACCAGTGTAATGAGTCTAGGAATGACCTCTTATTGTTTGGTGATCACAGATGATTTCACAAGATACACTTGGGTCTTCTATCTTAGAACCAAGGATGAGACCCCTGAGATCTTGAGGAACTTCATTCTGAAAATTGAGAATCAATGCACAAGGTCAAAATCATAAGATGTTATCAAGGAACCAAATCCTTGATGCATTTTGTGATGAGAAAGGTATTACAAGACCATATAGTGCTCCCAAGACTCCTCAGCAAAATGGTGTTGCTGAGAGGAGAAACAGGAGACTTATTGAAGCTGCAAGAACCATGTTATCTAACTCTAAACTACCCATCACCTTCTGGGTAGAGGCAGCTAACACTGCCTGCTATGTGTAGAATAGAGTTTTAGTAGTTAAGACTCTTTGTAAGACTCCTTATGAGCTGTGGCACAAAAGAAGACCTTTCATTGGTTTCCTCAGATCATTCGGACGGCCTTGCACCATCTTGAATGCCAAAGGTCAAATAGCCAAATTTGCTGAGAAATTAGAAGATGGGCAGTTTATTGGATACTCTTCCTAAGCAATGGCTTATAGAGTATACAATCTCAAAACTAGAGTAGTTAAGGAGTCAGCTAATGTGACCTTCAATGAGCACACACCCAGTGTGAAAGGTTCTGGTCTTGATTAGTTATTTGGTCTTGATTTAGTTACTAACTGTTTTAACAATTCTTGTGAAGGTGTTTTAGGATCTACATGTAGCTTATCAATAAGAGATCTTGATCCAAGATTTGAGCTGAGAAGACCATGTCAGAATACTACTTCAGCTCCAGTGGTAACAAACACTGCATTTAGAAATCCTGTCAGCACAACAATGACAAACTCTTTAGCTGATACATCTGAGGTACCTACAAATTCAAGCACAGTGGTACAGAACTCAAATGAAGAACTTTCCAATGTAGGAGGAGATGGTGGTGGTGATAGTGATCAAGAATTTCTTGATGTTGATAACCACCCCATGGAAGACAACATCAATGATGTCATACACTTATTGGATCAAGTTCCTCAACTGAGAATCCACAAGTCCTATCCCACAACAAACATCATTAGAGATGTTGAGAAAGGGGTGAGAACAAGAGGACAAACCCATGACAAAAATGTTTGTCTTCACTCTTGTTTCTTGTCCTAGATTGAACCTAAGAAGATTGATGAGTCTCTGAAGGATGGAAATTAGGTTCAAGCAATACTGGAAGAGCTGCTTCAATTCAAAAGGCAAAAAGGTTTGGAACCTACGTCCTCTTCATCCAGGGAAGACCACAATAGGTACCAAGTGGGTTTTTAGAAATAAAAAAGATGATAGAGGACTGGTCATCAAGAACAAGGCAAGACAAGTTGTTCAAGGATACACACAAGAAGAGGGGATTGACTACACAGATGTTTTTGCTCCTGTAGCAAGATTTGAAGCTGTTAGGATATTCCTTGCTTTTGCTACATCCAAGGATTTCAATGTCTACCAACTTGATATCAAGTGTGCCTTCTTATATGGGGTGATTGATAAGGAAGTGTATGTCAAACAGCCACCAGGCTTTGCAGACCCAGATCATCTTGATTATATCTGCAAGCTTGACAAAGCTCTATATAGGCTGCATCAAGCTCCAAGAAAGTGGTATGAGACACTATCTCAGTACCTTATTTAGCATGGCTACAAGAGGGGTACTATTGATGGAACACTCTTCATTAAAGGAACAGGGAATGAATTGATGATGGTTCAAGTTTATGTAGATGACATTATTTTTGGGTCAACTAATCCAAAGCTCTACAAAGACATTGAGAAGCTGATAAAGAATAGATTTGAAATGAGTGCCAAAGGGGAACTTAATTTCTTTCTAGGAATTCAAGTTAAGCAGGTTGACAAAGGCATCTTTATAAACTAGTCAAAGTATGTGCAAGACATACTTACCAGATTTCATCAAACTGAGTGTAAGGTTGCTAAGACACCCATAGCCAGAAACCACTCCTTAGGACCTGATCTTGAGGGGGAGTGTGTTGATGAACATCTCTACAGGGCTATGATTGGGTCTCTTATGTACCTCATTGCCAGCCGGCCTGATATCTTGTTTGCTATATGTATTTATGCAAGATATCAAGCCAACCCCAAGATGTCACACCTGGTTGCTGTCAAAAGAATTCTCAGATATCTCAAAGGTGCTCCTAAGCTGGGCCATTGGTATCCAAAGAATTTTGACTTTAATCTATATGCTTATACAGATAATGACTATGGTGTCTACAATATGACTGCAAAGTCTACATCTGGGGGATGTCAATTTCTTGGTGGAAGGATATGTTGGGTTTTCACAAGTTAAATAGATCTATTTTATCCTTATAAAATAGAAGAACGCAGTGGAATATATAAATAATTTTAAACTTGTTACAGTGAGCTAATTTATATATAAAACATTTTTATATAAAATCAGTCAAAACCCGTATGGATTGATATATGAAATCATGCTTACAAACAATCATAGAAGGTATGAAGAACTACCTTCAATAATGAGGTCAGCAGGAGGTGAACGAGGATGGCAGCTCCTAAATAAAGAAGCCTCAAGCTGGTCTACCCACGAGCCACCAACAAGAACACCAGTTGCTAGGATTTTCACTTATACAACTCCCTTTTATATTTCTCTAGACCGATCGAGAGAAAAAAAGGGTTCTTACACTTTTCGTGTTCTCAAGTCGTATGTTTAGAGAGATCTGCAAGCCATCTTATATTGCATGTCCTTGGAAACATAAAGTTCAGGAGAGAGAAAAGTGGGTGGGGCCCAGCCCCTTAATCCATCTGTATTTCTCAGAACAACATCCGTATTAGTTAATGCGGATGAAGTTGTTCTCCTGCATTTGTAAATGCGGGTGAAGTAATTCATTCGCATTTGCAAATGGTAATCCGCATTAGCTAATGTATGTTTCCATCATGCATTTCCATCAGCATTTCCAGAAATGCTCATCTGCATTTGTTCCAAAAAAAATGCGGACAGGGTTTGTTCACCCGCATTTGTAAATGCGGATGAGTAAACATCATCCGCATTTGTTCAACCACATCAAATGCGGCTGTGTAAAATGAATGCGGATGAATTAATATTCCTCTCTCTTTGAAATAAATTATCCATATAATTTATATACAACACAAGTGTAAATGTTTGGAAACCCAATTTCCAAATATTCTAAGTGTTAATATTTATTTATATGATCATATCATAAAACAAATATCTTTGGTGTTTGTCTAGCTCGTTATTGGGTATGACCCGACTTGGATCATGACATACTAGCCACATCAATTCAATATGTATTTTGGGCAGGTCATTTCCATCAGGATAGTCTCATGGCAATGCAAGAAATAATCCTGTATGTCTGCATCAACTGTTGAAGCTGAATATCTTGTTGCTCTTGCGACAATCCAAAGGTTACGCAAGACCCCTTCAACCTCGCCCGCGTGTTAGCTTCCAAGCTGCCGTGCTCAAGTGTTTTGGATTTAGAATCAGATGCTCAACTATGGATTCAACTTCAAAGAGACTCCCATCCATATAGACAACAACAGTGCTATCTCTATTACAAAGAATCTTATGCAGTACTCAAATACAAAACACATCAACATTATGTATCATTTGATTAGAGATAATTTTGAAAAAGGATTGATAAAACTAGTCAAAGTTAACGTAAATGAACAATATGCTGATCTATTCACAAAAGCTTTTGATGAGCAGGGAACTCAGTATCTTGTATCAGCTATTGGGATGATTAACTTTGAGTAGATTTTCTTAAACCAAACTAAAGATTAGTCTTAAGTTATCTATATCATCACCTATATAAGCGTAGTTTACTTTGAAAGAAATTTTTCAAAATAATTTTCCTTAAAGTTTTGAAAGTTAAGATATATTTTCCCTCGGAAGACAATAAGTTGACTTTGGAAGAACATTATGTTTTCAAATCTAATAACTACTTCTAAGACATTTAACTTCGGAAGAAATTCTGATATATCTATGTAAGGTTATATTAGAAGGCCGATGCAAGCAAAGAAGCCAAAACAACCAAGGAGCTTCCTGCATGCATGCACTGATGTACAAGGTAGAAGTTACTTAAGAAGTTTTACACTCATCACAGAAATTATTCTAAGTGTAAATCTTCCGAAGCCAAAGACCAAATATTCCAAAGCCAAAGATGAAGTCTTCAGAAGCTTCAAAGACATAGTCTTCCAAAGCCAAAGAAGTGAATATTGATTTCTTCAGAAGACAGGTAGGACATGCTTTCTCTGATCTACTTTTTCATAAAGATGACTTACTTTTCGCTGCAACTCTGAAGACTCACCAACTTATATAAAACGAATGCGGATGAATAAACATCATCCGCATTTGTTCAACCACATCAAATGTGGCTGTGTAAAACGAATGCGGATGAATTAATATTCCTCTCTCTTTGAAATAAATTATCCATATAATTTATATACAACACAAGTGTAAATGTTTGGAAACCCAATTTCCAAATATTCTAAGTGTTAATATTTATTTATATGATCATATCATAAAACAAATATCTTTGGTGTTTGTCTAGCTCGTTATTAGGTATGACCCGACTTCGATCATGACATACTAACCACATCAATTCAATATGTATTTTGGGCAGATCATTTCCATCAATCTCCCACTTGCACAAGATACATAAAGGATTGATGCAAGTAGCAAATACCACCTAACAACGGTTTACTACCCCTAATATGCATGACTAAGTGCCATTCAATAACATCATTCCTTTCAAGTCCCTTACTTGAACTGATTTAGGTGAATCCAATCATATATCCTTTTATTTCAGATGTCATGTTCAATCCAGGGACACAGAATGATCATTCCCTGTTGATTTAACTTTATCAGGCCTTAGACATCATACTCTCAACGAATAAGAGGAACAAATCCCATCTTAACTACATACGTTTATCACAATCACCTTGTTTCACACCTGAACATAGCCTTGTGTACTATCCATTATTTAAGAGCAGTGAAGAACTAGATCAAGGTATAATATTTGGTGAATATCAAAACCCAATATGTATCTCAGGTCAGAGGACACTATGATATTCGCCTTTACTCAAATTTACTTATGATCAATTATAAAATTCCATGCAGTAACATTTGAGAGCGGGTCAGTCCAATATTTGTATCCCATAAATATCTGTAAACCTTGGTAGCAACCTTTTGCTCTATATTCATACCTTATGAATATCTACCAATCTATGTTCATAATAGTCTTACATTCATATTTGTTCCCACAAATATAACCGACTACGGACATTTAGAATAATAAACATATTCATGGATGTAAACATGCTAAAATGGAACATAACTCAAAATGTCATAATTTATACAAAGAGTTAGTATTACATTCGTTCCAAAGTTAAAATACAAAACAGATCAAATCCAACCACTAGAATATCGAAGTCCTAAGGAACAAGTATGACTCTCATGCTTTGCCCTTTCAAGGAGCTTCGTGAGTGAATCCGCAATATTTTGATCTGTGTGAACTTTGCGAATACATATCTTTCCCTTTTCAACTTCATCCCTTATGTAGTTGAATCTCCGCTCAATGTGCCTTGTCTTTTGATGTGCACGGGGTTCCTTGATTTGAGCAATCACACCCTCGTTATCACAAAAGATCTCTAGGGGGTCTTGAATGGTAAAGACTACCCCTAGATCGGCAATAAATTTCTTTAACCATGCAGCTTCTTGAGCTGCCAATGAAGCGGCGATGTATTCGGATTCTGTAGTGGACAATGCTACCACTGCTTCGATTCAGGACACTGCCCCTCCATTCATAATGAAGACATACCCCGATTGTGATCGAGAATCATCTCGATCAGTCTGAAAGCTCGCATCCGTGTAACCTTTTACAACGAGCTCCTCCTCACCAGATCCATATATTAGAAACATATCCTTAGTACTCCTAAGGTATTTCAATATACTTTTAACAGCCATCCAATAGCTATTACCTGGATTCTGTTGATATCTACTTGTCATGCTTAATGCGCATGACACGTCCGGTCTAGTGCATATCATTGCATACATGATGGATCCTATAGCAGATGCATATGGGATTTCCTTCATTCTTTCTTGCTCATCCTTTGAGTTCGGACATTGAGATGTACTCAATATTGTTCCTCTTTGAATAGGTACCATACCTTTCTTAGAGTTTTCCATCTTGAACCTTTTCAAGATTTTATCAATGTATGCAATTGGTTTAAACCTATCAACCGTCTTGATCTATCCCTATAGATCTTTATTCCCAAAATATAGGCGGCTTCACCAAGATCTTTTATGGAAAAGCAACTTCCAAGCCAGGTTTTAACACCTTCCATGGTTGGAACATCATTTCCAAATAGTAGTATGTCATCAACATACAATACTAAGAATGTGATAACGCTCCCACTAGCCTTTTTATACACACAAGCTTCATCAGCGTTCTTGATGAATCCAAATTTCTTGATCTCTTCATCAAAATGTTGATTCCAACTTCTCGATGCTTGTTTCAATCCGTAGATTGATTTCTTTAACTTGCATACTTTATTAGGATGTTTTGGATCGACAAAACCATCAGGTTTAACCATATAGACAGTCTCTTTGAGATGTCCATTAAGGAAAGCGGTTTTGACATCCATTTGCCAAATCTCATAGTCATAATATGCAGCTATGGCAAATAATATCCTAATTGACTTTAGCATTGCCACAGGCGAGAATGTTTCATCATAATCAACCCCTTGAGTTTGAGTGAAACCTTTTGTTACAAGTCTTGCTTTATAAGTATCCAAGTTTCCATGCATATCGGTTTTCTTCTTGAAAACCCACTTACATCCAACCAGTTTGGAGTTAAGTGGTGGTTCAACCAATTCCCATACTTGGTTGTCATACATGGATTGCATCACAACATTCATGGCTTCTAGCCATTTGTCACAATCTGATTTGGACATTGCATCATGGTATGTAGTTGGTTCATCCAAGTCAACCACATAGCATCCATTCATGAAAAATCCATATCTTTCAGGTGGAATGCTAATTCTACCAGATCTGCGAATGTTTTGTGTGTATTGATAAACCATTTGATTATTATCAACAACCTCTTGTTGATCGCTAATTTCAACCAAACGTGTATTGGCTTATGGTTCTTGATCCTCATCAATTTCCACTGTTCTATACGTCGTTTCTTCTATAAGAAACTTAGTTTCCAAGAACTCAGCCTTTCTAGCAATAAATACCTTTTGCTCGGTTGGATTAAAGATGTAATATCCCATACAGTCTTTGTGATATCCAACAAATATACACTTAATGGATCGACTTTCTAACTAGTTTTGGGTGTTCTGCTTCACAACCCCATACCTTTAAATATGATAGTGATGGAACTCTTCCATGCCATATTTCAAAAGGTGTCGTATCCACTTTCTTGGTTGGGGCCATATTCAAAATACGAGCCACGGAGAGCAATGCGAAACCCCAAAATGATAGAGGTAGTGAGCTTCTAGCCATCATAGATCGAACCATATCCAATAAGGTTTGGTTTCTCCTTTCAGACACACCATTATGTTGCGGTGTTCCGGGTGGAGTAAGTTGTGAGAGAATCCCACAACTCATAAGATGATCTTGAAAAGCATCACTCAGGTATTCACCTCCTCTATCAGAATGAAGAACTTTGATTGTTTTATTGAGTTGATTTTCTACTTCATTCTTAAAGATTTTGAACATTTCAAAAGCTTCATGTTTGTGTGTCAACAAGTACACATAACCATAACGACTATAATCGTCGATAAAGCTAATGAAGTATCTCTCACCATTCCTTGCCATTGTCTTAAAAGGACCACATACATCCGAATGTATGATTCCTGATAAATCCTTTGCCCTTTCATTAGTACCACTAAAGGGCAACTTGGTCATCTTTCCATGTAAACAAGATTCACACTTATTAAATGAACCATTTTCATTTGTTTCCAAAAGACCATTCTTTTGAAGTGTTTGAATCCGATTCTTGTTTATATGCCCAAGACGACAATGCCAAAGATATAAATCACTTAAACCCATTTTAAGTTTCTTGGTGCTTGTTTGGTAAAACGAGTTATTAAAAGATGAGTTATCATGAACCAATTCATAGATACCATTATAAGGCATAGCGTCAAAATAAAATACATCATCCATAAAAACACAAATAACATTGTTTACAAACTTTAATACATAACCATATTGTTTTAAAAAAGAAATAGAAATTATGTTCCTAGTCAAACTAGGAGCATACAAGATGTTTTTCAAGACAACTTCCTAACCATTTGGAAGCTTCAAAACATAGTCTCCTTGGGCTTCAACATCAACTTTTGCTCCGTTGCCCATGTAGAGACTTGTGTCTCCCTTCTTGAAATGCTTATTTCTTTTGAACCCCTGCAACAAATTACAAATATGAGTTCCACATCCGGTATCCAATACCCATGTGTTTGAAGAAATAACATTCAATTCAATATGAATCATGAAATTTGTACCTGAGGTCTGCCCAGCATCCCTCTTGTTTCTCAACTCTTTGAGATAGGTTGGACAATTCCTCTTCCAATGTCCTATCTCACCACACTCAAAGCATGGATCATTCTCCATCACCTTAGGCTTCTTAAGCTTTGGTTTTGGAGGTTCAGTTCTTGCCTTACCCTTACCCTTTCCTTTGATGTATCCCTTTCCTTTAGCAACATTTGCCTTGGGATTGGGGTGTTGCCTTTTCTTGTTGCCTCCCTCATTGATCATGAGGACGGGTAAAACCCTTTTACCCATCCCCGCCTCATCCGTTTTGAGCATTACGTGAAGCTCACCAATGCTCTTGTCCCACCCGTTCATGTTATAATTCATGATGAATGTCTCAAACCTTTTAGTTAGGCCATTAAGGTCAAATCCGTGGCCAACTCTTTTGAGACAGGACAATTAAGCCTTTCAAGACGATCAATGTGGCTCTTCATCTTAAGTACATAAGATGAAACCGATTGAGTTTCTTCCATGCGGCATGCATGAAGCGCTCGAACCGTTTCGAAGCGTTCTACCCTTGCTTGTTGAAGGAACATTTCCTTCAACTGGGTAATCATGTCGTATGCTCCATGATGCTCTAAATCCTTTTTGAGCTCGAGAATCATAGTTCCTAACATAAGGCAAGAAACCTGCACAGAATCCTCAGTGTGCTTAACCCAATCGTTATAGGCCTTAACATCATTAATATCGGGTTCGTCGGGAATGGGATCGTCTAGTACGTAAGATTTCTTTTCTTGCTTGAGAACGATTCTCAAGTTACGAAACCAATCTATAAAATTATTATGGTTAAGACAATCCCTTTCTAATATAGTTCTTAGTGATAGGTTATGGACGGTCGGGGTGGGAGCGTTCTTGTTGGCGGCCATTTCTACAAACAAAGTTCATTTTTAGTATTTCCGAAAATAAAACTTTAATTATTAATACCCCTTTCACATCTCATAGACAATTAATAATTAAAATCTAGAATCCAATGTTACATTTAAATAATGGTTAGGTGACCTTTATCCCATCATTTAAATTAACAAGGTAGTCAACACTTGACAATTGCAACCCTTTGCAACTTCTAGTTTTATGGGATCGGTTAAACATCTTTATGTTTAGTTGGCATGTTTAATCCCATCAACACCATTGTACACCATGCTTCGGTGACCCTATTCACATGGTTTCCAACTCAAGTTGTCCTACTTACACACACGTGTGATTTTACACATACAAGTGGTTAGGTGACCTTTATCCCACAAATATGTTAACCCCACCTCAAACACACAAGTTCCCTAAGAGTGGTTAGGTGACCTTTATCCCACAAATAGTTCCCAAATGATTCGAGTATTGTGTAAAAGGATGGTGTTAAACTTGTTTCAAAAGGGATTTTAGTTTTCATTAATTGTAGTTTTGAAAACTATTTTGCACCAAACATTTGCATGCATTCAAATGTGTGGTACCAGTGTGAAACAATTTTCAAGGTTCTTTCAATAAAACCAATTTTATTGTGAACACATTAACTTTTAATAAACCCTTTTATTACCCATGTTAATGTTTTATAAGAACCAATTTTATGCTTGTTGTGATTTTAAATTATTTAAACATGCATATCCATATATCACGAAACAATAATAAAACAACCACACAAGCATCACATGAGTCCATAACCATAGCCATCTAAGGTTAACATCACTTGTTGACCGAAACAAGTGAGTTAATAAAGTCGTTTCTAAGGGTGAAAATGACACAACATTTGTGCCGGTGAACTCCCACTTGATCCCGCATCCAAATGCTTCAAGTGTCCACCTTGTGTTGTGACTCTTCCAATCCATTTGGGTCTCCATTTAGGCTTTGACTTCAGCACCAAACTCCTTTGGGCCTTTATCTTCACCTTTCGGTTAAAATCAAGAAAGATAGTCTTGTTGCAGCTTCTTTTTCAAAACATATTCTAAATACAATTTTTATAGTAAAAGTGAAGTGCAACTAGCCTATTTATTTACATACCAAATGAAAAATAAATAAATTACATACCCAATAGGAAGAATAAACATGTTTAATTATTACAAACCATTTGAATAATTAAAACAAATCACAACACATTCATCCATAGGTCTCGGCTTTGGTTATGAACAAATAAAATACATATCCACATATGTAAACAAAATCCAAAAGCATCCCCTTGAACCATAGGTTCTAGGCTGAAGCATAAACAGCCGAGAACCATGGTTTTGTTTCCAAAACAAAATCATCCAAATGATATAAATTTTCCAAGATTCCTATATGCATGTCTAAATAGATCTTGAAAAATAGGGGATACTAGGGCTGAAGCCTCTCGGCTTTTGGTGAATCATCACGAAGAAACCGAATTTTCAGTCCAAATGAAGCATGTATCCATATAACCGGCTCTTGATGCCATTGTTGGGTTTTCACAAGTTAAACAGATCTATTTTATCCTTATAAAATAGAAGAATGCAGCGGAATATATAAATATTTTTAAACTTGTTACAGTGAGCTAATTTATATATAAAACATTTTTATAAAAATTAGTCAAAACATGTAGCAAGATTTGAAGCTGTTAGGATATTCCTTGCTTTTGCTACATCCAAGGATTTCAATGTCTACCAACTTGATGTCAAGTGTGCCTTCTTATATGGGGTGATTGATAAGGAAGTGTATGTCAAACAGCCACCTGGCTTTGCAGACCCAGATCATCTTGATTATATCTGTAAGCTTGACAAAGCTCTATATTGGCTGCATCAAGCTCCAAGAAAGTGGTATGAGACACTATCTCAGTACCTTATGTCAGGATCAGCGATCTAAGTTTGATCAATTAGAATTGAATCGCAGCGGAAATAGAACAAGAATTAGACAAATATAGCAGATATTCAATGGAACAGTACACGGTTATAGAGAAAGAGGGTTTTCTTCAAAATAGATAATATCATTCATGCACAATGCTTCGGTATGGCGGCTGCTAAGCTTTTCTAAGTTTGCTATAGCTGCTCGTCAAATCTTACAATTAGGTCAACATTCCTTATATAAAGGAATGTGACGTCTGCTGATGTCACTTGATAGTGACATCTAACAGAAATATTACAAACAACTGAAAGTAAACTACTGAGAATGTTCACAACAACTGAGAACATCTCAGAGTATGCTAAGTACAAGAAACTAAAACTACTGAAACTACAAGTACTGATTACAAGAAACATAAAACTACTGAAAGGAAACCATCACAACTACTGAAGAGGTATTCTTCAGCTGTTATGACAACATCTGAAACTTGGTCTTCAGTCTTTGTCTTCAGCTCTTTCACTTCAGACTTTGTCTTCAGCTCTTTCACTTCAGACTTTGTCTTCAGCTCTTTCATTTCAGACTTTGTCTTCAGCTCTTTCACTTCAGACTTTGTCTTCAGACCTTGTTATCAGTTGATGTCTTCAGCTGTAGTAGACTACTTCAGTTGTTGTAATGTCCATGGGACTTAAAGGTTTTTCTGATCAGGCTCATTGGTTCTTTTGGTCCAACAAACTCCCCCTGAACCAATGCAGCCAAAACCTTTAAGCTTATTGAGGTCCCACTTATTCTTGGCAGAAATACTCTCTTGATCAGCTTCAGAGATATCGGATAAGCACAGGCCAGGGAACAGGTTTCAGTAGATGTGAATGTCAAAGAATGGAAGGGAACTTTGTCTTGGGGAACTGGACACAGAGCTGTTATCCCAACCATGAAACCTACTTCCCATTGATGAGTCTATAAGACTCTCTGACGTAGGCCTCAAGGAGAACAACTTGTTCCTCCTTAGTGAGTTCTTCTGCTTCTCCTTCGAAGAAGAACTCTGGGCCATAGTACTCTGATAGGTACTTTACCGTCTTTCCATTATTAAACTCAACAGTTGTTATCTCCTGTAAGCAAATTCATCTGGGTGAGTCCCTTCTAATAACAACTGGAGTTCATTTTTCTTGATCTCTTCAAGCCTCTTGTATAACAACCCCTTCTTGACCATTTTGTTCTCCATTAGAGTTTGAGGGGTCATCTTTGACTCGTAGGCTCTCTTGAAGTCTTCAAGTATCTCCCAGGGTGAGACTACAATGGCCAACATAATAACAGCATCTATGGTCTTTCTCACTTGGCCATTGTATCTACTTGGTATGGATTTCTTATGAATTCTAGAACTAACCCTGGGGTCTGGCCAAATCCTTACTCTCTCCTTTTGATATTGAAAGGTATACCTGAGAGCATACAGCCTTTGAGCGTGTTTCTTCATGGCTTGTATAGATGATGACTGAGGAAACTCTTTGTCAACCATCTTCAAAAGTTGCTCATCGTGCTGTTTCTGCTGTTCTTCTTCTTCAATCTTAACTTTCACCATTTGCCTCTGAAAGTCTGGTGTGATCATTTGTTGACTTCTGGGCTCAGGTATTTTTAGAACAGCAGAGATTGGCAGACTGTCTTCTTCATCATCTTCTTCTTCTTCTTCTTCCATCCTCAACACCCTTCTCCTCCTTCTGGGTGCATCCTTGGATGTGGTTTGAGGTGGTTTTTGGGGTAAGGGAGTTGGTTTTGAAGGTTGAGTTAGTTTAAGTTTAGGTTTAGGGATTGGTTTGGAGAGTTGTGGGGTTGGTTGTTTTTAAGTTGGAGTTTGGGAAGGCTGATCTAGCATTTTTGCGGTAAGTTTGGCTTTGGAAAGCTTGGCCATATCAGATCTCTTCCCAGCATCTGCTTCATCTAAGGCTTCGATAATCAACCCTTTATTGAATGCTTCAGAAGCACAGATTTTGGTGGTTATTGCCAGAATACTGTCTCTGGTCCATGATTTAATCTCAATTAATGATCTTCCCAAGTATTTTGCAATAAACCTGATCATTATCTCCAACCTCTCCCTTTCCATCACACTGTAACTGGCCCATCTCTCTTATATCTCTTTAATCTCCAGCCTTCTGATCTCAGTGTCTAAAGTAGCTGTATCAAAACCCTGTCTGAAGAGTTGGTCTATTATTTTGTCCATTGATCTGCTGTGAGCTTCATCAGCTTCTTTAACCAGATCATCCAATGATTTCTCTTCATCAGGCTTTTGAGTTTCAGTACTTTTCTTTCTCTTGTATGTGATCAGCTGTTTTTCCTTTTCTAACTCCTTTTCTTTCTCTTGTTGTTTCTCATCTTCCACTCTCTTTCTCTTTCTGTCTTTCACTGCCTTAGACTCCCCCTTTTTGGGTGCATTGGGTTCAGGGGTTTGAATGGCAGAAAGCTTCTTTTGACAGCATCATCAACAAGTGTTTGTAGATTTGAGGAGATCCTCTCGTCAATGGCTTTATGCACAATCTCATTGATGATGGGAGTGATGAGAGGTAAGGAATGTTGAAAAGTAGCAAACATCTGCTCAGAGGGGTTCTGTCCTTGAGAGGTGGTGCCAAAAGCAGTGGCTGGTGGCTCAGTTGAGTGTAGTGGCTGAGTGTTTGGTGAACCTTCAGATGAAGGTGCCATCTGTGGGTTTATTGGGGCAGATGGACTTTGATCCTGAGACATTTTGGCAAGCAGTTCTTTGAGTCTGCTCACCTCAGCCTCAAGGATTGTGTTATGAGCTAAGACATCGTAGAAAAAGCCCAGGTCATCATCAGTCTTTGCTGAATCACCTGACCTCCTGATTGAATCAGGATGTACATGCCCTAAGTGTAGATCAGTTGTAGCATGTGCCCCTTGTTCTTGGTTCTGGGGACTTCCTGCCTCAGGACTGAGTCCTTCATCGGTAGTTGCCTCTGGTGAGGTCTTAGAGATGTTACCAACTGCATCCTGTTCATTTTCTGAATCAGTAGAAGTGGCAGCCTCACCAGATGTTCTAACCTCCTCCTCTACACTGGGAGATTGAACATTATAACCCCTGTGCTGTGGGTTATCAGTAGCATTTTGGTCCTCTTCCTCAGCTGTTGAGGTTCTCCCCATTGTAATTGGTTTCTGGAGAGGAGGAGAGGAATGCAGCTGACTCAGCACTTGTGCAACTATAATGGTTGGGCTTTGAGGGGTGGTTGCATGTGGAGATAGGCTTGAAGCAGATTGCACCCGGGGTGACTGGTGCTCTTCAATGGTAACCTTCTCAATTGAGAGAGGTTCCAGAATTGTGGTATCCCCAATTGTGGTTGCATCAGGATCCTGTTGAGAGGATACCTGAGCGGCTAGGGCTGGTGGAGTCTTTGACACTACTGGGGGGTTAGAACCAGTAAGTGTTTCCTGTATTGGTGTTACAGGGGCATCCTCAGGGGACTTATCTCCCTGAGTAGCCTTTTTGGGCTTTTTGGTGTTGGTTTGGTGGGGACTTTGGATCTGGAAGTGGAGGCTGTGGGTTCCCGCTGCTTGGGTTTTAGCAGCCGGGCAGCCCCTTTCATTGTAGGGTCAGAGTTGTGCCTGGAGTATACTTCAGGCAATACAGCCGGAGCAGGGACTCCAAGGCCAACAAGGCGTCTGATTTTAGTTGATTTAAAATTATGGCCATGAGAAACCTGGGATATAAATCCATCTGTTTGCCACAGGTTTCAAAGCCAGATCCTTTAGTTCCATAAAAACTATCTCGGAAAAATTTAGATTTTGTCGTTCAAAGATAGAGTATAATACCTGTTGCCATCGGGAGGACATCTGATCCCATGAGGAGGTTTTTGGTGCAAGGCAGACATTCACCATGTGGAATATAAGACGTTCAGCATCATGGAAGTGCTTCTTCAGAATGGTGGTAGCACTTAAGTCTCCTTCATACCCGTTATTGATGAAAGACATATCAGTTGTGCCTTTCGGGTATTCTGTGACGCAGGTGGCATCATGTAGATTTAGGGTTTGTGAATGATGTCTGGAGTGATGACCACCTGTTACTAGTTAACCAACGACTGGAGAGTGATTTGGCGATCATTCTCACCAGTTTGCACAGAGACATTGGTCCAGAATTGGCTTAGGGAATCGGGGTATATGGTAGGATTCAGAAGAAAAGCGGTTCGGTACTGGGAATCTACCATAAGATCGATGGCATTATCAAATTTGTTCCAAAAGGCCGATTTCGAGAGGTAGGCAACACAGTTGTGTCTGGGTTTGAGTTTCATGGTCGCCATTGTTGAGAGAGTGAAGGATATGAAACGGCTAATGAAACGTTTGAAATTAGGTTTAGGTATTTATAGTGTAAGAAAAGGCTGATATAAAACGACTGAAAGTATTGATACTGTCATCAGTTGTTTGAAAACAACTGAAGACCTGGTATTAACTTTCAGAAGTTGCAACAACTGAAGACTTGGTATTAGTCATCAGTAGTTGTGAAACTACTGAAGACATGGTTTTGGCTTCAGTTGTATGAAGTGAAACAGCATTTGTAGAAACAACTGAAGAGAAAAGTTTCTCATCAGCTGTTGTCGTCAATTCTTAGCTCATCAGCTGTTTCATTCTGACCTCAACACTTATCAGACTTTGTCTGATTTTCAGACGTTTCATTGGTCATCAGTACTTATCTGTTATACTTACATCAGTAGTTGTAACTACATCAGTTCTTTTCAACAGATAGAGTACTTCAGTACTTTTAAGTAATTTAGTCTTCAGTAGTTATGAAAACTACTGAGGATAAAAGAACTTATCAGTACTTATTTGTGACAATAGTATACGAATGCTCATCAGTACTTGTTGACTGAGATCATCAGTAGTTGTCACTTATTCTAGCTGCAGCATACCAAGCCTTAACACTAGGTTTTGGAAAGTTGAACTGTCCAAAGGCTTAGTAAATATGTCTGCAAGCTCATCAGCACTAGGAACAAACTTTGGATCAATCAGACCTTTTCAAAACAATCCCTAATAAAATGATGTCTGATCTCAATATGTTTGGTCCTAGAGTGCTGGACTGGATTCTTGACAATACAAAGAGCTGAAGCACTATCCATTAGTAATGGAGTCTTAGTCTCTGTAATGCCATAATCCAATAATTGATTCTGAAGCCAGAGTACCTGAGATGTACAACTTGCAGCAGCAATGTACTCGGCTTCAGCAGTGGATGTAGCAACAGATGTTTGTTTCTTACTCTGCCAAGAAACCAAACAGTTGCCTAGGAATTGACATCCACCAGAAGTTGATTTTCTAGTTACTTTACACCCTGCATAGTCACTATCAGAAAAAGCAACTAATTTGCAAGAGTGCCCAGTGGAATACCAAAGACCTAGAGATTGAGTACCTTGCAGATATCTAAAGATCCTCTTGACTGCAATCAAATGAGACTCTTTAGGAGCAGCCTGAAATCTAGCACAAACACAAGTTGCAAACATAATATCTGGTCTAGAAGCTGTTAAGTACATCAAGGACCCAATCATACATCTGTAAAGTGTTTCATCAACAGCTTTACCTTTCTGATCTGCATCCAGTTGTGTGGTGCTGCACATAGGAGTAGAACAGGGCTTACAGTTTTGTAAATCAAACTTTTCCAAAAGACTCTTTGTGTATTTTGACTGATGAATGAAAGTTCCATCAGCCTTTTGTTTGATTTGCAAACCTAGAAAGAACTGTAATTCTCCCATGGCACTCATTTCGAATTTTTGTTGCATCAACTTTGTAAATGCATCACACAACTGTGGATCAGAGGATGCAAAAATATTATCGTCAACATAAATTTGAACAAGGAGCTTATGCTGACCCACTTTCTTAATGAACAAAGTTTATCTATGGAGCCTCTAGTGAAATTATTCTGAAGAAGAAAATTTGACAGTGTTTCATACCAGGCTCTAGGAGCTTGTTTCAACCCATAAAGAGCCTTATCAAGTTTATACACCCAATCAGGATGTTTATTATCCTCAAAACCTGGTGGTTGACACACATAAACCTCTTCTTTTATTTTACCATATAAAAATGCACTTTTGACATCCATTTGAAAAACTTTAAGATTGTGGAATGCAGCATAGGCTAAGAACAATCTAATTGCCTCCAATCTGGCTACAGGGGCAAAGGTTTCATCATAATCGATACCTTCTTCTTGTGAAAACCCCTGGACAACCAGTCTGGCCTTGTTCTTGACAATTTGCCCATGTTCATCTGTTTTATTCCTAAACACCCATTTAGTGCCTATTGCACACTTACCTGGGGGTAGAGGAACCAGTTCCCACACTTGCTGCTTTTTGAACTGAAGAAGCTCAAGCTGCATGGCATCAACCCATCCATTGTCTCTTAATGCAATATGATAGTTCTTTGGCTCTTGCTGACTGATGAAGAGAGCATAGAAGCAGAAGTTGGACAATTGACTTCTAGTTGAGACACCAGCATTGATATCACCAATGATTTGAGACATTGGGTGATTCTTCAGCTCTTGGTACACTATGAGATCTGTGCAAGTGTTTGTAGCACGCTCAGCAGCAACAGATGTTGATCCAGATTCTTGAAACCAAGTATTAGACGGCAAGTCAAATGAATTAGAGGATTCAAAAATCTCATCAGCATTTGTTGTGGATGGTGCTACTGAAGCTACAGGAACATCAAGTTTAGTAGACTCAGGCAGTTGAGCACAAAACTTGAATAGGTGAGTACTGGGATCATCATCAACATCAGTACCACCAGATGGATGACTAGCTGCAGAAGGTGATGAATTCACATGATCTGCAACAGCTGGAGGCTGATAAGGAACATATTGCAGTATGTCCAGATCAAACAACTCCACAGGGTTTTGTGGAATTTTGTCCTTAGGGGATTCATTGAACTTCACATGCAAGTTTCTTCAACCATCTTTGTTCTGCAGTTGAACACTCTGTAAGCCTTGCAAGTGGATGAATACCCAACAAAATACCCTGCATCCACCTTAGAATCAAACTTGTTGAGAATGTAACAAGGACACCCAAATGCTCTGAAGAATGAAATTAGAGGAGCCAAATGATGTAGAACTTCATAAGGAGTCTTCATCAACCTCTGATTCACTAAAGCTCTATTTTGCACATAGCATGCTGTGTTGACAGCTTCAGCCCAAAAGGTCAGTGGCAAACCAGAGTCAGCCAACATGGACCTTGCAGCTTCAATTAGGGTCCTGTTCTTTCTCTCCACTACTCTATTTTGTTCTGGAGTCCTTGGGATGCTATACTGCCTCTTGATTCCTTTTGAAAGGTAGAAATCATCAAGTGTATGGTTTCTAAATTCAGTTCCATTATCACTTCTTATACACTTGACTGATAGGGAATACTGCTTCTCAACATACAACACAAAGTTAATAATTGTCTGAGCAGCCTCATCCTTTGAATGCAAGAAGAAGGTCCATACAAATCTGGAGTAATCATCCACAATTACCAGACAGTATTTCTTCTTTGCCATGCTCATTACTCTCACAGGACCAAAGAGATCCATGTGCAGTAATTGCAAGCAGGCAGTGGACTTTGGTTCTTCTATAGGAGGGAATGAAACTTTGTGTTGTTTTCCTTTTAAACAAGCAGTGCAGGTTTCATCACAGTGGAACTCCTTTATTGGTAGACCTCTCACTAAACTATTGTGGATCAGCTGATTCATGTTTTTGAGATTAACATGACCCAGCCTTCTATGCCACAGTTTAGATTCCTGAGGAGAGGCCTTGGAGAACAGGCAAGGATGACCTTTTATATCAATCTTCTTTGACAAATCCAAGGCATATACTCTTCCTATCCTGTTGGCCTTCAGGAGAGTATGTTCATCCAATACCTTGTCAATCAGCCTCAGAACTTTGGAAGACAGAATCCGGCAGTTCTGGCTTGTGAAAAGTGCAACATGCCCTTTATCACACATCTGACTGACACTCAGTAGATTATACTTGAGATTCTCCACATGGTTAACATCATCAAATCTGATTTCTCCATTTGACACAAATCCTTTCCCGATGATGTAACCTTTAGCATCATTTCCAAATGAGACAAATCCCTTCTTTCCTTGAGAGTAGTCATTAAGAAGAGAACTGCTCCCAGTCATATGCATAGATCCTCCACTGTCTACATACCAGATGCTTCTTTGGCATGCTGAAGAACCCTGCATTTATCATAAGAAACTAGTTAGCTTTAGAGACCCAAACCTTTTTGGTTTTGGGTCTGTTTTCATCAACAGATTTAACCATAACTTGTTTCTCATGATTAACAGCTGATGAAGGTGGAGATGGTGCTGAAATGGATTTCTTAGATTTGGGCTTGGATTTCCTTTTCAGTGGTTTGATCACAGGTGCATCTAGTTGGTTAACTCTCCCCAACAAATGCTGAACCATCATAACAAGTTGTGTCTGATTTGTTGCTAAAGCCTTCAGCTCATTTGACACATCAGTACTTGTTTTTGATGAGTTCCTGTGACCCACCATTTCCTCCTTCTTGAAATTCACAGACTTAGTCTGATGTTTATCATGAGGAACACTATCAGCTGTTTTCTGATAAACCCCATCCTTCTTTTTGGATTTGGTGAGGCCTTGGGTTTATCAGTTTGAGATGACTGTGGTACAAACTTGGTCTCAAACTCATTTTTCATTTTATTAATCTCTTCTTTAATGAGCTTATCTCTGTTGAGTTTGGAACCCTTTTTGTACCAGCATTCATCAGATAGATGATTGAATTTACCACATATTTCACATGGCTTATTCTTCATCTTGGATTGATCAACTGCTGAAGTGGAAACTACTGAAGGTGTGATCTTCAGTACTTTCCTCCTTTCAGTACTTGTGTTAAGTACTGAAGGATCGGTAACAACTGAAGACTTGTTCTTCAGCTGTTCTCTATCCGTCCTGAAAGACCGTATGATAGATTCCTCAGCAGTTGTTAATCCTTTTATTTCAGCAGATATGAAATGCTTTTCAGATGTTGTGACTTGCCCTTCAGTACTTGGAGTACTTTGAGGGACAACATCTGAATTGCTCAGCTTCATGTGTTTATCAGCATTTAAACCATCAGGCAATTGATTTGCTGAGATCTTAACACTGACTTCATCCTCTAATTTTGACATTTTGTATTATCATTTGAGGATGAATCACATGATGATGTGGTTTGGAAATTACTTTCACCTTCAGATTTTACTATTGATTTTGAAGTAAAATCAGTAGGTGGTGCAGTATGATTGTAACCTATTCCAAACTTCACATTTGAAGCTGTTTGCTTGCTGAGAAGCATTTCAAATCCCTTGCAGGATGTTACCCAGCGGTCACACTCAACTTGGGTATCTGCAAGTGTCTCTTTGAGACTTCTGTGGTTCTCAAGTATGACCTCTACCTTAGCCTTTTCATCATTAAGTTGACATTTAAGCTTGTAAATCTCATCATCTTTGTCATTAAGAACAGACTCATACTCAGCTTTTCTTTTGGAAATAGTTTTCTCAAGCTCAAGATTTTGATTGATTAAAGCTACATTTGCCTCTCTAATAGAGACAAAGGCAGCTATGCATGATTCAGAACATAACTTGGCTTTAGCCTCAGAAGATACCTGGGTTACCTGTGAAGATGATGCATCGGAGCAGGAACCCTCAGTAGACTCCAGGGCCATGAGAGCAAGATTCCCAAAAGGATGTTCACCACCATGTTGACCAGCACCAGCAAATAATTGCTCATTGAAACCAGAAAGATCATCTGGTGAGCTGCTCCAGTCAACAACTCCTGGTGTGAAGAAGCTGTGATGAGGTTGAGATTGTGATGGAGATGGTTGAGGCTCAGGTAGGGCTTGAGGTTGTTGTGCTATAGGAACTTGAACTGGATTTGGCTGTGGCATGTAATAGCAGGGATATGGATATGGCATTGGACCCTGAGGGACAAAATATGCAGGAGATTGAGGTTGTGAGTGATGACCAGAACTAGCAGGATGTTGCCCTTTGTTTTGTGAACTATTGCTTGGAAAGGTCACAAAGGGTGCAGAGGAGTTAGATCCAGTTGATCTACACTCTCTTGCAAAGTGCCCAAGCCTGTGGCATTTGTGACACCTCAACTTACTCTTGTCAAAACCAACTTTGGTTTTGCCAGAGAGTCCTGGAAATTTCCTACCAGTTCTCTTGTAGAACTTTTGAGATCTGATATTGATCAAGGCCATTTGGCTCAAAATATCCATCTCTTCTAAATCATCATCAGCAATACCCATCAAATCATCCATGATAAAGCATAAATTATCACTATTACACCCAGAATGACTGTCAACACCAACAAATGCATGATCAGAACTGTTTGAAGAGAAATCTATATGCTCATCATAATGGCTTTCTGATCCAGCATATTCTGACTCATGACCGACCAAGGCAGTGTTCCCTGGTACAAAGTCATCAGTGAGCTTTCCTGATGATGCCAGTTTCCTTTTCTGCTCTATCTCTCTTTCAAATGTAAGCAGTTTCCCATGGAGTTGGGTGAGAGATAGGCTATCCAGATTTGCACTGGAGCGTAGGACAATGGTGTATGTGTCCCATCTCTCAGGCAGTGATCTGAGGAATCTGTTGTTCATCTGGCTGTTAGTATACTCATGCTTGACCATTTTCAGCTCAGAGATCAAGCAGGAGAAACGTTCAAACTGTTGAGTCAGTGTCTCACCCTTCCTATGAGAGAATGTCTCATATTGTTGGGCGAGGATTTCTCTGTTGTTTGCTAAGACCTCATCAGTTCCTCCGAATTGTTCCTTCAAAGCATTCCAGAGGTCATGAGCAGTTTCATGATGCATAAGCCCAGAATAGATTTCATTAGGCAGTGCCATGGCCAGAATTCCATGGGCTTTAGCATCAATCTCAAACAGTTTACGATCTTCATCTGAGTATTGCTCCTTCTTCTTTGGAACCATTTGGTTGGTCTCCGGATTGTTCACCATAGGCTTGTGTGGACCGTGAACCACAGATGTCCAACAACCTGAACTGTTAACAGACAGGTGATGGAGCATTCTTCGTTGCCATATGTTATACTCACTCCTAACCAGCATCGGAGGCTTGGTTGAGGAGCCAGTATTGTGAGGGTCATTAGAAGGAGTAGTCATTCTCAGATTCAAACCAATTCAATCAAGTTTCAAAAGATTTAGCACAAAAACACAACAAACTCAATATGAACCAAGAAGAAACTCAAATTGACTAACCAGAAGCAGCAGAAGACCAATCTCTATAACCAATTCTTGCAAATATGCTAATTCGATCAAACTTTAGATATCGAAATAGCAGTTTCAATGATCAATTGTTAAACCGATCAATGATTAACCCGCTCTGATACCATTTGTCAGGATCAACGATCTAAGTTTGATCAATTAGAGTTGAATCGCAGCGGAATAGAACAAGAATTAGACAAATATAGCAAGAACACAATAGATATTCAATGGAACAGTACACGGTTATAGAAAAAGAGGGTTTTCTTCAAAATAGATAATATCATTCATGCACAATGCTTCGGTATGGCGGCTGCTAAGCTTTTCTAAGTTTGCTATAGCTGCTCGTCACATCTTACAATTAGGTCAACATTCCTTATATAAAGGAATGTGACGTCTGCTGATGTCACTTGATAGTGACATCTAACAGAATTATTACAAACAACTGAAAGTAAACTACTGAGAAAGTTCACAACAACTGAGAACATCTCAGAGTATGCTAAGTACAAGAAACTAAAACTACTGAAACTACAAGTACTGATTACAAGAAACATAAAACTACTGAAAGGAAACCATCACAACTACTGAAGAGGTCTTCTTCAGCTGTTGTGACAACATCTAAAACTTGGTCTTCAGTCTTTGTCTTCAGCTCTTTCACTTCAGACTTTGTCTTCAGCTCTTTCACTTCAGACTTTGTCTTCAGCTCTTTCACTTCAGACTTTGTCTTCAGACCTTGTTATCAGTTGATGTCTTCAGCTGTTGCAGACTACTTCAGTTATTGTAATGTCCGTGGGACTTAAAGGTTTTTCTAATCAGGCTCATTGGTTCTTTTGGTCCAACACCTTATTTAGCATGGCTACAAGAGGGGTACTATTGATGGAACACTCTTCATTAAAGGAACAAGGAATGAATTGATGATGGTTCAAGTTTATGTAGATGACATTATTTTTGGGTCAACTAATCCAAAGCTCTACAAAGACATTGAGAAGCTAATAAAGAATAGATTTGAAATGAGTGCCAAAGGGGAACTTAATTTCTTTCTAGGAATTCAAGTTAAGCAGGTTGACAATGGCATCTTTATAAACTAGTCAAAGTATGTGCAAGAAATACTTACCAGATTTTATCAAACTGAGTGTAAGGTTGCTAAGACACCCATAGCTAGAAACCACTCCTTAGGACCTGATCTGAGGGGGAGTGTGTTGATAAACCTCTACAGGGCTATGATTGGGTCTCTTATGTACCTCATTGCCAGCCGGCCTGATATCTTGTTTGCCATATGTATTTATGCAAGATATCAAGCCAACCCCAAGATGTCACACCTGGTTGTTGTCAAAAGAATTCTCAGATATCTCAAAGGTGCTCCCAAACTGGGCCATTGGTATCCAAAGAATTTTGACTTTAATCTATATGCTTATACAGATAGTGACTATGGTGTCTATAATATGACTGCAAAGTCTACATCTGGGGTATGTCAATTCCTTGGTGGAAGGATATGTTGGGTTTTCACAAGTTAAACAAATCTATTTTATCCTTATAAAATAGAAGAACGCAGCGGAAAATATAAATAATTGTAAACTTGTTACAGTGAGCTAATTTATATATAAACATTTTTTATAAAATCAGTCAAAACCCGTATGGATCGATATATGAAATCATGCTTACAAACAACCATAGAAGGTATGAAGAACTACCTTCAACAATGAGGTCAGCAGGAGGTGAACGAGGATGGCAGCTCCTAAAGCAAGAAGCCTCAAGCTGGTCTACCCACGAGCCACCAACAAGAAGATCGGTTGCTAGGATTTTCACTTATACAACTCCCCTTTATATTTCTCTAGACCGATCGAGAGAAAAAAAGGGTTCTTACACTTTTCGTGTTCTCAAGTCTTAAGTTTAGAGAGATCTGCAAGCCATCTTATATTGCATGTCCTTGGAAACATAAAGTTCAGGAGAGAGAAAAGTGGTTGGGGCCCAGCCCCTTAACCCATCCGCATTTCTCAGAACAACATCCGCATTAGTTAATGCGGATGAAGTTGTTCTCCCGCAATTGTAAATGCGGGTGAAGTAATTCATTCGCATTTGCAAATGGTCATCCGCATTAGCTAATGCGGATGTATGTTTCCATCAGCATTTCCAGAAATGCTCATCTGCATTTGTTCCAAAACAAATACGGACAGGGTTTGTTCACCCGCATTTGTAAATGCGGATGAGTAAACATCATCCGCATTTGTTCAACCACATCAAATGCGGCTGTGTAAAATGAATGCGGATGAATTAATATTCCTCTCTCTTTGAAATAAATTATCCATATAATTTATATACAACACAAGTGTAAATGTTTGGAAACCCAATTTCCAAATATTCTAAGTGTTAATATTTATTTATATGATCATATCATAAAACAAATATCTTTGGTGTTTGTCTAGCTCGTTATTGGGTATGACCGACTTGGATCATGACATACTAGCCACATCAATTCAATATGTATTTTGGGCAGGTCATTTCCATCAGGATAGTCTCATGGCAATGCAAGAAATAATCCTGTATGTCTGCATCAACTGTTGAAGCTGATTACATTGTTGCTCTTGCGACAATCCAAAGGTTACACAAGACCCCTTCAACCTCGCCCGCGTGTTAGCTTCCAAGCTACCGTGCTCAAGTGTTTTGGATTTAGAATCAGATGCTCGACTATGGATTCAACTTCAAAGAGACTCCCATCCATATAGACAACAACAGTGCTATCTCTATTACAAAGAATCTTATGCAGTACTCAAATACAAAACACATCAACATTATGTATCATTTGATTAGAGATAATTTTGAAAAGGGATTGATAAAACTAGTCAAAGTTAACGCAAATGAACAATATGCTGATCTATTCACAAAAGCTTTTGATGAGCAGAGAACTCAGTATCTTGTATCAGCTATTGGGATGATTAACTTTGAGTAGATTTTCTTAAACCAAACTCAAGATTAGTCTTAAGTTGTCTATATCATCACCTATATAAGCGTAGTTTACTTTGAAAGAAATTTTTCAAAATAATTTTCCTTAAAGTTTTAAAAGTTTAAGATATATTTTCCCTCGGAAGACAATAAGTTGACTTTGGAAGAACATTATGTTTTCAAATCTAATAACTACTTCTAAGACATTTAACTTCGGAAGAAATTCTGATATATCTATGTAAGGCTATATTAGAAGGCCGATGCAACCAAAGAAGCCAAAACAACCAAGGAGCTTCCTGCATGCATGCACTGATGTACAACGTAGAAGTTACTTAAGAAGTTTTACACTCATCACAAAAATTATTCTTAGTGTAAAATCTTCCAAAGCCAAAGACCAAATCTTTCGAAGCCAAAGATGAAGTCTTCGGAAGCTTCAAAGACATAGTCTTCCAAAGCCAAAGAAGTGAAGAATGATTTCTTCAGAAGACAGATAGGACATGCTTTCTCTGATCTACTTTTTCATAAAGCTGACTTACTTTTCGATGCAACTCTGAAGACTCACCAACTTATATAAGTTGGTGAAAAGGTCTATGCTTTAGTAAACTGTAGATTATGGTCTTGAGTCTGTAACTTCCTTCTTTATACCTTTTATCCTTTTTATAAAGGATTAGGATATAAGGTAAGGCATGTCATAGTAACTAGTCAAAAGGCAATCTGCTTTTTGACTTTACATTGATCTTGTTGTCTAGATTAGTGTTTCCAGCTGGCCGTCAAAGTATGGCCAGCTATAGGATGTACTATAAAGTATCTCAGGTCCTTGTATTTCTTTTTATGCTTTGTAACACTTGTAAAAGAACTTGAGAGAAACATACAACATTCTCGAAAATCATACTTATCCTGTTCTTGTTCTTAGTTCTGTCTCATTGTTTACTTGTATTCTTAGCATCATTCACATAAAACCGGTTCCCCATTTGATCTATTAAGTGTTCTAATACTCTTCTCATTGTGAGACTGATTGTATTGACCATCCTTTAACCGGTCCTGCAATTGGTTTCAGAGCCTTTCTAGGCTCTTGATTGTAAGATCTCACCATCTTAAATCCCTTCAGTTTCACAAAACACTTGGTCTCAAATCCAATCCATAATAAACTTCTGAAGTTTAATATCTTCCAAAACCAAATATATCTCGTAAGCAAAATACTCTAAGTATTTTTCTTCCGAAACAAATTTTCATTGAGCTAAGGAATATCTTCCGAAGTCAAATTGGCTTTGGATAATTTATGAAAACTTCCAAAGACAAGTTACCTTTGGAAGATTTTAGATTTCCAAGAAAACTACCTTTTTGGGCACTTTTTCAGAGCTGGGACCGACATCCGGATTTCAAAGTTTATCCTTTTGCATTAACTTTGTCTCAAATCCAATCCATATAAATATACCTTTAACGGTTCCTCCTCTTTCTTCTTCCTCTTCATCTGCAAAAAAGTTCAAACCCTAAATTCACCCATAAACCGACTTTGTTCTTACCTTTCTTCACCTCTAAGTTACTCAAAATGGCCAACCCTGATCCTAGAAACCAATCAGATTTTTCCATGTAGTTACATAGGTAACACAACCAAGTTGCTCTATTATCATCTGAGAAAGGCCCTGGTTTCTCAGATTTTATCTCTTCTTATCTCAATCAAACTACCTCACTGCACTTACCATAAATGTTCTTTTGTGTGAAGATCAACTTTTAGAGTTCTGGAGGGCCTACCAAGAGGTCATCTTGGATGGTGAGAAGGCACTGTCTGCCATAGTGCAGGGAAAGACAATTTTCATCACTCCACCCACCAACAACTCTCATATGAGGCTTAATTATGAATAAGGTGATTTGTCCTTTCCCATGTCTGTTGTTAACAACTCATTCTGGCAGATAGGCTATGAAGGGGTCTACTTAGTAAGAACCTTCAAACAAGGTAAGGTTTCCTCCCAATGGAAGTGCCTCCTCTATGTGGTCATCCATTCTCTGTCCAACAAGCATGGAGGTTGGGACCAAATTCCTGATGACCTATCCTACATAGTCTATGGGATGGTTCAAGGGGTCAAGTGTAGGAACTCTCTGTTTGTTTATACAAACTTTCTTACTAACTTGGACTCCTTAGAGTATTACATGTTCCCTAGATATGTTCAACACATTCTTAACTATGAACTGGGCTCACAGTTAAGGGGAACAGGTAACACTCTTAAATTGGGACAAATGAAGCTCGGCATCTTCAAGACAATGAAAAATTACGCTGTTGGCTTCTTAGGTGTAGAAACAGTCCCTGGTACCTAAAATGTTAGAGCTCATTGCTCAAGGTGACAACTTGGCAACACAATCTAATGTTGAACCCACACCTTCTACATCTACACCACCCAACCACCATAAATCACCCTCACCTACTCAAGAAGATCCAAGTGAACCCCTGCACAAACTACTTAGGATGTGTAGGCCCCCATACACTCACCCATACAGGAAGAAGTGGACAATAGAGCTCCCACTTCTCTTGAGGAGCAAATCCACTCCTATCATTTCTTTGATCAGTGTTGAGGTTTGTCATTCTCAGCCTGATGAGCTCACTACCTCAGCCTTAAGCCTTCACTCTGAGTTTCAGCACTTTAGTGATCAATCTTCAGGGGAAAGCTACCATCCCTAGCCTTTAGATCTCAACCAACCAATCCCCAACCTAGAATTCTACGATGATAAGGATATGGCCTTCAGTGAGTACCATGAGTCTCTCTTCTCCACCTCTGCTCAAGGAGAGATGAGTGCTCCCGAATCACCCATATCTAGCCCACATCATCCACCCAACTGAGGTGGAATTTCTTGAATCTATTCAAGAAGTTCGTATGGAAGAGGCTCTTACTTCTACAAGTGATTATATCATTAAGACCTCAACCATGGCAACCCGGTCCATTGACACTTCTCTTGAAGTTATCATGGGTCAGGGGAAATCCAGCAGCCAAGAACTTCATACTGGTGATGAGGAAGAAGACTTTTGTTTTATTCTCTCATCCCCCCATGATTCCTCTAATGAAGATGAGGGGAGTCTGCAACTAAAGGTGCAAAAACTACCAAAAACATGCAACTATTTAGTTTCAAAGGTGAGTCACCAGGAATCTCAGGTGGCTACCTTACAAAGAAGGGTCCATGGCCAGCAACTTGAGATCACCGATCTCAAGGGCGAATTAGCTGAGAAACCCATTAGGAGAGCTCAAGCAGGCCCACAAGAACCTGTGGATGTGGTGGACCTAACCCTTAGCTCCCTTATGCAAGAGGATGATGCTACTATAAAGAGGGAGAAAATCCTACCTGTAATCACGGAACCTGGGAGTTCCTCCTAGAGTATGGACATGGAGGACTCACCACCCTCACTTGCAGTTATCCATACTCAACAACCTCCTCAGGTTCATATTGATATGGATTCAGTCATTCAAAGCTTGTTTGAGGAGGGTATACCAACGGCAATGCCTACTCCATCTCACCCTACGGAAAATCTAATAGTGGGATGGAGGTATGATGCTGAAAAGAGAACCTTGGTAATCTATAGGTCTTAGGGACAATAATAAATCTTCAACTTCTACAACCTGAGATACTATGAGAGCATCTATTTAGTTGACCTCCCACTTTCCAATCCATGTCAAATAAGGCAAGCTGCAAGGCTAGCTCACAAGATTCAAGATAAGGTGCTTGAAGAGTTTAAGAGAAGAACCAAGCTATACAGACAGAGGCTAGCAGGTAAGAATCGCAAGACCGGGTAAGGTACTTAACACTTAGTTTCACACTGAGGAGAGATCTTAGATCACTTAACAATTCAAATAGCGAACTGGTAACTTAAAACAGATGATACTAAGAACACAAGTAAACTAAAGAGACAGAACTAAGAACAACACAAGAACACAAGATTGGTTTTCAAGGATGTTGTATATTGATCTCAAGTTCTTTTACAAGTGTTACAAAGCATAAAGAAATTACAAGGACCTGAGACACTTTTATACTAAAACCTACAACCGTCACTTACATGTAAAGACAGTTGGGATTTGACTAATCTAGACAACAAGATCAATCTAAAGTCAAAATGCAGATTGCCTTTTGACTAGTGACTATGACATGCCATAGCTGACTAACTTTTCCTAATACAAAAAGTCTACATGAACAAGGTAAGTTACAAACAAAGACCATTCCTACTTCTTGATAAAGCATGGAAGTTTCATCAACTTGTGTAAAGTAGGTGAACCACCAGAGCAGGAGCGGAAAGTGTGTCATCTTTATCAAAAGTTGATTCAGAGAAAGCATATTTTCTCTGTCCTCTAAAGAAATCAATCTTCGCAGCTTCGGAAGACTTTGTCTCTGAAGCTTTGGAAGATTTCATCTTTGGCTTTGGAAGATGCTAGTCTTTGGCTTTGGAAGATTTCACACTTAGAATATTTTCTGTTTGAGTGTGAAGCTTCTAAAGTAACTCCTTTTGAACTGTTAGCTTCGGAAGATCTTACACTTAGACATATTTGAGAGTGTAAGACTTCTAAAGCTGGTTCATCTTTGTTCCTTAGTGCATGCATGGAGACTTGGTTGTTCTGGCTTGTTGGTTGCATCAGCCTCATAATCCTCAGATGGTTCTTACAAACTCCCCCTAGGCTGATGCTACAAAAACAGAGAAGTTCTTCAAATTTTGATAGTCCATATTAGGATCTTCAGCATACCTTTCTTCATCATTAGGTATGGATCCTTAAGACTAACATAGAACCTTCTCATGTCAAAGAGATCATGCAGAGGAAGATTGAGCATGTCTTCTGTGGAATAGACATGCATGCCTTCCTGATCTCTTATGACATACCATCTGTCTTGATCTTGATGGAAATGATCTGCCCAAAATACATATTGAATTGATGTGGCTAATATGTCATGATCCAAGTCGGGTCATACCCAATAACGAGCTAGACAAACACCAAAGATATTTGTTTTATGATATGATCATATAAATAAATATTAACACTTAGAATATTTGGAAATTGGGTTTCCAAACATTTACACTTATGTAGTATATAAATTATATGGATAATTTATTTCAAAGAGAGAGGAATATTAATTCATCCGCATTCGTTTTACACAACCGCATTTGATGTGGTTGAACAAATGCGGATAATGTTTACTCATCCGCATTTACAAATACGGATGAACAATCCCTGTCCGCATTTGTTTTGGAACAAATACGGATGAGCATTTCTGGAAATGCTGATGGAAACATACATCTGCATTAACTAATGCGGATGACCATTTGCAAATGCGGATGAATTACTTCACCCGCATTTAAAAATGCGGGAGAACAACTTCATCCGCATTAACTAATGCGGATGTTGTTCTGAGAAATGCGGATGGGTTAAGGGGCTGGGCCCCAACCACTTTCCTCTCTCCTGAACTTTATGTTTCCAAGGACATGCAATATAAGATTGCTTGCAGATCTCTCTAAATACATGACTTGAGAACACAAAAGGTGTAAGAACCCCTTATTCTCTCGATCGGTCTAGAGAAAGAAAAGGGGAGTTGTATAAGTGAAAATCCTAGCAACCGGTGATCTTGTGTGGCTCGTTGGTAGACCAGCTTGTGGCTTTTGCTTTAGGAGCTGCCATCCTCGTTCACCTCCTGCCGACCACATTATTGAAGGTAGTTCTTTGTACCTTCTATGGTTGTTTGTTGTAAGCATGATTTTATATCGATCCATATGGGGTTTGACTGATTTTATATAAAATGTTTTATATATATATATTAGCTCACTATAACAAGTTTAAAATTATATATTCCGCTGCGTTCTTCTATTTTATAAGGATAAAATAGATCCGTTTAACTTTTGAAAACCCAACAATGGCATCAAGAGCCGGTTTTATGGATACATGCTTCATTTGGACTGAAAATTCGGTTTCTTGGTGATGATTCACCAAAAGGCCGAGAGGCTTCAGCCCCAGTATTCCTTATTTTTCAAGATCTATTTAGACATGCATATAGGAATCTTGGAAAATTTATATCATTTGGATGATTTTGTTTTAGAAACAAAACCGCGGTTCTCGGTTGTTTATGCTTCATCCGAGAATCTATGGTTCAAGGGGATGCTTTTGGATTTTGCTTACATATGTGGATATGTATTTTATTTGTTCATAACCAAAGCCGAGACCTATGGATGAATGTGTTGTGATTTGTTTTAATTATTCAAATGGTTTGTAATAATTAAACATGTTTATTCTTCCTATTGGGTATGTAATTTATTTATTTTTTCATTTGGTATGTAAAATAAATAGGCTAGATGCACTTTACTTTTACTCGAAAAATTGTATTTAGGATATGTTTTGTAAAAGAAGATGCAACAAGACTATCTTTCTCGGTTTTAACCGAAAGGAGAAGATGAAGGCCCAAAGGAGTTTGGTGCTGAAGTCAAAGCCTAAATGGAGACCCAAGTGGATTGGAAGAGTCACAACACAAGGTGGACACTTGAAGCATTTGGATGCGGGATCAAGTGGGAGTTCACCGGCACAAATGTTGTGTCATTTTCACCCTTAGAAACGACTTTATTAACTCACTTGTTTCGGTCAACAAGTGATGTTAAGCATAGATGGCTACGGTTATGGATTCATGTGATGCTTGTGTGGTTGTTTTATTATTGTTTTGTGATATATGGATATACATGTTTAAACAATTTAAAATCAACAACAAGCATAAAACTGGTTCTTATAAAACATTAACATGGGTAATAAAAGGGTTTATTAAAAGTTAATGTGTTCACAATAAAATTGGTTTTATTGAAAGAACCTTGAAAATTGTTTCACACTGGGTACCACACATTTGAATGCATGCAAATGTTAGGTGCTAAATTGTTTTCAAAACTAGAATTAATTGTCTATGAGATGTGAAAGGGGTATTAATAATTAAAGTTTTATTTTTCGTAAATACTAAAAATGAACTTTGTTTGTAGAAATGGCCGCTAACAACAACGCTCCCACCCCAACCGTCCATAACCTATCACTAAGAACCATATTAGAAAGGGATCGTCTTAACCATAATAATTTTATGGATTGGTTTCGTAACTTAAGAATCGTTCTCAAACAAGAAAAGAAATCTTACGTACTAGACGATCCCATTCCCGACGAACCCGATGTTGATGATGTTGAGGCCTATAACGATTGGGTTAAGCACACTGAGGATTCTGTGCACGTTTCTTGCCTCATGTTGGGAACAATGATTCCCGAGCTCCAAAGGATTTAGAGCATCATGGGGCATACGACATGATTACCCAGTTGAAGGAAATGTTCCTTCAACAAGCAAGGGTAGAACGCTCGAAACGGTTCGAGCGCTTCATGCATGTCGCAGGAAGAAACTCAATCGGTTTCATCTTATGTACTTAAGATGAAGAGCCACATTGATCACCGTGAAAGGCTAAATTGTCCCGTCTCAAAAGAGTTGGCCACGGATTTGATCCTTAATGGCCTAACTAAAAGGTTTGAGACGTTCATCATGAATTATAACATGAATGGGTGGGACAAGAGCATTGGTGAGCTTCACGCAATGCTCAAAACGACCGAGGCGGGGATGGGTAAAAGGGTTTTACCCGTCTCATGATCAATGAGGGAGGCAATAAGAAAAGGCAACACCCGATCCCAAGGCAAATGTTGCTAAAGGAAAGGGATACATTAAAGGAAAGGGTAGGGGAAAGGCAAGAACTGAACCTCCAATACCAAAGCTTAAGAAGCCTACGGTAACGGAGAACGATCCATGCTTTGTGTGTGGTGAGATAGGACATTGGAAAAGGAATTGTCCAACCTATCTCAAAGAGTTGAGAAACAAGAGGGATGCTGGGCAGACCTCAGGTACAACTTTCATGATTCATATTGAATTGAATGTTATTTCTTCAAACACATGGGTTATGGATACCGGATGTGGAACTCATATTTGCAATTTGTTGCAAGGGTTCAAAAGAAATAAGCATTTCAAGAAGGGAGACATAAGTCTCCACATGGGCAATGGAGCAAAAGTTGATGTTGAAGCCCAAGGAGACTATTTTTTGAAGCTTCCAAATGGTTTGGAAGTTGCCTTGAAAAACATCTTGTATGCTCCTAGTTTGACTTGGAACATAATTTCTGTTTCCCTTTTAAAACAATATGGTTATGTATTAAAGTTTGTAAACAATGGTATTTGTGTTTTTATGGATGATGTATTTTATTTTGAGGCTATGCCTTATAATGGTATCTATGAATTGGTTCATGATAACTCATCTTTTAATAACTCGTTATACCAAACAAGCACCAAGAAACTTAAAATTGGTTTAAGTAATTTATATCTTTGACATTGTCGCCTTGGGCATATAAACAAGAATTGGATTCAAACACTTCAAAAGAATGGTCTTTTGGAAACAAATGAAAATGGTTCATTTAATAAGTGTGTTTACAAGGAAAGATGACCAAGTTGCCCTTTAGTGGTACTAACGAAAGGGCAAAGGATTTATTAGGAATCATACATTCGGATGTATGTGGTCCTTTTAAGACAATGACAAGGAATGGTGAGAGATACTTCATTACCTTTATCGACGATTATAGTCGTTATGGTTATGTGTACTTGTTGACACACAAACATGAAGCTTATAAAATGTTCAAAATCTTTAAGAATGAAGTAGAAAATCAACTCAATAAAACAATCAAAGTTCTTTGTTCAGATAGAGGAGGTGAATACCTGAGTGATGCTTTTCAAGATCATCTTATGAGTTGTGGGATTGTCTCACAACTTACTCCACCTGGAAACCGCAACATAATGGTGTGTCTGAAAGGAGAAACCGAACCTTATTGGATATGGTTCGATCTATGATGGCTAGAAGCTCACTACCTCTATCATTTTAGGGTTTCGCATTGCTCTCCGCGGCTCGTATTTTGAATATGGACCCAACCAAGAAAGGGGATACGACACCTTTTGAAATATTGCATGCAAGAGTTCCATCACTATCATATTTAAAGGTATGGGGTTGTGAAGCTTATGTGAAGCAGAGCACCCAAAACAAGTTAGAAAGTCGATCCATTAAGTGTATATTTGTTGGATATCCCAAAGAATGTATGGGATATTACTTCTTTGATCCAACCGAGCAAAAGGTATTGATTGCTCGAAAAGCTGAGTTCTTGGAAACTAAGTTTCTTATGGAAGAAACGACGTATAGAACAATGGAAATTGATGAGGATCAAGAACCACAAGCCATACACGTTTGGTTGAAATTAGCGATCAACAAGAGGTTGTTGATAATGATCAAATGGTTGATCAATACACACAAAACGTTCGCAGATCGGTAGAATTAGCATTCCACCTAAAAGATATGGATTTTTCATGAATGGATGCTATGTGGTTGACTCGGATGAACCAACTACATACCATGATGCAATGTCCAATTCGGATTGTAAGAAATGGATAGAAGCCATGAACGTTGAGATGCAATCCATGTATGACAACCAAGTATGGGAATTGGTTGAACCACCACTTAACTCCAAACTGGTTGGATGTAAGTGGGTTTTCAAGAAGAAAACCGATATGCATGGAAACTTGGATACTTATAAAGCAAGACTTGTAGCAAAGGGTTTCACTCAAACACAAGGGGTTGATTATGATGAAACATTCTCGCCTGTGGCAATGCTAAAGTCAATTAGGATATTATTTGCCATAGCTGCATATTATGACTATGAAATTTGGCAAATGGATGTCAAAACCGCTTTCCTTAATGGACATCTCGAAGAGACTATCTATATGGTTCAGCCTGATGGTTTTGTCGATCCAAAACATCCTAGTAAAGTATGAAAGTTAAAGAAATCAAACTACGGATTGAAACAAGCATCGAGAAGTTGGAATCAACATTTTGATGAGAGATCAAGAAATTTGGATTTATCAAGAACGCTGATGAAGCTTGTATGTATAAAAAGGCTAGTGGGAGCATTATCACATTCTTAGTATTGTATGTTGATGACGTACTACTATTTGGAAATGATGTTCCAACCATGGAAGGTGTTAAAGCCTGGCTTGGAAGTTGCTTTTCCATAAAAGATCTTGGTGAAGCCGCCTATATTTTGGGAATAAAGATCTATAGGGATAGATCAAGACGGTTGATAGGTTTAAACCAAATGCATACATTGATAAAATCTTGAAAAGGTTCAAGATGGAAAACTCTAAGAAAGGTATGGTACCTATTCAAAGAGGGACAATATTGAGTACATCTCAATGTCCGAACTCAAAGGATGAGCAAGAAAGAATGAAGGAAATCCCATATGCATCTGCTATAGGATCCATCATGTATGCAATGATATGCACTAGACCGGACGTGTCATGCGCATTAAGCATGACAAGTAGATATCAACAGAATCCAGGTAATAGCCATTGGATGGCTGTTAAAAGTATATTGAAATACCTTAGGAGGACTAAGGATATGTTTCTAATATATGGATCTGGTGAGGAGGAGCTCGTTGTAAAAGGTTACACGGATGCGAGCTTCCAGACTGATCGAGATGATTCTCGATCACAATCGGGGTATGTCTTCATTATGAATGGAGGGGCAGTGTCCTGGAAGAGCTCGAAGCAGGACGTGGTAGCATTGTCCACTACAGAATCCAAATACATCGCCGCTTCATTGGCAGCTCAAGAGGCTGCATGGTTAAAGAAATTCATTGTCGATCTAGGGGTAGTCTTTACCATTCAAGACCCCCTAGAGATCTTTTGTGATAACGAGGGTGCGATTGCTCATATCAAGGAACCCCGTGCACATCAAAAGACTAGGCACATTGAGCGGAGATTCAACTATATAAGGGATGAAGTTGAAAAGGGAAAGATATGTATTCGCAAAGTTCACACAGATCAAAATATTGCGGATCCACTCACGAAGCTCCTTGAAAGGGCAAAGCATGAGAGTCATACTTGTGCCTTAGGACTTCGATATTCTAGTGATTGGATTTGATCTGTTTTGTATTTTAACTTTGGAACGAATGTAATACTAACTCTTTGTATAAATTATGACAATTTGAGTTATGTTCCATTTTAGCATGTTTACATCCATGAATATGTTATTATTCTAAATGTCCATAGTCGGTTATATTTGTGGGAACAAATATGAATGTAAGAATTTTATGAACATGGATTGGTAGATATTCATAAGGTATGAATATAGAGCAAAAGGTTGCTACCAAGGTTCATAGATATTTGTGGGATACAAATATTGGAATTTATAATGATCATAAGTAAATTTGAGTAAAGGCGAATATCATAGTTCCTCTGACCTGAGATACATATTGGGTTTTGATATTCACCAATATTATACCTTGATCTAGTCTTCATTGTTCTGAAATAATGGACAATACACAGGCTATGTTCAGGTGTGATACAAGGTGATTGTGATAAACGTATGTAGTCAAGATGGGATTTGTTCCTCTTATTCGTTGAGAGTATGATGTCTAAGGCCTGATAAAGTTAAATCAACAGGGAATGATCGTTCTATGTCCCAGGATTTAACATGACATCTAAACAAAAGGATATATGATTGGATTCACCTAAATCAGTTCAAGTAAGGGACTTGAAAGGAATGATGTTATTGAATGGCACTTAGTCATGCATATTAGGGGTAGTAAACCATTGTTAGGCGGTATTTGCTACTTTCATCAATCCTCTATGTATCTTGTGCAAGTGGGAGATTGATGGAAATGATCTGCCCAAAATACATATTGAATTGATATGGCTAGTATGTCATGATCCAAGTCGGGTCATACCCAATAACAAGCTAGACAAACACCAAAGATATTTGTTTTATGATATGATCATATAAATAAATATTAACACTTAGAATATTTGGAAATTGGGTTTCCAAACATTTACACTTGTGTAGTATATAAATTATATAAATAATTTATCTCAAAGAGAATGGAATATTAATTCATCCGCATTCGTTTTACACAACCGCGTTTGATGTGGTTGAACAAATGCGAATGATGTTTACTTATCCGCATTTACAAATACGGATGAACAATCCCTGTCCGCATTTGTTTTGGAACAAATGCGGATGAGCATTTCTAGAAATGCTGATGGAAACATACATCCGCATTAACTAATACGGATGACCATTTGCAAATGCGGACGAATTACTTCACCCGCATTTACAAATGCGGGAGAACAAATTCATCCGCATTAACTAATGCGGATGTTGTTCTGTGAAATACGGATGGGTTAAGGGGCTGGGCCCCGCCTACTTTTCTCTTTCCTGAACTTTATGTTTCCAAGGACATGCAATATAAGATTGCTTGCAGATCTCTCTTAATACATGACTTGAGAACACAAAAGGTGTAAGAACCCTTATTCTCTCGATCAGTCTAGAGAAAGAAATAGGGTGTTGTATAAGTGAAAATCCTAGCAACCGGTGTTCTTGTTGGTGGCTCGTGGTTAGACCAGCTTGTGGCTTCTTGCTTTAGGAGCTGCCATTTTCGTTCACCTCCTGCCGACCTCATTATTGAAGGTAGTTCTTTGTACCTTCTATGGTTGTTTGTAAGCAAGATTTCATATATCGATCCATATGGGTTTTGACTGATTTTATATAAAAATGTTTTATATATATATTAGCTCACTGTAACAAGTTTAAAGTTATATATTCATCTGCGTTCTTCTATTTTATAAGGATAAAATAGATCTGTTTAACTTGTGAAAACCCAACAGATCTTCATCATAAGACCATGACATAATTTGTCTTCCAACAGTAAGAGGCTCTACTATGATTGGAGTTTGTTGAGAGACCTCTTCATGCACTCCCTCAGGATGCTCTGACTCATCTGAGGTTGGGAGGTGGATGCTTTCTTCTTTTTTTCTTTGAGATTGATCTTCTGGCCATCCTTTTTCTTCTCTCTGATGATTTTAACTCAAGGGACTGGTCTTGAATGTCAGGTTGTTCAGTTGAGTCCCTCTCAGTTGTTATCTCCTCTCTTACAGGTTCAAAAAGAGTGAGATGAGGACCCTGCTATGGATCAGAAGATGAAGTTGGCTGAGATGCAGCTCCAGGTTCAGGTTGTGTTGTCTCAAAGGGTTCAACCTTCACCTCAACTTCAGGTTGAGCTGGACTTGGTGGGGAATGCAAGTCCACCAGCTCTCCTTTCTTTATCTTTTGCTTGATTACACTGATATGCTCATCCATTGTGGATAGAGACATAGGGCCAAGCTTCCTTCCGGAGACTACATACAGCTTCAAGAAGCTCATCATCCTTTGTCTGTCAGCAGACTTCTTTTGGCTTTTTTGGATGATGGCCCTTGGCTTTGCAGCTTCTTCCCTTAATCTTTTCTTTTCAGCTTGTTTTTCTCTTTTAGCTTTTTCTTCCATCTGCTTATTGTATTCAAACAATATGTACTTAGATGGTAAGGGAAGAAGTGCATATGCCTGATAGAGACCTGTGGCACTCAGGTAGCTGATCATCTTTAGTCTTTTTTCTTCAGTTGCTACCTGAGGTTGTTCAGTGGCCATAGTCTCTGGCTCAGGACTTTCTTGAACTGGGGAGAGGACAGGAATGTTCTTGTAGAGTCTTTTCAGCCTCATTTCTTCCTTGTGCTTAAGAAGCAATGCTGCATCCTCAGCTTCCTTCCTCTCCTTTAACAACTCTGTGTCAGCCAGTTCATTCAACTCATCTAAGGGGAGAGAGATGAGTTCATCAACATTGTAGTTTCTGGTTCCTAGATAGTTTAGCCTGACTGCCCTTAACTCATCTTCCTGAGTGTTTAGCCTGGGGGCAGCCCTGATTGCAGCTACCATAAACCCTGTGGAACAACTTGAACTCTCTCCCCTCAGCTTCCTCTTCCTCTATCTCTTCTCCTCCTTAATCTCCTCAGGAGTCATTTTCCTTTTTCCTTTGTCAACAATAGGCTTTGGTGACTCAGGTTGGATAGAGCTTTGGCCTTCATTGCTTGGTTCAGCTATCAAGCTCTGGCCAGAGAGAGGTTGTGAAACACCATCACCAGCTGGTGTTTCATTGAGGGTAATGGGTGTAGAGAGAGATCCTATCTCAAGGTTCACAGGTTTAACCTCTGGGCCTTCAGTCAAGGTATTCCCTTTGAAGCTAAAATCTGGGTCTACCTCAACATCCAGTTGACCAAATATCTCACCTGCTAGCCTCTGTCTATATAATTTTGATCTCAATTTAAACTCCTCTAGCACCCTGTCTTGGATTCTTTCTACCAATCTTGTTGCTTGTCTGTATTGCTTGGGTTGACAAGTGGCAGATCTACCAAGTTGATGCTCTCCTAGAAACTCAGGTGTGAAATGTTGAGAACTAATAGTTGACCCTGAGCTCTAGAGATCACAAGAGTTCTCCTATTACTGTCATACCCCCAACCCCAGATTAGGTTCTCAGAAAGGGTAGACATTGCTCTTGGTATTCCCTCCTTAAACAGTTGTTGAATAAGAAAATATAGATCACTACCTAGAGGAGGTTGCTGAGTATGAACATCTGTAAGAGAGGATGGTGATTCCTCTATGTCCATACTCTAGGAAGAACACCCAGGTTTTATGATTGTTAGAATTTTCTCCCCTTTTTGGTAGCATCACCCTCTTGCATAGGTGAGCTGGGAGATTGATCCATGACATCCATAAGTTCTTGTGGACCTGGATGAGTTGTCCTCATGGGTCTCTCAGCTAACTTACCCTTGAGATCGGTGATCTCAAGTTGCTGGTCATTGACCCTCTTCTGTAAGATAGTCACCTGAGATTCCAGGTGAGCTATCTTTGAAACAAAATAGGTGCAAAGATGTGACAGTTTGTGCACCTTTTGTTGCAGACTCCCCTCATCTTCAGATGAAGAATCATTTGAGGATGAGAGAATTGGACCTAAGTCTTCTTCCTCACCACCAGTATGGGTTTCTTGGCTGTTGGATTTCCCCTGCATCATGACAACTTCCAGAGAAGTATCAATAGGCTAGGTTGCCATGGTTGAGGTCCTAGTTATGTAATCACTTTCTAAAGTGAGAGCCTCTTCCATATGGATCTCCTGAACAGATTCAGAAGGATCCACCTCAGTAGGGGGTGACTGATGTGGGTTAGAAGTGGGTGAAGCAGGAGTACTTATCTTTCCTTGAGTGTGGGAAGAGAGGAGAGACTCATTATCTTCACTGAAACCCAAATCTTCATCAGAATAGAAGTCAAGGCTGGGAATGGGGTGGTTAAGATCAAGAGGTTGGGGATGGTAGCTTTCCCCAGAAGGTTGATCACTAGAGTGTTGAGACTCAGAGTGATGGCTTAAGGCTGTTTGTGGGGTTGTGAGCTCATCAGGCTGAGCATGAGGAACCTCAACACTGATTGGTTGAAACATGGGAGTGGTCTGCTCCTTAGGGAAAGTGGGAGCTTGAGATTCTACTTCCTCCTATATGGGTTGTGATATGGGGGCCTGCACATGCTCAGTAGCAAGTGCAGGGGTTCGTTGGGATTTTCTTTTATAGGTGATGGTGATGGTAGGCTGTGTTTGAGGTGGTTGAGAGGTGGAGGATGTTGCTTCAACACTAGCTGGTGCTGCTAGGTTTTTAGCCTGAGCAATGAGCTCAAACATTTTTGGGACAAGGGCTGTTTCTACCCCAGAGAAGCCAACAGTTGGCTTTTTCATGATTTTGAAGATGCCAGGCCTTATTTGTCCTATTTTAAGAATATTACTTGTTCCCCTCAACTGTGGTCCCAACTCACAGTTAAGAATGTGTTAAACATACCTAGGGAACATGTAATACTCTAAGGAGCCCAAGTTTGTAAGTAAATTAGTATATACAAACTGAGAGTACCTGAACTTGACCCCTTGTACCATCCGATGGACTATAAAGGAGAGGTCTTCTAGAACTTGATCCCATCCTCCATGCTTGTTAGAAATGCTGTGAATGACGACATGGAGGAGGTATTTACATTAAGATGAGACCTTCCCCTTCCTGAAGGTTTTGACTGAGAAGTCACCTTTATAGCCCATCTACTGAAAGGAGTGGTTGATAACAGATTTGGGAAATGACAGCTCACCTGCTTCATCCAGCTGCAAATGGGTGTTTATGATGGCCGGAGTGATGAAAATTGTCCTCACCTGCATTGTAGCAGATAGTGCATTCTCCCCGTCCATGGTGACCTCTTGACAGGTCCTCTAAAACTCAAGCAACTAATCCTCATAGAGAGGAGGATCAATTGTAAGGGAGGTGAAGTAGTGAGACGAAGAAAGATACCTACACACATCTGAGAAGCTTGGATCCTTCTCAGAGTATAACAGGGCAACCTGATTGTGTTGCCTGTGTAGGTGCATGGAAAAATCAGGGTCGTTATGATGATTAATGTTGGCCATTTGAGGAAGCTTTACATTGAAGAAAGGAAGAAGAAGATGAAATTTAGGGGTAAATTTAGGGTAAGGATCTGTGAGAGTAGAGAGATGAAATAGAACCATTTGGAAGATATATGTTATGGATTTGAGACAAAGTTATGACAAAAAGATAAACTTTGAAATCTGCAAGTGGGTCCTACTTCTGAAAAAGGCGCCCAAAAAGTTTGTTTTCTTGAAATTTGTAAAACTTCCGAAGACAATTTTGGCTTCGGAAGCTTTGTAGCAAAGCTTCCAAAGGCAATTTTTGCTTCGGAAGATATTTCAAAAAATTTTGAAAATTTGGCTTCGGAAGAAGTGAATAAGTCTTCCGAGACTTAGTTGCTTTCGGAAGATATTTGTTCTTTGAATGCATTTAAGTGCTTATATACAAATTTAAGCTTCGGAAGATACTCCAAGAATTTCTTCTGAAGGTAAATCTTAAATAAGCTGTTAAATGATTTAAAGACATAAATTTTTTCTGAAGGCAATTTGAGTTCTTCCGAAGGTAAATTTTCACAAATCTAAGGAATATCAGTTAAAAGTTAGTTTTCTTCCAAAGAGAACTGGGCTTATGAGTTGATCTAATAGACAACTTAGGACACATAATTTTAGGAAATAAAGTTGATTAAGTTATTAAAGAAAATCTATTCAAACATCCCAATAGCTAATACAAGATATTTAAATCTCTTTTCATCAAATGCCTTTGTGAGCAGATCAGCATATTGTTCATTGGTGTTAACTTTGATTAGTTTGATCAATCCCTTTTCAAATTTATCTCTAATCAGATGATACCTGATGTTGATGTGTTTGGTCCTTGAGTGCTGCACAGGATTCTCTGTAATAGAGATGGCACTGTTGTTGTCTATGTGGATGGGAATCTTCTTGAAGTTGAACCCATAGTCTAGCATCTAATTCTGAATCCAAAACACTTGAGCACAGCAGCTTGCAGCAGCAATGTATTCAGCTTCAGCAGTTGATGCAGACACACAGGATTGCTTCTTGTATTGCCAAGAGACTATCCTTCCACCAAGGAATTGACATCCCCCAGATGTGGACTTTGCAGTCATGTTGTAGCCACCATAATCACTATCTGTAAGCATACAGATTAAAGTCTGAATTCTTTGGATACCAAAGGCCTAGATTTGGAGCACCTTTGAGGTATCTGAGAATCCTTTTGACAATGATTAGGTGCGACATCTTGGGGTTGGCTTGATATCTTTCACATATACATGTGGCAAATATAATTTCAGTCCTGCTAGCAGTAAGGTACATAAGTGACCCAATCATAGCCCTGTAGAGATGTTCATCAACACACCCCCCCTCAAGATCAGGACCAAGGGAGTGGTTTCTAGCTATGGGTGTCTTTGCAACCTTACAGTCAGTCATCTTGAATCTTGTAAGCATGTTCTGTACATACTTTGACTAACTAATGAAGATTCCATCTTCAACCTGCTTCACTTGAATTCCTAGAAAGAAACTGAGTTCCCCCATGGCATTCATTTCAAATCTATTCTTCATCAGCATCTCAAAGTCTTTGCAGAGCTTTGGATTAGTTGAACCAAAGATGATGTCATCTATATATATTTGAACTAGTAGTGTGTCATTCCCTGTTTCTTTGATGAATAGAGTCCCATCAATAGTACCTCTTTTGTATCCATGTTGACAGAGGTATGTTAATAATGTCTCATACCACTTTCTTGGAGCTTGATCCAGTCCATATAAAGCTTTATCAAGCTTGCAGACATAATCAGGATGATCTGGGTCTGCAAAGACAGGTGGTTGTTTGATATAAACTTCTTCACCAATCACCCCATAGAGAAAAGCACATTTCACATCAAGCTAATAGACCTTGAAATCCTTGGATGCAGCATAAGCCAGGAATATTCTTACAGCTTCAAGTCTTGCAACTGGAGCAAAGACATCAGTGTAATCAATCCCTTCTTCTTGAGTGTATCCATGGACAACCAGTCTAGCCTTGTTCTTGATGATAATCCCTCTATCATCCTTCTTGTTCCTAAATACTTATTTGGTACCTATGACAGTCTTCCCTTGAGGAAGAGGGCATAAGTTCCACACCTTATGTCTTCTGATTTGAAGCAGCTCATCTTGCTTAGCTTCAATCCAGCTTTCATCTTTCAAAGCCTCATTCATGTTGATCCAATGAGTGTGTGATATCATTCATGTTGTCTTTAATGGAGTGGTTATCAGCATCATGAAATTGTTGATTACTATCACCACCTCCAGTTCCTCTTGTATTAGAAGTCCCTTCTGTTGAATTCTAAGCCTCTGAGCTGGAATTTGAAGGCAATTCAGTTGATTCAGCAGTATTTGTCATGCTTGTGCTGATAGGAGCTTCAATTACAGGGTTAGTCACCACTGGAGCTGAAGTAGTCTTCTTGGTTGGTCTTCTCAGCTCAAATCTTGGATCAGGATCTTCTGTTGATCTGTTATCTATAGATCCTGAAATATTCTCACAAGACTTGTTAAAACAATTGGTAACTAAATCAAGATCAAACAGCCAATCTGGACCAGAACCTTTCACACAGGGTGTGTGTTCATTGAAAGTCACATTGGCTGACTCCTCAATGATTCTAGTTCTGAGATTGTATACTCTATAAGCCTTAGCTTGAGAAGAGTATCCAACAAAGTGTCCATCATCTAATTTCTCAGCAAACTTGGCTATTTGATATTTGGTATTCAAGATGGTGAAAGGACATCCAAATGTTCTGGGAAAACCAATGAATGGTCTCCTTTTGTACCACTGTTCATAAGGAGTCTTACCATGTGTCTTAACAACTAAAACTCTGTTCTGTACATAGCAGGCTGTGTTGACAGCCTCTGCCTAGAAGGTGATAGGAAGTTTAGAGTCAGACAACATGGTTCTAGCAGCTTCAATAAGTGTCATGTTTCTCCTCTCAGCAACACCATTTTGCTGAGGAGTCCTGGGAGCACTATATTGTCTTGAAATACCTTTTTTATCATAAAATGTATCAAGGATTTTTAGTTCCTTGATCATATCTTATGGTCTTTATCTTGTGATCAAATTGATTCTTAATTTTTCAGAATGAAGTTCTTTAAGATTTCAGGGGTTTCATCCTTAGTTCTAAGGAAAAACACCCAAGTGAATCTTGTGAAATCATCTATGATCACTAAACAGTAAGAGGTCCTTCTTAGACTCATTACACTGGTGGGGCCAAACAGATCCATATGTATCAATTATAGGGGAGTAGTGATAGAGTTCATATCATTTAACTTGTGAGACACTTTGTGTTGCTTCCCATTCAGGCATGCAACACAGTGGTCATCACTTGTAAACTCTTTCTTTGGCATTCCAGTTACCAAATCATTCTTAATCAATTTATTCATGTTTTTAAAGTTTACATGGCACATTCTTTTATGCCAAAGGAAAGACTCATCACTATTTGCTTTAGACAGAAAGCAAGAAACTTCTCCAGAGGGAGATGTTTCTTGCAGATCCATCTTGTACATGTTCCCTCTCCTGGGGGCTCTGAGCAGAATATGCTCTTGAGGAAGGTCAACCCTGGGCTTGAGAACAATGCACTCATGCTCAGTAAAAAGCATGTGATGTTTTTGGTCACAAAATTGGGACACACTTAAAAGATTGTATCCAAGCTCCTTGACAAATTTTACCTTCTCAATGCTGAGCTTACAATTTGTAACCTTGCCCCTGCCAGTAATGTAACCTCCTGCATCTCCTCCAAAAGCAACTGGTCCTCCATCAAATATTTCAAAGTTCTGAAGTAAGGACTCATTGCCTGTCATGTGCCTGGAGCAGCCACTATCAATGATCCACACATTTTTGTTTGCCTTTGGCAGTCCCTGCACAAAAAAATGCTTTAGTTACATTTGAAAACCCAAGCCTCATTTGTCTTGGGCTTGTTAAAATGAGTTGAAGGTAATGAAATCGTAAGTGATCCTATGCTCAGGCTCTGAGCATCATTTGCTATTGCTGATGAAGAATCTTCAGTCACACGGTCTTCCTTTATCTTCCACACCACTTTTGGAAAATTTGGCTTGACCTTCAAAGCTTCGAAAGCTTTTGCAGCATCGGAAGATTTGGAGACTGAACCTTTGGAAAACTTGCTTTCACTGCAGCAAGCTTCAGTACTTCGGAAGCATTCCTTTCTTCCGAGACCAAATTTTCTTCCAAAGGCAATTTTTCACTTGCCTTCTTCTTCATTTTGGAGCTTTCGAAGGAAACAAATTTTCCTTCTGAAGCTTTCTTTTCCTTCTTCTTCCCAGAAGCCATTTCTTTGACCATGTGGATAGTACTTTTAGGATTGTAGATGCAATCCATTAGACAGATGAGAAGTACTACCACATATGATGTAGTCTATTTGCTTCCTTCTGGGAATCTTCTTTTCTTAAGAAGACTGAGTTTGAACACTTCCCTTCTCCTTCTTCACCTTTTCAGATGATGCAGCAGGCTTTCTAGGGAGAGGCTTGCTTTTGAAGATGGGTGGTTCAGGCTGAGTAGCAGTGACACACAGCTTATCAGTCTTCTGCTTGGAGCTGGAGTGAGTTGAAGCTTAAGCAGAACTCTTGGTACTAGAGTTCTTGATAGAATCTCCAGCTTTCACCACCTCAAACCCTGTAGAGATGAATACTTGTTTCTTCTTGGGGTCAAAGGTGGTCTTGATGTCTTGAGCCTTTCTGGATCTTCTTTTTGCTCTTCTGATCAAGTTCCTTCTCTTTGACTTACTCAAACCAGATCCTTTTTCCTCCTCAGGAGCATGGTGACCTTTTTTGGATTGACTCTCTTCACTTACTTCAGAGTCATTCCTCATCATCTCCTCTTCATCCTCTTCATCACTGGGGTCTATAGAGGGCAGCTCATCTTGACCAGTTCCATACCTTGGAGATCTTATTAATAGTAGGGTGTGTGGAGGAGCTATCTCACAAGATCCCAGTCCCTGCTTATTCTGATAATAAACGTTTGCATGCAGAGATGAGGATATTATGTTCTTGAATGTCTCTTCTTCAAGAACACATTTTTCTACCCTGGCTTTGCTGATCACAAGCTCAGCCTGACATTCTATCAACTTAGTAGTAACAAGATCTTTTATTTGAGTGTTGTAGTTTGTTTGCTCATGTTTAAGAGTTGAAATTGTTTTCTCTAGATCTTCTATTTTAAGCTTATAATCATTTTCAGCTCTCTTAAAATCAGCTTTTAAAAAGTTTAAAGACTCAATATCAGATCTTATTTCTAAGTTGTAGAACCTGTATCTGTTTACTTTAGCAATACATTCAGGAGAGCAAAGATGTTCTAATACCTTGGCTTCATCATGGTCAGCCATGAGTGCTTGATTTAGAGAAGCATCTTTAGCTTAGAAACTCCAGTCAAAGCCTCCTTCTTTAATAGCAACTGCAGCTTGCTATCTTGGCTTCTCATTCTGGTGCCCTCCTTCAGTGTAGTTTGGCCTGGATGATGCTTGGCCACTAGGTGCCTTGCATTCTCTGGCAAAGTGTCCTATCTGGTTACAGTTGTAACACTTTACTTTGCTTTTGTCCAGCCCAAACTTGACACTGACTGCATTGCTAGGAAACCTTCTCCTAGTCCTCTTGTAGGACTTCTGGGCTCTGTGAGTGAGAAGAGCCATCTGCTAGACTATCTCCATATATTCCAAATCATCTGGATGGATACAGTCCAGGTCTTCAAGAGTGAAAGGAAAGTTGCCTAAACTTTCATCAGTAAAGACAAAGGCTTGAGAGGAACTTGTCTCTTGGAAGGGACTTCCTTGGATGTAGCTCTCTGGGTGTCTCTGGGAAGGTGATGAAAGGACCCTTTTATGAAGTTTCAGGGTAGCAGATAAGATGATGTTGTGGTTCTCTACTATCCCTTTCACCCACATGAAGGGCTGAACTCTGGTGAGTATTGGAGTAACCAGATGAATTTTGCATGTTCATCTCCATCTGGTATCCACTAAGTATCCCATACAACTCAGTGAGAGTAAGGGTCTTGAGGTTTTCAGTCCTCTTAATGACCACACAGTAGTGTGTCCATTGTCTGGGAAGAGAGGACATGAACTTCCTAACAATATCCCTGTTCTCAATAGTTACTCCAACATCAGCCAGAGTATCCATAATCTCAACATACCTGAAGTATTGTTGAGTTATGGTTTCACCTGTCTTGAAGGTGAAGTTTTCAAACTACTGCTTTAGGAGGTCCTTCTTGTTCTCCTTGGCTTCATTGGACCCATCATACATCAGTTTCAATGCATCCCATAGCTGTTTAGCTGTCTTGCACTTCTTGAAACCTCTGTAGATGGAGTTTGGAAGAGCAGTATGGAGGGCTGTCATGGCTTTCTGATCAATATCAATCCTTTTCCAGTCTTCATCAAAAAAGTCAGCCCTCTCCTTTGGTATCATGCCACCACCAGCAGCAGCTGAAGAGATACATGGTGCATGAGGTCCATTGACAACAGACTCCCACATCCTGGAATCTTGAGACTTGATGAAGCCTTCCATTCTTTGGCACCAAGTGTCAAAATCCTCAGGAGTGATCGGTGGGGACTTTGTCATAGTTCCAGTTTCCATATCAGCCTTAGAGATAGCTGCCATTTGAAGAGTTAAGTGATGTGTGAAGCTAAGAAAATTAAAGATGGTGAGATCTTACAATCAAGAGCCTGGAATGCTCTGATACCAAATGCAGGACCGGGTAAGGGTACTTAACACTTAGTTTCACACTGTGGAGAGATCTTAGATCACTTAACAATTCAAATAGGGAACTGGTAATTTAAAACAGATGATACTAAGAACACAAGTAAATTAAAGAGACAGAACTAAGAACAACACAAGAACACAAGATTGGTTTTCAAGGATGTTGTATATTGATCTCAAGTTCTTTTACAAGTGTTACAAAGCATAAAGAAATTACAAGGACCTGAGACACTTTTAAACTACAACCTACAACCATCACTTACATGTAAAGATAGTTGGGATTTGACTAATCTAGACAACAAGATCAATCTAAAGTCAAAAGGTAGATTTCCTTTTGACTAGTGACTATGACATGCCATAGCTCACTGACTTTTCCTAATATAAAAAGTCTACATGAACAAGTAAGGTAAGTTACAGACAAAGACCATTCCTACTTTTTGATAAATCATGGAAGTTTCACCAACTTGTGTAAAGTAGGTGAACCACCAGAGCAGGCAGCTGAAAGTGTGTTAGCTTTATCAAAAGTTGATTCAGAGAAAGCATATTTTCTCTATCCTCTGAAGAAATCAGTATTCACAGCTTCAGAAGACTTTATCTCTGAAGCTTCGGAAGATTTCATCTTTGGCTTCGGAAGATGCTGGCATTGGCTTAGGAAGATTTCACACTTAGAATATTTTTCTGTTTGAGTGTGAAACTTTCGAAGTAACTCCTTTTGAACTGTTAGCTTCGGAAGATCTTACACTTAGACACATTTGAGAGTGTAAGACTTCCAAAGCTAGTTCATCTTTGTTCTTTAGTGCATGCATGGAAGACTTGGTTGTTCTGGCTTGTTGGTTGCATCAGCCTCATAATCCTCAGATGGTTCTTACAAGAATGTTGGTCAACTGGATGCTAAGGTAGACCCTAAGACTAGCATCAAAGGGGAAACCTTGGCTGAAGACCCAGTAGTTAAGCCTGTGAACCTTGAGACTAGAACTGCTTTAACAACCATAACCCTTAGTGAGGCACAAGCTGGTGAAGGTATCTCACAGCCTCTCTCTGGCCAGAGCTCAAGTGCAACACCAAGCAATGAAGGTCAAAGATCTCTCCACCCTAGGTCACACAGGCCTATAACTGACAAAGGGAAGAGGATAATGACCTCTAAGGAGATTAAGGGGGAGGAAAGAGAGAGGAAGAGGAAGACAAGAGGAGAGAGTTCAGGTGTGACCCCTGGCTTCATGGAAGCTGCAATCAGGGCTGCCCCCAGGCCAAGTACTCAAGATGATGAGTTAAGGGCAGGTAGATTGAACTATCTACGGTTTAGGAACTATAATGTTGATGAACTCATCTCTGTCCCCTTGGAGTAATTATATGAACTGGCTGACATGGAAGTGTCAAAGGAGAGAAAGGAGGCTGAGGATGCAGAATTGCTCCTCAAAATCAAAGAAGAATGGAGAAGGAAAAGACTTTACAAAGCTCCTACTCTCTCCCCAGTTCAAGAAAGTCCTAAGGCAGAGTCTATGGCTACTGATCAACAAAGTCAGGTAGGTAGGGAACAAGACAGGCAAAACATGATAACCTACCTCAATGCCACAAGTCTCTATCAGGCAGCAGACCTTCTTCCTTTATCATGTGAATACATTGAGTTTGAATACCTCAAGCAGCTTGAGGAACAAGTGCTAAAAGAGCAAAGAGCTGCTAAGAGGAAGATGAGGGAAGAGGCTACAACGTCAAGAGACACCATCAGAGCAAATCTAAAGAAGTCTGCTGATAAACAAAAGATGGTGAGCTTCTTGAATATGTATGGATTCTCCGGAAGGAGACTTGGTCCATTGTCTCTATCCACCATGGATAAGCACATTAGAGTGATCAAGCAGAAGATCAAAAGGGGTGAGCTGGTACTTGCATTATCTACCGAGTCAGGCTGCACCTGAAGCTAAAGTCAAGGTGGAACCACAAAAGACAACACAACCTGGACCTAATGTAGCATCACAACCAGCTTCATCTTCTGATCCACAGCAGGGTCTTTATCATTCTTCTTTTGAACCTGTGAAGGATAAGGACCCATTGAGATGGACAAACAAGAACAATCTGGTACTGCAGGCCAGTCTTCTCAGTTATAATACAAAAAGAGAAAAAGGATGGCCATCAGAAGGGACGATAAGAAAAAGAAGAAGAAGTCCAAGACATCCACCTCTATACCTCAAGATAGGTTAGAACATCCTGATGCTGCTCAAGAGGAGGCTACTCAACAAAGTCCACTCATAGTAAAGCCTCTTGCTGCTGAGAGACCCATCTTGTCTTGGGTGTTTGCTAATAAGCTATATAGATAGTATGTCACTAGAGATCAAGAAGGTCAAGACATGTACTTCTGGCAAAACATTCTTGATCGTCCTCTGTATGATCTCTATAACATGAGGAGATACTTTAAGAGTTTGAGGAATCCTGACCAACTGATGATGAAGGGAATGGTCTTGATTCTGATGAGGACTGTCAACAGATGAAGATCAAGACTCAAAGGTCCATTCAGTTTTGGTAGCATCAGCCTAGGGGGACTTTGTAAGGAATACACTTAGAGGCTGATGCAACCAAAAAGCTCACAGCGTGTACATCTGAAGTACTAGGAAAGTACTTCGGAAGATTTGATATAACTCAGTGAATTATTGCTAAGTATCAAATCTTCCAAAGCCAAAAGACCAATTCTTCCGAAGCCAAAGATCATGTCTTCCGAAGCTTCAAAGACAGTCTTCCAAAGCCAGGATTGATTTCTTCGAAAGATAGAGAAGGCATGTCTTCTCTAACATCCTTTTGATAAAAGTTGAAACACCTTTCCGCTGCCATCTCTGAAGACTCACCAACTAGCATGAGTTGGTGAAAATTTCATGCTTTTGTCAACTGCAGATTAAGGTGTTGAGTCTGTAACTTTCCAACTATGTACTTTTATCCTTTTTATAGTAGATAAGGGTGTAAGCTATGGCATGTCATAGTCACTAGTCAAAAGGCAATCTGTTTTTTTACTCTACATTGATCTTGTTGTCTAGATTAGTGTTTCCAGTTGGCCTTCAAAGTATGACCGGCTGTAGGATGTAGTATAAAGTATCTCCAGTACTTGTATTCTTATGAGGTAAGCTTTGTAACACTTGTAAGAACTTGAGAGCAATATACATCATTCTTGTAAACCATATTTTAGTGTTCTTGTTATTGTTCTTTTTACTTGTGTTTATTGTTTCATCTTAGCCTGTTCCCTATTTTATCTGCTAAATGTTATAACTTTTCTAACCTTATGAAAATGTTGCATTGACCCTCTTCACCGGTCTGCAGCTAAATTTATGCGAAAAAGCTTTATGAAAATATATATACCTTTCACACGCGTCAACAATGTAGAGGTAAAGGCATGTGTGTATGGTAGTAAGAGGGTAGGGTACATGCTCATCCCTAGTCCAATAGGTGATCATAGTAGGAAGCCATTCTCAGCCTTCGGTGTTGGTTGAGTTGTGCATATTTGAGGGCTCTCCGTGCTCCGTGGTGACGACGGTAGGCTCAAGACGATACTTGTTAGGTGAAGGGTGTGAAGGACTAGTATCATGGTCCTAAGATGATGGTGATAGATAGTTAAAACACGCGCCTAAAAGCAATAGTTAAAAACCATGCAATAATTAATGTTGTCGAAATGTTTGATAGATGTGAGACCATGTTGTGCTCCTAAGCACACCTGATTTAGTGACCTGCGAAAGACATATCAAAGTGTCAACACAAGATTGGTCAGTTCATAAGGTTACATAACAAGTAAAAGCATAATCTGAGGCATTATAAGTAAAGTGCATTGAAATAGATAGCTATTCTACATCAAGAAATATCACATTGTTTTCGCAATCGAAGCTGACTGAGTTCGTATGTTCGCCTTTGGTCATATCTTACCAAGACCTTGCATTGTGTTTGTTGTTTACGACAATAGTTGCACCCGCTTGACCTCTAGTAGCATGGGTGGGGTTTATCAAGCCTAGTAGTACTTCCCAATATTCTCCGCTAGTTGACCTTAAGTTTCTAAAAGAGTAAGGACTTTCAATGTTAAATTATGTTAACAACTATTTTTTGCCTAAAAATGTTAAGGATGTATTGGATTTTATATAACTATACTAAGTTTAGTTTCAAAAACATTGAAATTGTCTTATTGAAATTACTGTCTATATTTAAAATTTATATTGTCTTTATTTAATTATCAAATCCGATTTGTAATTAGTGGGAATGGTTTATCGCTAATAATAGATCCAGACTATGGACGAGTTGATTTTAACACCATTCGGATGAGTACTATTAAAGTTTGTTTGAGCCGGTTATAAGCGGCTAAAAATCATTTTTAGCCTCCTTCGGTAAAATTAGTTTCTATTTAAACCTCTCCATATTTACCCATATGTAGCTTTAGGTTAATAATAGAAGTGGCAACTTGGTTTAGTGGATAGGTTGTCTGTGCACGTGGTAGCTAACATGGATTCGACCCTTACCGAGCGCCCTCCCCCACCCGTTTCATCCCTTTACTTTTTTTTTTTTTTTTTTTTTTATTTCCAATTTAGTGTTTCTTTTTTAATTTTTGTTTAAATATTTATTGGTATCTTTCATTGTAATCTAAATTTTATTCCTTTGACTATTATTAATGTACTTTTCGTAGAATCTGTTTGTTTTTATCACTTTTCTAAGTGAAAATTTTTGCATTTTTATTTTTATTATATAAAGCCACAACACACTAAATTATGTCAACGTTTCATTTTGTTTTCTTACGCGAAGTTTTCAATATTATCATCCCGATTGTGATGCTTGAGCATTCAACATATTATTTTTATTAAAGCTTAGATGTCAGTTTTTCCACTGTTAAATTAAATGTCGTCGTCATAACGTGCTGGATTTATAACTAGTCTTATTATGGATGTAAAACTCTACATGTAACATTATTATTTATCTTAAAATAAAAATAAAAATTCTAAGCTCATATTCACAATACAATACAATACATGCGTTTCAAAATTAACCGGTTCAAGCTAGACCGGACTTGAAGACCGAGGAGCAGGCAGCTTGAAATGTAAGCCAAAATAAAAATGGTTTGTTTAAAGCACCAGGACGAGACAAGCTTACGGCTTACAGAGGTAGGATCTGGCGATGGCTTCTGCTGCTGGCGGCAAGGTTTCTTTCAAGGTTACTCTCACCTCCGATCCCAAGCTGCCATTCAAAGTGTACGTATTCAATCCTCCTTTTCTTTTCTTTTTTAGGGTTTTTTTTTTTTTTATTTTTATTTTTTATTTATTTTCATTGAATTTTTTGTGTTTATTGTTGAATTTTCTTGATTGTGTCTAGGTTTAGCGTTCCAGAAGGTGCTCCTTTCACTGCTGTTCTTAAATTTGCTGCTGAAGAGTTCAAAGTTCCTCCCCAAACTAGCGCCATCATCACCAATGGTAACTCCTTTTCTTTATTATACTCGCGATTTGCTCCTTCTCTTTATTCTTATGAAGTAAATCTGTGATGTGTTGATTCTTAACTTATTGATGATTACAACTTGTTTGATCTTGATCTGTAACATGATAACAAGGAAGAGAAAAATAAAAATAAAATATAACAAGGCCTGTGCTGATTGTTGAATGAGTGGATCTGATTGATTGCAAATTAACACATGAATAAGTGAATTTAGGATTCTTGTTATCCTTATTGTTACAATTATGATTCACTACCGCTGGCCTATTCAGTTGCAATTCTTTATGGACATGTCTTGAAATTATTATCTACACTTGTTATAGTTTTGCCTGAATGGTTTTTATGCCGAAAAACATGTCTGTTGAGTGTCATAAATGTTGAATCATATTAGCTTGTAGTTGTATGATGTGTTGACTGCTCATAAGAGTATTGATATCAGAGTTATAGATGTTGTTTTGGCAATACATTAACATCAAAAGTCTTCTGCTTTACAGATGGTGTTGGAATCAATCCTCAGCAAAGTGCAGGTATTCTAACATTTTGTTAGTATTCTCATTTTTAATTTGTGTGCCAGATAGTTAGGCTATTTACAGAATCACCCATATGGGTTATATCTTTATTTCTCAACTAAATATATTTTACTGCTAAATGCCACATAATCCCAGCACTTGCAATGATTTGAACCCTCGACACATGTCTAAGCTACAACGCCATGGGCATATCTACTTTTCTAGAAAAACATTTCAGCTGAATGGTAAAATTAGATATGGGTTATATCCAATATCAATTAAAAACCTATTACAATCATTTGTTTTAAGATGGGAACTATAGCTCTGATTATACGAAAATATTTCAGCCGAATAGTAAAATTAACACACATCGTTATCTGACTTTTACGGTTTGAGACTAATATGGTTTAGTTTGGGCAGTTTAATGGTCTGTCCAATGTATTGAAACCTGGAATTAGCCTTCTAACATTTTTGTACTTATTTAGGTTGTTATTTTTTAAATAAGCAGTTAGGTACATGCTATATACTTATTAACCATTTGTATCATCTTAATATAATTGAATACGAACAAATGATTTTAAAAGAAAATTTTAAAGAAAATGGTTCAAACCACTAAAACTGATCCGCCTGCCGACCCGTTAACGCAGCCGGTTTGGCTTGTCATTTCCCGAAACCACATTTAGCCATTCAGCCTAGAATTTTCATCAAAGCTGGCTAAACTAGACGGTAAAGACTGTTAAATCGGTAATCTTGTTGGCATTTGATCAACTCTGTACATTATTGAAGCAATCCTTTATATTTCCTTTTTGTTTAACTGCTTATGATTCTAATATTTGTACCACTTAATTTGGTTTTGACAGGCAATGTCTTCCTTAAACATGGTTCAGAGCTACGCCTGATTCCTCGCGATAGGGTTGGTGCTTAGGTTGGTTGGTTTCATAAACCTTGAGAACTTTGTTACTATGGTACTTTGTCTTTGGAGAAAAATATAAACATACTTATCTTGCACATTTAAGTGAGATGTTACAAGGGTTTCAATAAATTGATATCTTACTACCTCCCCCCACCCTCTTCTTTATGACGTTATCAAGAACTAGGTTTTTTGTATGTGAATTATAAGGGTTTGAGGGTACCATTGTCCAAGTAGGTGGTTGCTTGTAATTAGCTTGGTAAAAGCTTGATCGTAATTCTATCCAGCTTGAGTTGTTTTGTGGGTTGAATCCGACTTAAACCGAAACACAGTACAAACCTTAAAATCATTTGAGACACATAGTCCTAACACGAACAAGTATTCATGGGTTGACATAGACAAACCGTTTAGATGGGAATTTCTATTTATATTTTTAGTTTTTTGCACACTTAGGGCTGTTTAGTAGTATATTAAATCATTAAAAGGTTACCTTTTAATGGTTTATGGTCTCTTAATGGTTAAGAGGTAACCTTAAGTTTGAATGTCTAAGAGCTAACCATTAAGATAGTTACCTATTAACCATTCAGACTTAAGGTTATATTTTAATCATTAAAAGACTATAAACCATTAAGAGATAGCTTGTTAATGAATATTAAGAGGCTATCAAACACAACTACTTATAAAACAAGTGCCTTTAAAATGCAGAACTTTATGTTTTATACTAAATGGTCAAAGGGTGTAAGTTATGACCTAAGATGCTAGACATGCTCAAAAAAAGGTCTATGAAACGAACTTGGTTCTAAACCTGACCAAAACTAGTTTGAAATCGGTCAAGAAACCGTTAGATTTGTTGGTTTGACATCGGTTTTTGGACATTTATACTATGAATCTACGTATTCACACACACACAACTACTTATATAACAAGAGGATCTGGTTTGGGAATTTCTATCTTTACTTTTAGTTTTTGGACATTAATGCTATAAAACTACATATCTACACACACACACTACTTATATAACAAGAGCACATAGAGTATTACATTTGGTTCTTTATCAATATTCATATAATTTATCTAAAAATAATATTTATTCCTCAAATTTGTTCATCTAATTAAAATCTATCACATCTCATTCGTTTTATCTTATTTTTATTCAATTAAATAATATTTTTTTTCATTTCTTATGTTATTTTTTATTTTTTTCACTCACAACCACCCAAAAAAATTATGGGCAATAGATATAGAGAATGAATAGTGAGTTTTTAAATATATGGAATGAAAAGTAAGTTCTTAAACTTGTTATATTTCAGGGAATGAGATGGAGTGATAATTTGTGTAATTTTTCTAAATTTTCTCTTAAATTATTGAGATGGTATAGATGGGGATTGGGTTGTGAATACTCTTAAAATGTAACTTTAAGTTTTACACTAAATAGCCAAACTGTGCAAGTTATGACATAAAATACTAGATATGCACATAAAACGGTCTATGAGCTAATTTTAGTTTTTAACATGTTGATCTTGGTTCTAAACCTAACCAAAACTAATTGAAACTGGTTGGAACCATTGGTTTAACGTGGTTTACAAGTTGCACACAAAACCATGTTTAGAGAAGCCTGTTTGGGAAACCAGTATTAAAACGAGTTACAATCTATAGAAGGCTATATGATTGTTTTGTGGTTGTTTATAGTTGTTGGATTTGGCTTTTATGAACATTCCCCCACCCCCCCCCCCCCCCCCCCCAACCAAACAAATATCTTATTGTAAGTAGGTAGTAAACCGCTTATTCACTAGTCACTTTGTAGTTACTAGGTTTACTTTTCTTCAAGTTCACTACGACAAGATAGTGAGGCATCCCAACACTAGGTCAAGATAATATATTTTTCTCCCTAATAAAAATTTTCATGATATCGAAATAATGCATCTCTTTCACTTTAAAATATAAGTTGAAAACAAATCGAGAGAGTGTCAATTACTCACAAAAACAAATTCAACACTAAGACAATTCCTCTTTCATCCTAACCCACTCCAACCTAACACTATATCAAGATAGTGTTGATCTTGTTATCTTCTTCTTCATAATCATTCTTTAAATCTCTCGTCATATGATATAATAATAGCTATAGAGATATATTTTAACTTTAACTGTTAGTGAGCCAAAGGGTCAATGAAAACGAATGAGTAAGCCTAGCACAACACAAGAAATAAAATCTCATTTTGAGCAATCTGTGTTCAATTTCATGGTCACTGAACTGACCATGGATTGCCTAGAATGTTTATTTCTTGCGTCTTGTGTTGTGCACATTGTGTAGTGTCATATTTGTCCTTCCAAACCTATTTTCACACACTTAAACCATATTTCTCAAGAAGGACGTATTTGACTTATATACAAAACGTTATGATTTATATCAAATAATAAGTTTAACTTTCGCATTTCATTAATCATTGAAGATGTTTACCATTTTATTTTTGGTCTTATTCTATTCCAAGTATGTATGTATCTTTCATATGGTTAAATGTTAGAATTTTACTACACAGAGGATTCACCTACTTTTTTTCAAAATTCAAATATAAATTTGTAAATAGATTTGAAACCTTACTACATTTTATAAAGATATGAATATTATAAAACGCTTGGCCAGTTTTATATAATGTTCTCAGCAAATGACTTTTGTAATATAAAAGTTATATTTTTATAACAATTAGGATTAATTTAGAAAATGTTTTAGACCATACTAACTCACATATCTTATTACCTTTGTCGTTATTTGTCTTAAATATTCACATTGGTTCTTCGTAGCTTCTTTTTAATCTTCATATGCAGTAACGGTTATGGTTATGCAACAATTTCACAATTTGAGAATACACACTTACTAGATCAAATAGGGAATTAAGCAAAGAAACAAGAACAAACAAGTAAAGAACTCAAGAACACAAAGATTGGTTTTCAAGGATGATGTATATTGCTCTCAAGTAATTTTACAAGTGTTACAATGCTTAATCCTAAGACTGGTTACATTAGATAATAAGATCAATATAGAGCCAAAAGCCATATTGCATTTTGACATGTTACTATAACATGCCATAGCTCACATCCCATTCTATTACAAAAAAGGATAAAAGTACAAGAGTGAAAAGTTACAAACACAAACACCATAATGTACAGTTGACAAAAGTATGAAGATAATCACCAACTTGTATAAGTTGGTGAGTTTTCAAAGCTGACAGCGGAAAGGTCTTCAACTTCTGTCAAAAGTGTGTAACGGACACATGTATTCTAAGTATTCAGAAGAAATCAGTATTCAAGCTTCGAAAAACTTTTTCTTCAAGGTTCGAAAGATTTCACTTTTACCATTGGAAGATTTCTATATTTAGCTTCGGAAGATTTGACACTTAGTAAATTTTCTTTATGTATGGTCAAATCTTCCGAAGTAACTCTCTTGTACTTCATTGCATTCTAAGAGATCTGTAACACTCGGATATTTCAAAAAGAAGAAAAGAAGAGAAAAAGAAAAGAAAAGAGAAGTATAAAGAAAGAAAGGTGAAATAACCCAAGTTGAGGGGTTAAAGTTGTGCAAGAGGCAAACTTTATTATTATTATGTTTAAAAAGTGGGCATGGCCGTCCACTCTTCTTGCTCACCAACTGCCTCGGCTGCAAAAAGTAAAGAACAGAGTTTTCCATCGGTTTTCTAGAGAGAAGAAGAAGATCATCTAGAAGATAAGATTTTCTGTGTTTTGTTCGGTTTCAACTGGGTTTTCAGCTTGTAGACCGAGTCTTATGTGTTTCTCTGTGTTCGGTTGTGTGTTTTTGGTGTGTTTAGGTGTTTGAACTACAAGTGCTCTCGAGTTTGGAGGAGTTTTACTCGAAGGCTGCTGTAGGTGAGTTCTAGATCTCTAGTTTTTCTGTTTTAAACTTGTTTTGGAGCTAAAATGCATATAAATTATTATTTTTTCAACTTCCAGTATGTTTAAACCATAAATTACCTCTGTTTTTAATGGGTGTGTGTATTTGTGAATGTTTGACTGAATTATGTGGTTGTATGCTTGTTTTATGAGCTTAGTATGCTAGATTTGGGCTAGAAATATGTTAGGATGATGATCGGGAACTGAAATTAGCTTAAGTTAGAACTGGCATAGTGCTTATGCGCCCAAACTGCCCATGCGCCTAAGTTTCCCATGCGCCCAAGTACTCATGCGCCTGCATAGTACTCATGCACCTGCATAGACTCATGCGCCTGCATAGTTCCCATGCGCCTAAGTTTTTTGCCCATGCGTCTCAGTGTTTGCTCATGCGCCTAAGTTTTCCCATGCGCCCAAGTACCCATGCGCCTGCATAGTACTCATGCGTCTGCATAGTGTCCATGCGCCTAAGTTTTTCCTATGCGCCTAAGTTTTTCCCCATGCGCCCAACTGTCCGTGCGCCTGCATAGTGCCCATGCGCCTACATAGTACTCATGCGCCTAAGTTGACTTAGAATTTTTCTAAAATTTTGGGAAAAATGGAAATTTATGATTAAGCTCTGGAATGTTTTGGTGGGTTATGTTTGTTCATGTTATGCATGTTGAGGCCTGTTATTGATGGTCCTTATTATGTATTATTACGTGACTTTACGTGGTGTGTTAACGCTCTTGTACGTAAAGTATTATATAATGAAAGTGAAAGACATTATTAACGAAGTGGAACCTAATTAAAGAATGTAAAGTCTTGCAAGCAACTGAAAGGAGGTTCACAACTCATTGAGGGGTTGTTAGCTCAACTGTGTGCGGTTTAGCTAAACCATGAGGTTGTACACAGGGGTCAATCTTTGTGATTGTCCAATATGTACAAAACGGGACCCTTGTCGCTTGCCCTGGTACTAGAGTCAGCTTCGTGCACAATGTTAGGGGTCTATTTATAGACTTCAGCCCAGTACCAGCTTCGTGCATAATGTTTGGGGTATAGCATATGACATTGGTCTAGATGAAAGTGAAAGATAATGATGAAAGTATGAAATGAATGAAAAGAATGTTGAAAGATAATAATGATATTATCAAGATATATGTATGTTGTGTGATCACGAATGAAAATAAACGAAAGGTTTTTACTAAAGGTAAAGTATTTTATTATATAAAGCTAGAACTCACCCAGCAACACTAACTTTTTATGCATTTTCAGTTGGCAGGTAGTTTGTTGCTGAGGATGGCACGAGGGTGTAGCTACTTGGCGGGCAAGACTGGCATCTATCTCATGCAATAATAATGATGTTGTTTTGTAATACAACTAAGTGATATTTTGTAATCTTTTAAACGACGATGTATTACTTGACAAATGTATTTATTAAAGCATGAAATGGTTTTTGATGAATTATTCCGTTGCAATATTTTATTTACTTAATAAATCTTAATATGTTTTGATATAAATGAGGTTGTAATTGACCAACTGTGGGGTTCCCGAGAACGGGACCTTACAAGCTGGTATCAGAGCCAAAGTTTAAGAGAAATGGGTAAATATTTTTTAAACCTAAACTTAAACTGAGAATGGGACCGAATGGAGGGATGCCAGCTCAAGTAGCTACATGCCATCAGGTAATTTACTTTCTTAAGGTTAACCGGTATTGTGTGCGCGTGCTATCTGATTTATGTGCTCTTAGTAGATTTGGATACTGATGTAGTCAGGATAGGCAATGCTTGAGGGATGAAGAGTAAAGTAAATGGCTAATCATAACTGGCCACTGTAATTAGGGACTTACTATACTTGACATAATCCGAGCTATTACCTTGAATGACCGTGTTGGTGTTTGAATCTTATAGTGTTTAGAGGATGGCGGGTGGTAGATCTTTGAAGGCTTCTCAAGGAGGTTTGCAGGGTGGTTGTGGTGCTAGGCCACATGTCACCGGGAACAAGGCTAAGGCTGCTGAGACGGCTCCTACAGAGCCCGAGCTTCATCACCAGGAAGGCGGTGATGAGAGTGCTAATTTGAGAGCCTCTGTGAAAGAGGCAGTTGTGGAGGAGGTTCATCAGGTCATGCAGACGATCCTGTCGTCTGTGGTGACCGAGGTTATTCCTGCTGTGAGGGAGGATGAAAAGAAAGAGAAGGAGGAGGACCGTTGGGAGAGGTTCAGGTGAAGGGGAGCAACCAGAAACTGAGATGGTTGCCTCCAGTGATGAAGAGGAAGAGGAAGCGGTGCAGGAAACCGCCAACTTTTGATGGGAATGGTAATGCTGCTGCTGCTCACCGATAGGTGAGGGAGATGGAGGCGGTGCTCGATATCAGTGAGTGCCGAGAGGATTAGAAGGTGAAGTTTGCTACCCACTCATTTGTGGACTCGGCCTTATGCTGTTAGGACAACATTGTCCAGGACGAGGGTAGCAGGGCAATTGGGAGGATGAGGTGGAATGAACTGAAGAAGATGGTGATCGAGGAGTTTTGTCCTCACAAGGAGCTTGAAAAGATTGAGAGAGAGTTCGTACAGCTGGAGGTGGGAACCATGACAGACCAGCAATACACGACTAAGTTCAACGAGATGGCAAGGCTGGTGCCAGAACAAGTGACGCCGGTGTCAAGGAAGATCAAGAGGTATATTCAGGTTTTGCCGGCAGATATCCGCAGGCACATGATCTCCGCCCGGCCGAGTACGTTTAGGTCAGTGGTTGATCTGGCAGGGAGATTATATGATGAGAGGGAAGAAGTGACAGTGGTGGAGGTGAACAAAAAGGATGGTAGTGACAGGAACTGGAATGGGAAGCGGTTTGGTCGTGGTGGTTTTACCCCGAGCAACAAGAAGGCAAGGATGGATGACCGGAGGGTAGTGTCGGCAGGTACGGGGACTAAGCGGTGTGGTAAGTGCGAGAAGGAACATTCAGGGGAGTGTAGGTGGGGACTGAATCTCTGCTTCAAGTGTGGGAAGCCCGGTCATATGGCAAGGGATTATGGGGTGACGAGGTGCTACAATTGTCGCGAGGCTGGGCATATGAGTAGAGATTACAGGAAGCCAAGGGCTGAAAGTTCTGGTGCAAATAAGGGGACCGAGAAGGATGGGCAGCGAGCAAAAGCCAGAGCGTTCACGATGACCCGGACGGAGGCTAGGGTGGACCCCGATGTCGTATCAGGTACGTTCCTAGTAAATCAACCTTGTGCCTCTGTACTATTTGATTCTGGTGCTAGTAAGAGTTTTATTTCTGCTGCATTCTGTGCTAAGTTGCCTGTTAGGAGTAGAAAGATTGATGAGCCCTTTGATGTAGAAACTACCATTGGTAAGTGTACCAGGATTTCTGATCTGATAAAGAATTATGACATAGACTTGGAAGGCTATAGGTTCTCTGCTAAATTATTCGTGATACCCCTAGGTGGATTCAATATGGTTCTAGGGATGGATTGGTTAGTAGCCTATGAGGCAAATATTATGTCTCGCAAGAAGATGATCCGATTGACTGCGCCTGATGGGAGTTCGGTGACGATCTACGGTGATCGAGTTACTACAGTTCCGAAGGTGACTTCGATGGTGGTGGTAGAGAAGTGCATGAAACGTGGATGTAGTGCCTACCTGGCTTACGTGAAGGATGTGGATGCGTCAGTACCACAATTGTCCGACGTACCAGTTTTGCGTGACTTTCCAGACGTGTTCCCAAAAGATTTACCAGGTGTGCCACCGGACCTCGAGATCGAGTTCCAGATCGACTTGATACCCGGTGCTCAACCTGTTGCTATGGCACCGTATCGATTGGCTCGTGTGAGATGAAGGAACTGATGGTTCAGTTGCAAGAATTGTTGGGGTGCTCCGGTCTTGTTTGTAAAGAAGAAGGACTGTAGTATGAGGATGTGCATTGACTACCGTGAGTTAAACAAGTTGACAGTGAAGAACCGATATCCACTACCTAGAATTGATGACTTATTTGATCAGCTCCCAGGTGCCAATTGGTTCTCAATGATAGATCTTCGTTCTGGTTACCATCAGTTGATGGTGATGGAGCATGATATCCCTAAAATAACTTTTTGCATGCGTTATGGACTCTACGAGTTTCTCATTATGTCTTTTGGTCTAACTAACCCGCCAGCTACCTTTATGGATTTGATGAACCCGGTGTGTCGGCCGATGTTGGATGAATCAGTGATTGTGTTTATCGATGATATCCTGATTGATTCAAGGAGCGAAGAAGAGCATGCCGGTCATATTCGTGAGGTATTGGAGACACTTAGAAGAGAGAAGTTGTATGCTAAGTTATCCAAGTGCGCCTTCTTGTTGCGCGAGGTTCAATTTTTGGGTCATGTGGTAAATTCCGAAGGGATCATGGTAGACCAGGCAAAGGTTAAGGCGGTGGTACAATGGAAGTCTCCAAAAACGGCATCCGAGATCCGCAGTTTCTTGGGTTTGGCGGGCTATTATAGAAGATTTATCCAAGACTTTTCCAAGATAGCCTCACCATTGACCAAGCTAACCCGCAAGGATGTGAAGTTTGTATGGGGTTTAGAATAGGAGAGTGCTTTTAGACGAGATTGACTCAGGCTCCTGTTTTGACGTTGCCCGAGGGGAGCGAAGACTTAGTGGTCTATTCGGATGCTTCTTTTTCGGGGTTGGGTTGCGTGCTGATGCAACGGGGAAGAGTAATAGCCAATGTGTCCCGACAGTTGAAAATCCATGAGGCTAATTACCCTACTCATGACTTAGAGCTAGTGAATGTGGTCTTTGCATTGAAGATTTGGAGGCACTACTTGTACGGGACGAAGTGCACTATCTTCACTGACCACAAGAACTTGAAGTATTTCTTTGAGTAAAAGAGCTCAATATGAGGCAGAGGAGGTGGTTAGAGTTGATCAAGGATTATGATTGTGAGATCCACTACCATCCGGGCAAGGCCAATGTAGTGGCGGATTCCCTTAGCAGAAAGGAGAGACCCAAGCCAATCTGGGTGAAAGCTTACCAGTTGGTGATGACCTCCGATGTGATGAAACAGGTCAAGGGGTTCCAAGATGTGGCGTTGAAAGAAGAGTGCCTTAACTCCGAAAGGATGAGTGGTTTAGTCACGAAGTTGGGTGAAAACTCTCTCGGAGTTAGAACCCACTTCGGGCGGATGTGGATCCCTCGTTACGAAGACCTACGGGGGAAAATCATGGATGAAGCTCATAAGACATGATACTCCATTCATCCTAGTGCTACAAAGATGTATCAGGATATGAAGAAAGATTATTGATGGTCGGGTATGAAGCGCGAATGTAGCGGAGTATGTGAGCAAGTTCCTTACTTGCTTGCAAGTGAAGGCTGAGCATCAGAAGCCATACGGGAAGATCCAGCCTTTGGATATACCCGAGTGGAAATGGGAGCACATCACCATGGACTTCATTACGAAGTTACCGCGTACGGCAAGAGGGTATGATGTCATATGGGTGATAGTAGACCGTCTGACGAAGAGTGCTCATTTCTTGCCAATCCATGAGACGTATTCATCTGAGAGGTTGGCGGATCTGTTCATTAAGGAGATTGTGACTCGTCATGGTGTATCGGTGACTATAATGTCAGACCGTGACACTCGGTTTACATCTATGTTTTGGAAGAGATTCCACAACGCGATGGGGACGAGGCTACACATCAGTACGGCTTATCATCCTCAGACGGATGGTTAGTTAGAGAGAACCATACATACGCTTAAGGATATGCTCCGAGCATGTGTTATTGATTTTGGAGGAAGTTGGGATGAACACTTACTGTTAGCCGAATTCTCGTACAACAATAGTTATCATACCAGCATTGGTATGCCACCATATGAGATGCTATATGGTAGGAAGTGTAGAACGCCCGTATGTTGGGGTGACATCAAACAGAAGGAGTTGGGGAGCGTTGAATACAACTGAAAAGTTAGAGAAGATCAAGGCCTTTATGAAGGCGGTAAAAGATAAGCAAAATTCGTATGCTGACAAGAGGCGTAGACCGATTGAATTCAAGGTGGGTGATAAAGTTATGCTGAAAGTTTCACCTTGGAAGGGGATCATTCAGTTCAGAAAGCAGGGTAAGCTGAGCCCAAGGTATATAGGACCTTTTCGAATCATTGCTCGAGTAGGAGAGGTGGCCTATAGGTTGGAGCTACCCGATGAGTTAAATGGAATTCATCCGACATTTCCATGTATCTCATCTAAGAAAGTGCTTAGCCGATAAGGACATGATTGTGCCACTGGAGGATATTGAGGTAGATGAACGACTCAATTATGTGGAGCAACCAGTGGCCATCAGTGACAGAAAAGAGAAGAGGCTACAGAATAAAGTGGTTCCACTGGTGCGAGTACAATAGAGGCACAGGAAGGGATCCGAGTCTACGTGGGAGATGGAGGAAGAGATGAGACAACATTATCCATAACTGTTCGAGGAGTGACAGGTTTTGGGGACGAAACCTATATAAGGGGGGTGGACTTGTAACACCTGGATATTTTAAAAAGAAGAGAAGAGAAAAAGAAAAGAAAAGAGAAGTATAAAGAAAGAAAGGTGAAATAACCCAAGTTGAGGGGTTAAAGTTATGCAAGAGGCAAACTTTATTATTATTATGTTTAAAAAGTGGGCATGGCCGCCCACTCTTCCTGCTCACCAACTGCCTCGGCTGCAAAAAGTAAAGAACAGAGTTTTCCATCGGTTTTCTAGAGAGAAGAAGAAGAAAATCGTCTAGAAGGTAAGATTTTGTGTGTTTTGTTCGGTTTCAACTGGGTTTTCAGCTTGTAGACCGAGTCTTATGTGTTTCTTTGTGTTCGGTTGTGTGTTTTTGGTGTGTTTAGGTGTTTGAACTACAAGTGCTCTCGAGTTTGGAGGAGTTTTACTCGAAGGCTGCTGTAGGTGAGTTCTAGATCTCTAGTTTTTCTGTTTTAAACTTGTTTTGGGGCTAAAATGCTTATAAATTATTATTTTTGCAACTTCCAGTATGTTTAAACCGTATGTATTACCTCTGTTTTGAATGGGTGTGTGTATTTATGAATGTTTGACTGAATTATGTGGTTATATGCTTGTTTTATGAGCTTAGTATGCTAGATTTGGGCTAGGAATATGTTAGGATGATGATCGGGAGCTGAAATTATCATAAGTTAGAACTGGCATAGTGCCTATGCGCCCAAACTGCCCATGCGCCTAAGTTTCCCATGCGCCTAAGTACTCATTCGCCTGCATAGTACTCATGCGCCTACATAGTTCCCATGCGCCTAAGTTTTTTGCCCATGCGCCTAAGTGTTTGCTCATGCGCCTAAGTTTTCCAACGCGCCCAAGTACCCATGCGCCTGCATAGTACTCATTCGCTTGCATAGTACTCATTCGCCTGCATAGTGCCCATGTGCCTAAGTTTTTCCCATGCGCCTAAGTTTTTCTCCATGCACCCAACTGTCCGTGGCCTGCATAGTGCCCATGCGCCTACATAGTACTCATGCACCAAAGTTGACTTAGAATTTTTCTGAAATTTTGGGAAAAATGAAAATTTATGATTAAGCTCTGGAATGTTTTGGTGGGTTATGTTTGTTCATGTTATGCATGTTGAGGCATGTTATTGATGTTCATTATTATGTATTATTACGTGACTTTACGTGGTGTGTTAACGCTGTTGTACGTAAAGTATTATATAATGAAAGTGAAAGACCTTATTAACGATGTGGAACCTAATAAAAGAAGGTAAAGTCTTGCAAGCAACTGAAAGGAGGTTCACAACTTATTGAGGGGTTGTTAGCTCAACTGTGTGAGGTTTAGATAACCCATGAGGATGCACACAGGGGTCAATCTTTGTGATTGTCCAATATGTACAAAACAGGACCCTTGTCGCTTGCCCTGGTACTAGAGTCAGCTTCGTGCACAATGTTAGGGGTCTATTTATAGACTTCAGCCCAGTACCAGCTTCGTGCATAATGTTTGGGGTATAGCATATGACATTGGTCTAGATGAAAGTGAAAGATAATGATGAAAGTACGAAATGAATGAAAAAAATGTTGAAAGATAATAATAATATTATCAAGATCTATGTATGTTGTGTGATTACGAACAAAAGTAAAGGAAAGGTTTTTACTAAAGGTAAAGTGTTTTATTATATAAAACTAGAACTCTCTCAGCAACGCTGACTTTTTATGCATTTTCAGTTGCCAGGTTGTTTGTTACTGAGGATGGCACGAGGGTGTAGCTACTTGGCGGGCAAGACTGGCATCCATCTCATGCAATAATAATGATGTTGTTTTGTAATACAACTAAGTGATATTTTTTAATCTTTTAAACGACAATGTATTACTTGGCAAATGTATTTATTAAAGCATGAAATGGTTTTTGATGAATTATTCCGCTGCAATATTTTATTTACTTAATAAACCTTAATATGTTTTGATATACATGAGGTTGTGATTGACCAACTATGGGGTTTCCGGGAACGGGGCCTTACAAGATCTTTGGTTAGCATCAGCCTCTAAGATAACTCTTACAAACTCCCCTTAGGCTGATGCTATCAAAACTTGAAGATTACTATGAGTCTTGATCCTTCACTTGTTTATAGCAATCATCAGAACTAGAGCCATTGCTCTTTTCATCAGTTGGTCTGTATTTTTCAGGCTCTTATTGTATCCATTTATGTACAAAAGATCATACTGAGTAAAGTCAAGTATATTTTACCAGAAGTATACTTGTGGACCTACTTGATCTCTTATGACATACCATCTGTCTTGGTTTGGAGAGGAAACAAAAAACAAGATGGGTATATCAATAGTTAGAAGCTCTACTTGTAATGAAGTTAGTTGAGCAGACTCTTTTGGTTCACCTTTAGAATGTTTTGACTCATCCCAAGGTGTAGAGGTGGATGCCTTAGACTTCTTATTCTTCTTTGACTTTAAATCTCTTTTAATGGTCATCCTCTTCCTCTTTCTATACTTCAACTGAGAAGGTTGGCCTTGATCATCCTGTCTTCATTCTTTATCCTTCTCAGCTTGTTCCTTCCTCTTCATATGTTCAAAATAAGGTTTAGTACCATACTGTGGGTCATAAGATAAAGCTGATCGTGCATCAGCACTAGGTCCAGGTTGTTATGTCTGTTGGGGTTCAACCTTGACCTCAGCTTCAGGTGTGCAAGTCTTGAAGCTCACTCTTCTTAATTTTTTGATTGATCAGCCATATGTGCTCATCCATTGTGGATAGAGACATGAGACCAAGTCTCATTCTAGAGAACCCGTACAGCTTTAATAAGCTCACCGTATTTTGTTTGTACTCGGAATTCTTCTTGTTATCTTTGATGGTGGCTCTTGATCTTTGAGCTTCCTTTATGATCTTTCTATTAGCAGCTTTTCTTTCTTTGATTACTTATTTGAGCTTTGGCCTTGTTGAGCTTGTTCTTCACTTGAGGTCTGGCCAGGGATAGGCTGTGAGACACCTGCAGTAACTGGTGTCACACTGAGGGTAATAAATGATGAATGAGTAGTAGTCTTAGGTTCACAGGGACAGTTGGGCCTTAAATTGATGTTTCCCCTTCAAAGATAATCTTAGGGTCTAACTCAGTATCCAGTTAACCAACTGTTTTCCCTGCTAGCCTCTGTCTATATAAGCTTGTTATTTTCTTAAACTCCTCAGACACCCTCATCTGAATACTTTAACTAACCTATCAGCTTGTCTGTTTTGCCTTGGATTGACAAGTGGCTGGTCAACAAGAGGGAATCTTTCATAGAATCTTAGGGTATAGAAGTTGAAGACTTCTTGTTGACCCTAGAATCTAGAAAGCACTAGGGCTCTTCTATCAGTATCATACCTCCATCCTACTATTGGATTGTCACTAGGGTACGATAGAGGTGACACAGCCCTTGGTACAGCACCCTACTCAAATAAGCTTTGAACTATGGCATCCACATTGATGTGGGCCAAAGGAGGTTGTTGAGTCTGGAAAATTGAAGTAAGGGTGGTGAATTCTTAATATCCATACTCTGAGTAATGCTCCCATGTTCTATGATTGTGGTGACTTTCTCCCCCTTTTTGGTAGCATCACTTACATGCACAATTGAGCTATAGGTTAGTTCCACTACATCCACAGGTTCTTATGGACATGGTTCAGCATGCCTAGCAGGCCTCTAAGCTAACTTGCTCTTGAGATTGGTAATCTCAAATTGCTAATTAAGCACCTGCCTTAGTAAGGTAGCCACCTGAGATTCCAAGTGAGTAATCTTAAAAGACCAAATATGTGCAAGTTTGTGTCAATTGTTGCACCTTTTGTTGCATACTCCCCTTATCTTTATCAGAAGAATCATAGGAGGATAAGAGTATGACCAAATTCATCCTTCTTATCACAAGATATTGTTTCATGGTCTCTAGAATTCCCCTGCTCAATGACAGCTTCATATGAAGTGTCAAGTAGCCAAGTTGCTGTGGTTGAGGTTTTAAGGATGTAATCACTTACAAAAGTGAGAGCCTCTTCTAGATGGACCTCTTGAACTTGTTTAGAGATGTCCACCTCAGTCATGGGTGAATGATGTGGGCTAGATATAGGAGTAACAGGAGCACTCACCTTTTCTTGAGTAGGGGAGGAGAAGAGAGACTCATAGTACTCATTGAATCTCATATGTTCATCATCATAGAATTCTAGGTTTGGAATTGGTTGGTTAAGGTCTAAAGGCTGGGGATGGTAGCTTTCCCTTGAAGGTTGTTCTCTAAGTTTTGAGACTCAGGGTGAAGGCTTGAGGCTAGGGTTATGAGCTCGTTAGGTTGAGCATGAGCAACCTCAGCACTAATCATAGAAGGAATGGGAGTGGTATGCTCCTCAAGAGAAGTGGGAGCTCTGTGTTGCACTTGCTCTTTTATGGGTGAGTGTACGGGGGCCTGCTTTATTTGAATAGACTGAGCAGGGGTTTGTTTGAATTTCTTTGGTAGGTGATGGTGATTTGAGGCTGTGTTAGCAGTGAAGATTAATAAGGTGTGGGTTCAACATTGGCTGGGATTTCCAAGTTGTCAACTTGAGCAGGAAGCTCTAGCGTTTTTGGGACAAAGGCTGTTTTTACCCTGAAAAAACCAATAGTGGTTTTCTTCATTATCTTAAAGATGTCGGGCTTCATCTGTCCCAACTTTAGAACATTACTTGTTCTACTTAATTATGAGCCCAGTTCATAGTTGAGAATGTGCTATACATATCTATGGAACATTTAATATTCAAGGGAATCTAAGTTAGCAAGTAAATTTGTATAAACAAATTGGGAATACCTGAACTTGATCACCTGGACCATTCCATGGACTATGTAGGAAAGATCCTCTAAAACTTGGTCCCATCCTCCATGCTTGTTGGATAAGGAGTGGATAATAACACAGAGTAGGTATTTTCATTGAGAGGATACCTTTCCTTTTCTGAAGGTCTTGACTTAAAAGTCACCTTCATAGTCCATCAGCTGAAATGAGCCGTTTACTGCCTCTTTTAGGAAAGACAGTTCACTTTTTTTATCATCCAGCCTCAGATTTTGGTTAATGGTGGCTGGAGTGATGAACACTGTTCTCCCCTACACCGTGGCAGATAATGCCTTCTCACCGTCCATTATGACCTCTTGGAAGGTCCTCCAAAACTCAAGCAGTTGATCTTGATAAAGAGGAGGGTCTATTTTGAGGGCGGTAAGGTAAGATGAGCGGGAAAGAAAGTTGCAGATCCCTGAAAAACTAGATGTTTCTTAGCCTATAATAAAGCAATCTGGTTGTGTTGCATGTGAAAGTGCATGACAAGAGCTGGCTGGTTTTGGGGTTCAGGGTTGGCCATTTTATGAAGCTTTTATGAGAGACATTGAAAGGACAAAAAGGGTTTGTGAGTGATTTAGGGATTGAGAATTGCATATGAGGAAGAAGAAGAGAGAGGGAGATCCGTTGTAAAGACTAATTATATTCTTGGATTTGAGATAAAGTTATTGCAAAAGATAAACTTTGAAATCTGGATGTCAGTCCCACCTCTAAAAAAGGGACCAAAAAAATAGTTATCTTGGAAGTTGAAAATTTTCTGAAGACAATTTTTCTTCGGAAGTTTAAAGAAAACATTCGAAGCTAAATTGACTTAGGAAAATATTCTTTAGTTTGAGAAGAAATGCTTCGAAAGAAAACGTACTTAGAGTAATTTTGCTTCCGAGACAGATTTGGTTTCGGAAGAGATTAAGCTTGAGAAGTTTTACTCAAAGAGTACATAGAACTTTCGAGACTAAATTGCTTTCGGAAAATATATCACAATTTCTTGCGAAGGTAAATCACTTATTAAGTAGTTTTTAGTTTTCAAAATATAATTTTCTTCTGAAGTCAAATTAATGTCTTCCGAGAGAAAATGTGTCTATACTTCTTAAAAATCTAAGGAATATATACTTTGAAAAATTTCTTCCAAGATTAACTGGGGTTATATGAGTGATATTTTAGACAACATTAAAGACACATTATTTGAAATAAAAAATTTGAAATTAAATTAAAAAAATCTACTCAAAGTTAATCATCCTAATAGCTGATACAAGATATATAAATCTCTGTTAATCAAAATCTTTTGTGAACAGATCAACATATTCTTCATTTGTGTAACTTTGACCAGTTTAATCAATCCTTTTTCAAAATTATCTCTAATCAAATGATACCTAATGTTAATGTGCTTTGTCTTTGAGTGTTGCACTGGATTGTCTGTGATAGAGATAGCACTATTGTTGTCTATGTGGATAGGAGTATTCTTGAAGTAGAATCCATAATCTAGCATCTATTTTGAATTCAAAGTACTTGAGCATAGTAGCTTGTAGCAGCAATGTATTCTGCTTCAGCAGCTGATGTAGATACATATGATTGCTTCTTGTATTGCCATAAGACTATCCTTCCACCAAGGATTTGATAACCACCAGATGTAGACTTGGTAGTAATATTGCAACCACCATAGTTAGTATCTGTATATGCATATAGATAGAAGTCAGAATTATTTAGATACCAAATACCCAGTATGGGAGCTCTTTTGAAGTATCTAAGAATCCTCTTGATAGCAACTAGGTGTGGCATCTTGAGGTTGTCTTGATATCTTGCACATATACATGTGGCAAACATTATATCAGACCTGTTGGCTGTTAGATACATAAGAGACCCAATTATAGCCCAATAAAGATGTTCATCAAAACATTCCCCCTTAAGATCAGGTCCCACAGAGTGGTTTCTGGCTATAGGAGTCTTAGCAACCTTACAATCAGTTAGACGAAATCTGGTTAGTATGTCTTGTACATATTTTGGCTAGTTTATGAATATGCCATTGTCAACTTGCTTCACTTGAATTCTTAGAAAAAATTGAGTTCCCCCAGGTCACTCATTTCAAATTTATTTTTCATCAGTTTCTCAAACTCTTTACAGAGCCTTTCAATAGTTGACCTAAAAATGATGTCATCAACATAAACTTGAACCAGCAACAAGTCATTTCCTGTTCTTTTGATGAAGAGTGTGCTGTTATTAGTATCTCTTTTGTAACCATGTTGAACTAGGTACTGTGACAGTGTCTCATACCACTTTCTTGGTGCTTGATGCCGCCCATAGAAAGCTTTGTCAAGCTTGCTGACGTAATCAAGATGATCTGGATCTGCAAAGTCAGGTGGTTTCCTGACATACACTTCTTCATCTATTATCCCATATAAAAATTCACACTTGACATCAAGTTGTTAGACCTTGAAATCCTTAGATGCAGCAAAAGCAAGGAATATTTTTACAGCTTCAAGTCTTGCTACAGGAGCAATCACATCTGTTTAGCAATCCCTTCTTATTGAATGTACCATTGGAGTAAGTCTTGCTTTGTTCTTGATGACAAGTCCTCTAACATCTTTCTTATTTCTAAAAACCCACTTGGTATCTTTTGGCATCTTCCCAGGTCAAAGAAGGCATAGGTTTCAAACACATTATCTTTTATATTTAAGCAGTTCCTCCTGCATTACTTCAATCCAACATCCATCTCTCAAAGCCTAATCTAATTTCTTTAGCTAATCCTGGAAGAAGCAAGAGTGCATACAAACATTTTGGTCATGGGTTCGTCTTCTTGTTCTCACCCCAGTCTCAACATCACTAATAATGTTTGTGGTAGGATGGGACTTATGGATTCTCAGCTGAGAAATCATAGCAAGTTGATTTAACAAATCTAAATTTGACAAATTCAGATCTGGTGATTGAGTATCACCTAACACATCAGCACACCCATCAAGTGTGACTTGATTAGAAGAGTGTGTAACATCATGGATGTTGTCTTCAATAGAGTTGTTGTCAGCATCAAGAAATTTTTGATCACTTTCACCACCTCCATCTCCTCTTGCATTGGAGATCCCTTCATTTGAGTTTTGTGCTCATTGTTGGAATTTGTTGGCAACTCAGATGTAATACCTGAAGAATTTGTCATATTTAGGCTGATAGGATTTCCACATATGGTGCTTGTTACCACTGAAGCTATAGGGATTCTATCATTTGGTCTTCTCAACTCAAATATTGGATCAGGATCTGCTGTAGATGTATTACCTGTTGTTTCTGAAACATCTTCACAAGATTTTATAAAATAGTTGGTAACTAAATCAAGATCAAATAGCCAATCAGGTCAAGAACCTTTTACACTAGGAGTGTGCTCATTGAAGGTCACATTGGCTGACTCTTCAACTACTCTAGTTTTGAGATTGTATACTTTATAAGCCTTAGCTTGGGAATAGTATCTAATAAAATGTCCATCATCTGCATTCTCAGCAAATTTAGTTATGTGATCTTTGGTATTCAAGATGGTGCATGGACATCCAAATGACCTGAGGAAACAAATGAAAGGTATCCTTTTTTTCCATAGTTCATAAGATGTCTTACCATGAGTTTTTACTATTAAAACTTTGTTTTGCACATAGCAAGCAGTGTTGACTGCCTTTGCCCAGAAGGTGATGGGCAATTTAGAGTTAGAGAGCATGGTTCTTGCAGCATCAATAACTGTCCTATTTCTCGTTTTAGTAACACCATTTTTTAAGGAGTTCTAGGAGCAATATATTGTCTTGAGATACCCTTTTCATCACAAAATGCATCAAGGATTTGGTTCTTGAATTTGGTTCCTTGATCAGGTCTTATGATCTTAACCTTGTCATCATATTGATACTTAATTTTCAGAATGAAGAATCTTAAGATTTCAGGGGGTCTCATCCTTAATTTTAAGAAAGAAGACCCAAGTATATCTTTTGAAATTATGGAAATTCGACAATCGTAGGATCGAATATTGCAATCATATTGTTGCCATTTATCAGATCTGTGATGCGGAATCTCACAGACCTATTGATGATTTCAAATGAAGATCTATTGCAAGCTTTAATGTATGATGATGAATGAATGATGAACAATCAAGAACACATATTCAAAAATATTTCATTCATTCATATGGATGATGATGCTAGAAGATTATAAAGGGAGTTTGTAAGAAAATTCTCTCTCACACACACTCAACCTGATTGTTTCTCTCACTAGACTAATTCTCTCTTGTTTGTTATTGTTAGTGCTTAAAGTATAAATGACTACACTTACTCTATTTATACTCTTTACATAAATGAACAAAATTACATTTAAGCCCTAATGATTACAAAAAGATTCTTCTAAGTCTGATAAATTCTCTGTTGCTGATGCGTGACTACCTGGTGCTGACGTCATTCGAGACGACCGCTGATGTTGACTGTTGACTTTGACCACGATTGACCAAGTTTAACTTTGGTCAATTTTCTTCGTTTTGATCATATTTTCAGCATAGCTTCACCGTGTCGGTTTTGGTAATCATCATGAGATTTGGCACTTAGATTTTGGTAAGTATCAACTTCAAATAGTCCAACAATACTCCCCCTAAGATGATGCTGCCAAAACCTCATGATTATCAAAAACCTTGGATGTTGATTGATGTGCAGTCTTCTATCCCTTTTTGGTAGCATCTTCTTGGAAGCTTCAGAAAAAGGCATTGAGAAAAAGGCTTTCTTTCGGCACATACAAACTTTGTTTTGGCACTTGATGGATGTTTCATCAACTTGATCTTCTAGTCTCATTTTGAAGACTTGATAGTACACCTATTTGCAAACACTATGGATTGCACAGGTAGCAATATTAGCAGCTTATCTCAACTTCAGAAGTGCAGGAGAAGCATCAGACATTCTTTAGACTTGACATATACTCTCCCTCAACAAAAGCTTTGGAGGGTTAGGAAGTTTTGTGTATAAGACACCAAGAGGTGGATTCTTAGTTCTCAACAACTAGCAGGAGATCTTTGAAGGAAGAAGGAGTGTTCACTTAACATCTTGAACTGCATGAGAAACTCGGGCATGTTGTGCAATTCATCACCTACAAAAGTCTAAATCCTCTCGGTAGAGGTATTGCACGGAAGTTTCACTCGTAAATCAATAACACATGTAAATCTGCCAAAATTAAGAAAAATACTAAAGATGACAAATCTTTTTGGAATTTTAGATTTTTTCAAAAATATAATATTTCCAAGTATGAATCCTTCACCAGCAATGAGATCATACTAATCCAAAATCCTCTACATCTAAAAAGTTTAAAGTTTGAATAGACATAGACAAAGAACAAAGTTGATTGTAAGTATGTTGTTGTCCACTTAAACTCATGCAAGGATCTATTTTCAACACTTTGTGATATTTATCATGTTTAGATTTATTTAGATATGCTAATTGAGTGCCCCACACTCAGAAGTATGGAAGAATAACCCTCCTCATGAAATGCAAGGTGGCACTTTATTACAACTTGAACTAGGCTACTTAGGGTATAAATTCTCATGATATGATCCACTTTAGGATTCATTTACATTTCACTTTGGAAGTTGATCCTTATTGGGATTCCTTTAGCTTTGATCCACATTAGGATTCTTTTCTTTGCCTTTTCGGCATGCATCAGCACTTTTAGTGCAAGGTCAACTAGTTTTGTGTTCAGCACAACAGAAATTGTCTTTATGTTTATTCCAGGTCTGTATTTACATACAACAAAGGAGAAACAAATGCTTTTATCAATGAGAAATTTATAACCATTTTCGCATGGTGTGTTTAGGTAACCACACAAGCAAACACTTGAAAAGTCATTTCTTACCAATAGCCTAAGATGGTTTTAATCCACAATTCATATTGATTTAGTTCATCACAAATATGCTTATCTTGAATCCAAGCTGAGCCTACTGACATATCAAACAGAGTCTTATCAGTCTTTATTGATCTGAAAAATAGATGAAGAAGATAGTAGATAAGTGTACTATCATTTCTCATACAAAATGCAGGAAGATTCAATAGTAATATTTTTGGATTTTTCTTGATTTTTTTTAATTTCTTTTTAGGATTTTTGGGTTTGAGAAAATAAAGAAATGGCATATGTGTTATCAAATTAATAGAGATCATCAATAGTTAGTCCATGTAGCAATTTAATCAGACTAAGCAGATGGAATGAAACATCGGTTGTTTCTTGCATTGCCATCATAGTTTCTATGAATGATTGATGTCCTACATTGAATCATGTTTAATTTCTGCTCCTTTTGGTTCAGTCGCATCATAAACATCATGAGCAGGAATAACGTTCCTATCATGGGAAGGGATCGACCACTGGTAACTTTTCTTGGGTTGGCAGGCCTCCATAACTATTCCTATCACACTAGCAAATCAGTTAGATATTTCAACCCAGGCCATTACTGTTGAAGCTCTTGGAAGATTAACATTTTGTCTTTATGTGTTTTTTTGTCACAGTATAGGAAATTATTTTGTAAATATATGTTCCTTTGTTTCTTGATAGTATAAATAGGATATTTTATGTATTTTGTAGGGATTTGATTCAGTAATAGAGTCAGTTAGTGAGTCAGTAAGAAAAGCAGTTAGAACAGAATGAACTGTAACCCTTACATATTGTATCTTGTGCATTTGCTATCAACGAAATCTATGAATTTTTTGATGTAATTGCATGTGTTTGATTACTTTGTGTTTGATTCGATCCATTTGAACCGATCAATTGGTATCAGAGCCTTCGGTTTAGTGATCAGAGCTTATCGACATTTTTAAGATCTTTTAATCACTTGAAATCTGTGTTGAATGCAATTTGATCGATTAATTATTGTTTTCAGCTGTGTTTCATCCATAGAAACATGATTTGAATCACAATTTGGTGTTTTATTCATTCAGATCTGAGGAATTGATCGAATTTGTGTTCGAACGGTGTTCTTCATTTTCGGACTTCAATTCAATCAGAAAACTGATGTGTAGTTGTTGTTTGATCAAATTGAAGATTGAGAATTGTTAATCGACCTAATTACTTCCTAATTGGAAGTTTTTAGATCAATTGAACAAGTTTTGAAGATTTTCATAAGATCTGAGTTCGTTGGAGAAGATGAATTAAACGCATGTGGTTGAAAATCTGCTGAAAATTGACCAAGTGTCTAGACGCATCACAACTGTTTGGGCGTTTTAGCACTGTTTAGGCATTTTTCAGTTTAGGCATTTTACCACTATTGGGATGCATTGTGACTGTTTGGACACGTTGTGACTTTGCTGGAACAAAGTAATTCTGGGTGTTTTACAACTGTTCAGGCGTTTCTCAACTATTTAGGTGCATCACCAGTTGGTCGTTTTCAGAATTCATCTAAGGCAATCCCTTAGGCGTTTCTACTTCAAAGTCAGATGTTTCAAAACTATTCAGGCACTTCACCACTGTTTGGGTGCTTGATAACTATTTAGGCGCTTGAGCACTCTGACATATCAGTAAACTTAGAAATTTTTTTAAAAACTAAAATCCAAAAATATTTTCATTTCATAGTTTTATTTCAAAACTTAAAAACAACAAAAACAAGTCATTTTCTTAAATTCAAAAATACAAAATGGTTAAGTCTAAAGATTCTGAGAACAAGGTTCCAAAGCTAAAGAACAGAGCTGATTCAAGAACTGGTCTCTTAGATTGAAGCATCATCTGAATTCTATCGACACTGACTTGTGGAAGACAATAGAGAAAGGACCACATATCCCAATTACATCTGATGGTCCTGACAGAGAATTTGTATATACAAAAGACTTTCCAGAACCATATCCAAAGAATGGTCTGTAAGGTGATGACTTAAGAAAAGTTAAGAATGACATCAAAGCTTACTCAATGATGTGCAAGGGATTACCATTGGAAGTCTTGACTAGACTTGATGGTTATCAAACTGGGTACACTATGTACAAGGCTTTGAAGATCATTTATCAAGGTGGTAAAGAGATACAAGATCTCAAAAAGCAGAAACTCAAGAGGCAATTGGAGTTATTTGAGCATCTTTCTGATGAACAGATTTGTGCAACTAACTACTGATATGTCAACTGCTGGTATCAAAAATTATCTCAAAGATTTAAATTATAGACTTATTAATGCTCTTCCATCTTCATGGAAATAGACAGTTACTCTGTTAAAGCATACTGAAAAGTTTCCTATGGATCTAGATCTTTTGATTGCCAAGATTGAATCAGTTGAGATTAATGAGAGCTCCAGAAACAATGATAGAGCTGCTTTAATGTCTCAGTATAAATATATTTTATCTCCGGCTAACATAGTGGAGAATGCTTTTCTGGCAAAAGATGATAAGTCACTAGAAGACGAGGGTGATTTGTTCATTGGAGCTGGTTTCTTTACAGATTCTTCTTACACAAGTGCTCCTGTTTATACAACTCAACCTCAACCTCAGTCTCCTCCTAAAACTCAAACTCCTAAACCTCAAATTGAAACTTCATCTTCTAACTCTGTTAAAACTAGCAAAGTTAAAGATGTTATTAATATCCTTTTACACGATGATGAGTCAAAATCTGCTTTACTGCTTTTATGGCAAGTTTTCAAGCTTATAAAGGTAGTCATCTAACTTAATTTGATCTTGTTTTGCAGGATTTTTTCGAGATGGATCCTGATGATGTGGAAGAGATGGACTTGAATTGGCAGATGGTGATGATTGCTTACAAAACACAGAAAAACTCTTATGTTAATATGAACTACAAGCCAAGTGCTACCAAAACTGTTGGCTTTGACAAATCAAAGTCGAGGTGTTTCAACTGCAACAGTTATGGTCATTTCTCAAGGGAATGTAAATCTCCTAGAAACCAAGGAGGAAATGGTCAAGCAGGTTCTAGCAGTCAAAGATATCATCAGCAGTCTTAGAAAACCTTCCAAAAGCCTTATCAGAGTCTTCCTATGCCAGAACTTAAAGATGAATCAAAATCATATGAAGAGCCAAAGAAAGCTCTTGTTGTTAGCATCAAATGTGGATATGACTGGAGTGCTTATGCTGAACAATTTACAGCTGATCTAACCTCTAGTTTATCTCTTGTTGTAGATATTCAAAATGAAGACTGGTCTGAAGATAATGATCCTAAGGCTGATAGTGATTCAGAAAATGATGATCAAGATTATGATTGGAATGACAAATCTGACCAAAAGAGGATTCAGAAGAAATTGCACTCATGGCACAGTCTGAACAACCAAAGGTTGAGAATCTTCAAGTTATCCTAAAATTCCTGTTGAAGTCAGAGAGAAAATGTGCACAAAAGCATGTTTTGATCAAGTTGAGCATTACAGAACATATTCATATAAGATCTGCGATAAACTTAAACCAGAAGAAGTAATGCACAACAAACTGAAAAATGATCACAAAGTCTCTGATGAAAAGATCTTATATTTACAAACCTCATGGAACAAAAGTCTAAAAGAACTTGAACTTGTTAAAAAACAACTTGAGGAGATGACTAAAAATTTAGAAGTGGAAAAAATAGCTCATGCTGCAACTCAGGTGGATCTTGCTAAAGTTAAAAGTTCTAAAACTATTGTAGAACATCTGGTAAGTGAGAGGAAAGACAAAAACAAAACAGGTCTAGGTTTTACATATGAACCAATGCCTGAAGCTATCACAAACACTCTGCCAGAAAACTTTAACACACATGATCACTCACCTGAAAACAAAGTGTAAGGCCCCGTTTCCGGAAACCCCACGTTGGTCAATCATTGCATATAAACATTTAAAAGGTACATCATTATTGCAACGGAATTTAAAAACATCTCATTTATAAGTTAAAACATATCATTTCATACATCATTCATGTAAATTTCAAAATACAACATCATATCAAAATATGAATGCCAGCCTCAAAATGCTCCCAGTAGCTTATGCATCCATACCTGCACCTCCTCAGCATCAACAAAATACCTGCCAACTATTATGCATACAAAAAGTCAGCGATGCTGAGTGAGTTCTAGTTTTATTAATAAAAGACTTTACTTTCGTTAAAACATAACCTTTACATTCGTTCGTGATCAAACATCATACGTACACATTGATAATAATAATTATTATCTTCATCATCGTTCATCATTATTATTCATTACATCTTTTACCATCATCCAGATACTGTCTTATGCAATACCCTTGACTCGTGCTCAAAAGCTGATACTGTGCCGGGGCCTGTAAACACACCCCCGACTCGTGTTCGAAGACAGACACAGTACCAGGGTACGCGACAAGGATCCCATCTCGTGTGCAACACCCCCGACTCGTGCTCGAAAGCTGATACTATGCCGGGGCCTGTAAACAAACCCCGACTCGTGTCTGAAGACTGACACAGTAACGGGGCGAGCAACAAGACCTCATCTCATGTCATCCTATCTCATGCAATACCCCCGACTCGTGCTCGAAAGCTGATACTGTGCCGGGGCCTGTAAACAAACCCCCGACTCATGTTCGAAGATTGACACAGTCCCGGGGTACGCGACAAGGATCTCATCATCCGTTACTTCCATTCTCATCATCCGTTATCTTGCACTTTTGTTACATAATACTTTTCGTAAATTCATACATCATACCATGTAAAGTCATAACATAAAACATAACGTATTACATAACATAATACATACATTTTGAAAACCGTTAAACATGGAAAGATAACACATCACACAAACATGCATAACATACCAAGCCCAAGCCATCACATCACAACAGAACCTATCTAAACCAACTACCTCATAAAATCCTCAGAAAACCCTAAGTCCAAAATGGAGAGCAGTTGGACATCTCAGGCGCATGAGCATAAAATTCTAAGGAAAACAGCCTAGGCGCATTACCACTATGCAGGCGCATGAGCCCTGCTTAGGTGCATGGGCACTGCTGGGTAGCATGGCCAACACTTAGGCGTATGAGCAACTCTGGGCACATGGGCACTGCTAGGGCGCATGGCCAACACTTAGGCACATTGGCAACTCTGGTCGCATGGGCACTGCTGGGGCGCATGGTCAACACTTATGCTCATGGGCATTCTTCTGGGCGCATGGACAACTGTTTGGGTGCATGGAGAACACTTAGGCGTATGGGCATTCTTCTGGGTGCATGGACAACTGTTTGGGCGCATGGACAGCACTTAAGCGCATGGGCATTCTTCTGGGCGCATGACTACTATTTGGGCGCATGAGGTAAGTTAGGCGTATGAAAACAAATCTCAGGCACATGGGAACATTCTGAAATACCAAATACACTACAACCAGTTCTCAAACATCAATCTAACACTTCCTATCACAGATCTAGCATACCACCAGCACTTAAACCATGCTAAACATCAAATCTAACCTCAAACAACCTCTAAACATACAACAGAGCACCATCGAACAACATGCTGAAAAACTCACGGTTACTTAAAAATCTTTTGCTCGGTATGCATAATAGCCCCAAACACTTCGAAAATCAGTAAAAAGAGGGGTTCAAGAACTCACCTGAAGCAACCTTCGAGCAACACACCTCCACCTGCAAATTCAGCTCTTAAAACCCACAAAAACAGGCACTTAGCACCACAAATCTCGGCCTAGAAGCTAAAAATTCGGTTGAAACCGAACATTAACTGAAGAAAACTCACCTTCAAGAAGATTTCAGATTCTTCTCTCTCTAAAACAGTGAACTTTTCTTCTTTCTTCCTTTCTCAGCCGAGAAGATTGGTATGGCAATGTAGTGGGCGGCCATACCCACTCTTTTAAACACTATTATTTTAAAGTTTCCATCTTGCACAACTTTAGTCCTTCAACTTGTGTTATTCCTCATTTCTTTCTTTATACTTTTATTTTCTCTTCTTTTTAATAAAATTCGGGGTGTTACACAAAGCTAAGCTAAAAGCCTTTCAAAACAAGAAAAAGAATTCTGAAAGTGATGAAGAGAAAACAAATGTTGAGATATTTGAGGAACAAGATTCTAAAAAGATTAAAAATGATCATCCAATGAAAGTTAAATCTTATGAACCATGACCAAAGAATAAGAAAATGTTTGTTCCCAAAGAGCATGTTGTTGAAGAAATCATTGTTAGGAATGACAAACAAAACTCAAAGAATAAAGAGAAAGCAAAACTAGATGAGGTAACATCTGAAGATTCATTTTCTTATGGATCAAACAATCCAGACTTTATCAAATGGAGAAAGAACAAAAAGATAAAGAAAATGAAAAAGAGTCTTCTACTGAAGATGTTCAATCCCAAAGCAAACAAAAATCATCAAGATCAAGAAATCAAAGAAGGGGAAGGAAAATTGCTAAATCTAACTCCTCTTAGAACAATCAAAATCAAAGAACAAATCAAGCTAATAAGTTTAAACTAGTGAAATTTGTGTCTGTAGGTACTTTTGATATGAACATAATTCCAGAAATCAAACCAAATTCAAAGAACAAATCTAACTCTGATCTGAAAACAGGTTCAGTTCCAAAGTCTTCCGCTGTTAACAAAAGATTTGTATCTAAAGAATCTAGGAATGGTGTTAATGAACAAAAGACAAAACCCAAATATGAAAAGAAAAAACTTCTCAAATCAAAAACAACAAATTAACTTTGTAACTCCTAAATCAAAACAAGAATCAAATATGGCTTCCACATCTAAAGTTAATCAACAGTTGTTTAAATTTCAACAAAGGTACTGTGAAATATGTGATATGTACAATCATAAGACTGATGAATGTTTTTTTAACAGGTATTGTCACATATGTGATATGAAAAACCATTCAACAGCTGATTGTTATTTCAACAAGTATTGTACCATTTGTGATGAAAGAAATCACAACACTGAGAATTGCTACTTCAGAAGGAATTCGCCAAGGAATGGATATGTAAATCCGCAATTTCAAAGAAATCAAAGTGTTGGTTTTCAAAGATTGATAAAACAACCTTCCTTAGGCTTGAGATCTTTTCAAAGGATTAATTTTGATTATGATGATTCTTATGCTGCAAAATCAAAGTAGTATAATCAAAGGAAATTCGTTCCACGATCTGTGAGAATGAATGGTGGGAAGTTTGGTAATCAAAACTTTTCTAAAAATGTTTCTTCTAATAGTTTGAATTATCTTGATGATGATCTTGAAAAACGTTATCATGCTTTAATAACTAAATAAATCAAAGATAATCAAAAATTTGTCAGGAACGGAATTGGTAAATTTGTCAACAATAAGCCTGATTTGAAAAAGCTTCATTTTAAACAATTTACCATTGTTGATAAATTTGGCAAGCCCAAGACCATATCAGCTTGGGTTGATAACTCAACTTAAATATTTTTGAAAAGAAGGTACGCCCAAGTAGACCTCTTAACACGTGGTATGTTGATAGTGGGTGTAGCCGGCATATGACAGGCAACCATGCCTTGCTGTAAGATTTTAAGTTAAAAGATGATTGTCAGTCTTTAGGTCCCAGATTAGTCTCGTGGCAATGTAAGAAACAAACAAATGTCTCCGTTTCAACCGCAGAAGCTGAGTACATAGCTACTTCAGTAGGATGTTCTCAAATCCTTTGGTTACAAAACCAACTGATGGATTACAGGTTTAATTTTCTTAAAACTCCTATTTACATTGATAACACTGTTGCTATGTTTATTACAGCTAATACTGTCTAGCACTCAAAATCAAAACATATCGAGATTCGATATCATTTTCTCAGAGATAACTCTAAAAATGTGACTGGGTTTGAGATGTGAATCTCAGTTGATGTGACTCCACTTAGGATTGAATATGATGATTGAGTCAGTGATTAAGTCGTGGAAATACAAAATCATAGAACATTAATTACTGAAAGAATACTAATAAATGCTTTGTATATTGATGAAAGTGAACAAGATACAAAGTGTGCTAGGGTTGATGGTGAAACCTTTTTAATGTTTTATCTCCTCCTAAAATTAGTTTATACTCATCTATTTAAAGGCAGATACATTGCCTTACAAAATGAATAAACTACCCTGACAACTATACATTAGAATACTAGTCTAAGTACAAAATATCATCAGCATTTGTAAGTGTTCATCCGCATTAGTTAATGCGGATGAAAAGTCCTCATCAGCATTTCTTCTGTTTGTCTTCAGCATTGACTGGGTCATCCGTATTAGTAAATGCGGATGACCAAATACTTGGACGTATTTGAGTTCCTTGTCTGCATTACTAAATGCGGATGAACAAATACTTGGCCGCATTTGTTCTTTGGTTTTCCGCATTTACTAATGCGGATAACCAACACTTAGTCTTTTTCTTCTATATCTTCAGCCGTATTTCTTCATGATCTTCCACCCTTATTTCTTCTTGGACTTGGAGGGATTTCCAACCAGAAAAACCTTCAACCACTTCTTAAATTGGCATGTGTGATCCTTTCAGGGTCTAACAATACTCCCTCTAAGGATTATACAGCCTATGAACTTTAAGAGTTTGAGGATGGTGGAGGTTATGAAGATTCTGGTGGTTCTTCATGAGGTTGAACTTGTCTTGCTTGGACTGTTGATGGAGATGGTGTTGATGTAGTAGCTACAGAAAGTAGAGGTTCTGCCAAAGAAGGATCCAAAATAGCCTTATTCATGTTGGAGAAGTCTCTAGCCTCATTCATCTTGTCTCGGCTAAGGACATGTATCTTCATTTGGCTCATATTATGAATGGCAACAATGGGCATTTGTCTCAAAGAGATTGGTTCCCACACTGACACAGTGGAAAGACCATCTCTATGAATCAGTAAAGAGCCATCAGTATCTACCTCTAACTTCATGATGTTACCCAATTAGAAAGGGACCTTCTTTCTCTTTCTTATTTCTTTCTTCTTGCTAATTCTATCATAGGCCATCTTTAGAATTTTGATGCATTTCAGAAAGAAATTCACATAATCTTTTCCCAGCTTGTTATTGAGTTCTCTAAAGTGTCTTGAAAATATGTAGTGGACATAGGATTCATCCAACAGTCTCACCTCATATCCACTAAACAACCTAATATTTGTTCCTTCCTTTCCTTCCTATTTTCTTTCAATCACCAACTCGTATGTCTTTTCATCATAAAACACATTAGAAATTGGTTTTGTCTTGTGGGATCTAGCTACCATCTTCCTTTTTAATGATTCAGTTGGCTTTATATTCACTTCAGGAAATACCAACTCTTCAGCTTCTTTCTTTTTCTTCTTTTCCAAAGGGTTTCTGAATGATCTGTCTTTTCTCAAACAGATAGCTTTCAGAGATTTGAAGTTGTTGGTTTTCTTGAACATCTTCAGAATGTCTTTAAATTCATATCCTCTATACATGGCGTGATGATTTATCAACTCTAGATCAGCCAGTTCTTTTAGATAATGAATCTCCATGGAGTTCACAAGAGCAGTGTACTCTGTGAAGAATTGAACTAGCCCTGAGATCCTCTTTTTACCATGAACATGTTCCAATCACTATCATACTTCCAGGCTATAATTTTGACTTCAGTTTTGCCTTTTGGAGCAGACACACCCTTAATCATCTCAGAAGTGGTTAACCCTTCCTGTAGCTTCAGTTGGGAGGGTTTAATAAACCGTTCTGGATTTCTGCGTAGCATGGGTGCCAAGACATCATGGTCCTTGGTAGTGAGTTGGACATCTTGTGCTGAAGTTCTTGATCTTTGTTTTCTCCCTATCACCTCTTCTTCAATAGCCATTAGTCTACCTTTCTTTTCTTTGACTAATTTTAGAATTGCAGCTCTGAGGGAGTTTGATTTCATGTTACCAAGCTTTCTTTTGGTAAACCCTTGAGTAGCTAAATAATCCTTCATTTCCATGTCAGTCATACTATAGGGATCAGGATAAGCTGATTGTGATTCTTGCTGCTGTTGAGACTTAGCAGCACTAATAGTAATTAAGGAAATGGTAGTCTTCTTTTCATACTCAGTAACATATCTACGGTCAAGTAGTTTTTGCATCTTATTTGCTTCTTCAACCATACCCTCATATGTCATCCCAAAAACTTCATCTGTATCGTTCTCGTGGTTGATCAGATACATTGCTTTTATCATGAGATCATCAGCTTGAGCTTTGTCTACCATTTCTTCAACAAATGACTCAACCTTTGCAGGACTGTCCCTGGTCAAAGGGTCATCAATCAATCCTTCATCATAACCTCCTTTTATTTCTCCTTCTTCTAACACAATCATATCAATTTTCTTCTTTAATTCTTCCTCAGCCTTCTCATGCTCCTCTAAAAATTCAATAATAGTAGCAAGACTTCTTGGATCATCTTTTTGTTTCTTAATGGGTGGTTCCTCTTCTATCATTGGTAGTTTGCCTTTGGCCTTCTCAGATAAGTATTTCCTCTTTCTGGAATACATGTGCAATCTAGGACCAGATGAAGATGGAACAGAGGCTTCAAATTCTTGTTTCTTCGTTTCTAGATCAAGCTTTTCAGCTTCTTCTTTTTGTTTTTCAGCAATCTCTTTTTCTTTCAGCTCTTCATATAGCTTTCTGATCAGTTCCTCTTGTTCAACAGTCAAAGTGATTGTAGGAACAAGCTATAAGCTCAACTCTTCTTCTATTGGAACAGGATTTAGAGGAATTACAACTATAGGCTCCACTGGGGTTCTGAGATCTTTGATGAAATCCTAAAAGTCTTCATCAATAATGAATTCACTAGATGAATACATATCCAAATCTTCAATCAGTTCTTTTATCATAGATTCTTCATTTAATCTTTCATCAGTGGATGGATTAGAATTCACAACCATTGCTAATCTTTCTTCTTCAATCCCAACCTCACTAGATTTAGCTTGCTGTGAGGTTTCATCTTCTGTAGTCTCTTTTTCTATTTCAGATTCATCATCCATTTCTTTATCAGTTTCCTCATCTTCTTTATCAGTCACTTCCCTTGCCAATTCCTCTTTAATCTTTATAAGCATCTCAAATTCAGAAACTCTCTTAGTTAGAGCTTCTATCTCTTTGTTAAGATCAGCTATGATATCAGTTTGGATATCAATAAGGTTCTCTTGTTCTTCCATTGCAATGGTTTGGATGGTGGTAGTATCCAAATGACCACTGATTTCTTCTTTTGCTTGATCAAGGGCAGCTTTGAGTCTATTAATCTCTTTATCTTTTTCTTCTTTTTCAGACTCATATTTGGCCCTTAGTTCTTTGAGTTCTTTTTCTTTTTCATCCAGCTCAAGTATTCTATCATTTATTATACTAGATCTTCTCTCTAATACTTTCTCCATTCTGGTAATCTTTTGTAGTAAATCAGAAATCATCTCATCTTTCTCATCAAGATGGTTAACCTCAGATTCAGCATAGCTTTCAAAATGACCTGCCTCTAAGAGTATTTGTCTCTCAAGCCTTTGAGTGTCAGGATGGTTATCCTCCTCATCCGAAGATGATTCAGACTCATCTGATGAGCTGGCAGATTCACCAGACTCAACAGGTACAGCTACAGCATCAGGAGAAGAAATAATTAGAGATACAAGACGAGCTTGGATAGGAGATAATGGAAGTGAGTAAGCAGGTGATGTTTTGAAAGGTGATGGTATTTCTTGTTCTTGAACTGAAGGCATAGTGTGAAGATCACCACCTTCATCAACTTATGGTGACACTTGCCTCAGTTCTTCTTCAACTGCCTCAGCATGCTCTTCAATAGTGTGTTGATCATGAGCAGCTGGTTGATCTTCAATAATCTCATGTTCATCAGCTGGCACATCATCATGTGCTTGTTCCTTAACATCAGGAACAACTTCTTCAGCAACTTCTTCATGAACTTCTTCTGGGTTTATCTGATGTAACATCCATGGAAGTAGTGGAAAGAAAGTTCCACTATAAAAGTTCCTAGGATCTCTCTTCTTGATGTACTTATATGATTTGGCATTATAGTGAGGAATGCCCATAACAGGTCCCTCTGGTACAAGTTCAGGAAAAGCTTCATTGATGAAGCACTGAATGAACCTTGGGTACATCAGAAACATATGCCTCCTTCCTTCTTGGATGTTTGAGATCAGGCCATTAAACACATAAGCAGACATGTTGAATGGTCTGTTAGTGCATAAGGCATAGATAGCTGATGAAGTAGTAATAGGGATATCATTCCACCCAGTCTTCCTCTTGGACAAGCAGTGTTGGAATAAATGAATGAGGAATCTCCATTGCAGATCAACCAACCCCTTGACAATTTGTTTTCCTTCAAATCCACCTTCATAACCAATGTTGGCAAAGAAGGTCATGATGTCATCTTCTTCAAGTTCTTGGGGAGTGTTGGCATCATCTTCAAACTGTAGACACTGTCTCACAGTCTATTCAGAGATTACCAATGTATGATCATCAGTAATTCTTCCTGAAATAGTCTTTACACCATCAATCTTAGTTACTTCAGCTGTTCCCCAAAAAGATCTAATGAGGTTCTCATAAATGATGGGTCTAACAGTGATAGCATGTGCCACTCTTGTTGTAGAGATGAATCTGATCATGTCTCTTAATCTTATAGATTCGGGCACATCAGGATCAAGAAATCCACTGACATTATGGAGCTTGCTCCATGTCAGGTCTGCCATAGATTCTGTTATAGATACACATGTGTTAGCAATATACTGACAATTATGATATCATATGACAAGAATCATGTTTGACTTTTCTTATTTTGACATTTTCAAGTCAAAATGAATGTTCAAAGGTTACTGTTTCATTAAGAGTTTGACCTAATTTTGATTTTATGATGAAAAATCATTGAAGTTATGTTTTATGCTTATTTTTTATCATCTTTACTATTTCAAACATCCTTTAATGTTTAATCATTGGATTTGATTTCCACATTTTCACAGTACGATTTCCCTGTTCATCCTGATTAATTTAGGGTTTGAAAAACAGTTGTTCTTTGTTATTCACATTAACATCCATTTCAATGAACTTGAGAACGCCATTTAAATCCACTGTTCCTGGTTGATTTTATGAAGTTTCTTAAACCTAGGGTTCTATGTTCATTACAAGTTCGACATTTAAAGTTTTATAAATCCATCAAAAATCACCTTGTTTTGATGCTACTTTGGCCAACGATCAAATTAGAGGTGGAATGGATTTGGATGAAGAACAGAAACACAAGATCTGAGGTTGTTTGGATGATGATGAAGAATAGTAAGAAAAACGCTCGTCGCACTATAAGTTCCCTCAAATTTGAAAAGTATTAAATGACTCTCATTAATGTGTTTAAACAATACATTTAACGACTTATGCAAATTTTGAAAGTGTGAAAAAATGCGCATGTTTTAATTTTGATACTGTAGCAAATGCGGGTGCTTTTATTTGTGCTCTACTGTAGCAAATGCGGATGCTTTAAGTTATGGGCATTTCACTACTGTAGCAAATTCGGATGCTTTAAGTTGTGCACATTTCTCTACTGTACAACATCTTCTTGTTCATTTCTTTTTTCTTTGTAAGTAACCCCCATGATCTCAAGATCATTCACTAGTTGTAAAAATCGATACAGCTGCTTGGAGATTGACTCTCCTTTGGTATGGTGAAAGGTTTCATATTGGTTCACCAGTTTATCTTTATTAATCTTCGTCACCTCACTTCTTCCTTCACATATTATTTATAGTGCATCCCAAATACCTTTGGCTGTTCCATACTTTTCTAGCCTTTTGAGGACATCCATTTTCAAATCCTATGTTAGAATGGAGTATGCTTTGAGGTCTATCTTGATTTTCTTATATTCCTCATCATCAAGATTTAGATTTGGATCCTCAATAGGAATTCTAGCAGTTCTATACTGAGCAGCTTGATCAGCAGTGAGAGACACAGGAATGTACGGTCCTTTGCAAATGGAAATCTAGTAGTCGGGATCCACACCTGTAATGTAGTTTCTAAACCTAATTTTCCACTGCTTAAACTAAGATTTTTGTTTAAGCATTGGAGGTTTAGATGCATGACCAAGTTCAGAGAAGTTAGTAGAATCCATTTTGATTAACTGATTTTAGATGGTTTGAATAAAGACTAAGTTGATTTTATGTCCGGAATATTCAAACAGTCCAACATCTTGGTATTCTTGATATGATGAATAGTTCACAGAAAAGTTGCTTTTAGGTTGATTTGGGGTCAAGATTTTGATTTTTGAGGTTTTAGTCTGATTTTAGTTTGAGAATCAATCAGTTGAGCAGCCTTCTTATGTTGTCGGTCAGAAGCACAACACTGGTTGATGATGTTTCATGTAATTTCAGTATGTATATTTATTAGAAGTGTAACACTTGCTAATAAATAACTCAATCACTAGTTCAATCGATTTTCATTCAAGATCTGCACTGATTTTGACACAAATTCAAGAGCCAAGGCTCTGATACCAATTGACTTGGTTTTAGATGTGAATCTCAGTTGATGTGACTCAAATTAAGATCGAATATCATGATTGAGTCAGTGATTAAGTTGCGGAAATACTAAATCATAGAACATTAATTACTGAAAGAATACTAATAAATGCTTTGTATATTGATGAAAGTAAACAAGATACAAAGTGTACTAGGGTTGCTGGTGAAACCTTTTTAATATTTTATCTCCTCTTAAAATTAGGTTATACTAATTTATTTATAGGCAGATACATTGCATGTACAAAATGACTAAACTACCCTGATAACAATACATCAGAATACTAGTCTAAGTACAAAATATCATCAGCATTTGTAAGTGTTCATCCGCATTAGTTAATGCGGATGAGAAGTCTTCATCAGCATTTCTTTTGTTTGTCTTCAGCATTGACTGGGTCATCCGCATTAGTAAATGCGGATGACCAAATACTTGGCCGCATTTGTGTTCCTTGTTCGCATTAGTAAATGCGGATGAACAAATACTTGGCCGCATTTGTTCTTTGGTTTTCCGCATTTACTAATGCGGATAACCAACACTTAGTCTTTTTCTTCTATATCTTCTGCCTCATTTCGTCATGATCTTCCACCCACATTTCTTCTTGGACTTAGAGGGCTATCCAACCAGAACAACCTTCAACTTCTTGAATTGGCATGTATGATCCTTTCAGGGTTTAACGAAAAGGTTTAATCATTTTGATTTAAATCACAACTGAAAAACAGTTGGCTGACCTATTTACAAAAGCCTTTTTACCATGTCGATTTGAATATTTAGTCGAGTCAATTGGACTTATTAATCATGTTTAAAAACTGGTTTTGAGTTTAATTTAGTTATATGATTCATAAAAATGATAAGAACCCTCCCTTAGCTTAATCATGAATATAGAGAAACTGTCAAAGTTAACTGCATGATTGTATATATTGTGTGTACATGTTCAATAGAAAATGAAAAAGCAAATATAAAAATAGAAAATTGCAAAATGAAAAGAGAAAAATATAAAACAAAAACACAAAAATAGATTTTTTCTTGTTAGTTAATTGTTTAGGACTGAATCTATCTTTGCAAGTTGTGAGAAATGATAGATACATTAGTTTTGATCAGTTGCATACTTCACTAGCTACTAAAGTCTGATGTGATCAGATATGATGTGCAGGTAAGCTCATGCAATTATACTGAAAAAGTAAATTCTTGTTATCAAACAAAATCAATCATGCATTCATGTTTGTCCATTTTAGTATCAATGAGTAGTGTTGACTTCTCAGATTGATTGCTTGTAAAGTCATAAACTCACACCTGGTGGTGATATGATTAACCATTGAACTCTAATTATTTAAAGCATCTATTCACTTTTCTGTTATGAGTCATCATAGACCTGAAGTGATGAGATATCCTTTGTTGTAAGTCATTACAGACCTGGATATTCTCAATTGATGCAAAAGATAATGTGCACAATCTAAACATGAGATCTGGTTATAAGTATATGTCAGGTTAACAAGTTGAGAAAAGTGATTTCTTGCATATCTTGATGAGAGTTGAACTCTCTAAGTCTAAGTGTGACTTACATAATGTCATATCTAATCGTACCTCAATCAATTCAAGAATTGAAAAAGTAAGTGTGCTGAGTATCTTGCCAAAAGCACTCATTTTCTGTCCTTAGATCTCGTGTCTCCTTTGCTGCAGAAATGGTGACCTGGAACACGCTTGATCAGGATTTAATCACTTTCTATGACTATCCATCATTTTATTTTCTTTTAATGTACTAATCTTAACTGATATAATCTCACTGCAGGCATGTAATTCAAATGTATATAGTAGATTTTTTGTTCTGCTTTATTTTTGAAATTTGCATATTTTTTAAGTGCAGGCATGTTGATAATGATTAGTTTCCTCTTCTTGCAAAGTCAAAGAAACTTCTAAGTTTGTAAAACTTAAAAGTTTAGGGAGAGTAAAAATTGTAAAAGAGAAAATCAATGGAAAATTTTCAAAATGTGAAAAAAAATAAGAAATAAAGTGCTTTGGATGAAAGGTTAAAGATGCAATTTCAAGCATGTGTGTGTTTGATATGATGTAAAAATGAACCTGAAAAAGAATTCAAATTCAGTGAAAAAGCTTCTTGCAAACAAAATGAGACTATTTGTTTTGTAAAAGTTATATAGAGACTAAAATGACTGGAAATTGTTTTTGAAAATAAAATAAAAATAAAATGGTAAAAAAAATAAAAAATAAAAGTTTGAATGTCGAAAAATGTTAAAATTTTAGGGTATTAATGTAAATTTTGAGTGATAGTATAAAAATTGACTACGTGTTGAAAAAATTATGTGTGAACAGTACTAATGTGCTTAAACAGTGTTTAGATAGATGGTGTAAAAATTTCAAGTGTCAAGACTCATGGAAGGGTTCTCATGTGCCTGAATAGTACTCATAAGTCTAAATCAGGAGTATGATGAATTTCAAAAAATTTTGCAAATGTTGGGCGTTTCATTCTATGCTCATGCGCCGAAACAGTTGTGTCTGAAAAATTGGTTGTGTTGGGCGTATCATCTATGCTCATGTGCCTAAACAGTACCAGACTTCCAAGTGTTAGTCTCATGCGCCTGAACAGTGTCCAAGCGCCTAAACAGTGCTTATGCGACTGAACAGTGCTCATGCGTCTAAACCTCATGCGCATTCACAGTGCTCATGCGTCTGAAAATTTATATGAAATTTAGTCTCATGCGCCTTCACAGTGCTCATGTGCCTAAAAATTTACGCTTGTATATATACAACACTTGTGTTCTCATTCATTTATTCACTTAAATCCTTTGATACTACACTCGATACACTCATTCATTCAACATTCGATTGTTATCAGTTAATCTTTGTGATATATAGGTATCAAAAGAGAAATTGATTGTCGAGGAGTCTTCACTTGAAGTTATCAAAGTTTTTGCTGATTCACCTATTCATGTGCCAGATGAAGGTGGAAGATCAACAAAAATGCTACAGTCCTTTCTGAGATCTTGAATGCTGAGCAGATCATAGAATCTTTAAAAGAAGTTCAAGTCTGCATTCAATAAGGCTTTATGAGAGTTGAAACTCTACAAATAGAAGCCCGTGTTCAAGATCAAAGATGAGACAAAAGAGTTCAATGTGAACTGAAGACAATGTAAATCTTAGGGGGAGTATTGTTGAAGCTCTTGGAAGATTAACATTTTATCTTTATGTGTTTTTTTGTCATAGTATAGGAACTTCTTTTGTAAATATATGTTCCTTTGTTTCTTTATAATATAAATAGGATATTTTATGTATTTTGTAGGGATTTGATTCAGTAATAGAGTCAGTCAGTGAGTCAGTTAGAAAAGCAGTTAGAACAGAACGAACGGTAACCCTTACACATTGTATCCTGTGTATTTTCTATCAATGAAATCTATGAATTTTTTGATGTAATTGCATGTGTTTGATTAATTTTTGTTTGAATTGATCATTGCGTTACGATATCATCACAGATTCGATCCTTTTGAACCGATCAATTACTATCTTGAGTTGTCCATTAGCATCTTTATATATGGCTTGTTGGTATGTGTATGATTTTGCTTTATCTGATGATGTATCAGATTCACCTCCTAAAATTGTTTTCTTTCTCCAACATTGTTTTGATTTTAAACCAAATGGCTCATCTTTAGTTTGTTTAACAAAAGGAGTTTGTTTGGCTTTTGAAAATCTTTTGGTTGGTTTAGAAAATCTAGTTTGCTTTTGAAAATTTTGTGGAGGTGTAGCAAAGGATCTGTGTCCTTGATCATGTTTGTTTCTTCTAGGCATGTGATCATATCCATCATAAGAATTATAATCATGATTATAATAATTTGATTGATTTGATCTTCTGTGATAGCCATTATGCCAAGTATTATTCCTATATCTGTCATACTTATGTTATGTGTATGACCTAGGATAATGTCTTAGTGCCCAATAATCATGAATATCATAATGTTTAAAATGATACCCATGCCGATGTAATCGAGGAGAAGAGTAGCTATGACATCTGTTGTAGTACTTTTGCTCTGATCTTGGTGAGTACGACTCTAATGGATGATAAGATCTTTGACCTCTTTTGTGTTGTGATATTAGAGAGTTGTTATATGAACACTCTAAAGTAGTATGATTCTCCATGTCATAATTTAAGCAGTAAGGAGAAGGTCTGGATCTTCTTGCAATAGGCTTGGATGATGAAGTTGGATTTGATTGGAACTTCACAGCCTTTTGTCTTGGTTGTTTTTGTTGCTTTCTCTTATGAGGATATATATATATATATATATATATATATATATATATATATATCACTATCAGTGTTTGTACACTCAGAAGTGTTGTGCGAATCTGAATTGCATGTCTCGTAGAGAATTGGTTGTTGTTTTGGAGTTTCTAATGTAGCTTTTAAGGTTGATGGTTGGTTTGAATCAGGTGTAGAAGACTTTGTCTGACTTTTCTTCTTTCTTTTAGATCTGGTTTTCTTCCTCTTGACCTGTTCTTTGATTTCTTATACCTCAGGCTTCGGCTTGTTCTTTAACTCCATCTTAATCTTTGCCTTCAGTTCGGCCTTTGTTAATTCTGGTTTAAGAAATCCAGATGGTTTGAATTTCACATAGAGAACCATAGCCTTTTGTTTGTTGTCAGGCTTTGCTATTTTGGATTTTTGTGGTTGTGTTTGTTTTGGATTGATTTCTTCAATGACATGATTAGTACATGTCAATGTTGCTTTGTTTGGTTGGTTGGTCTCTTCATCACTTTCAGCACTTACAGGATCTCCATCTTGAACCATCACAGGAATGAAAGGTTTCATTCTGTGGTGATTTAGGTTTGAGATACAACTTTGATGTTGTTTCAAGAGATGTGATTTGAGTGATAGTGAATGGTGTGTCTGTTGGAGGATGATCATGCATATTTGAATCTTCTTTGACTGGACTTGTCATTGAAGTTGACATTTCTATGTAGTTATCATTGTAAGGAGGGGGAATAACATGGTATGTAGTTCCAGCACTCTCCTTCTGATCTCTTTATGCATTAAGTAGTTCTTCCAACTTGCTAGCAGTCAGCTTTAAATTCTCAGGTTCAATTTCTGTTGATGCATGACCTTCTTTTGTATTTGTTAAAGATTCAGCGAGTCTTGTAACTTGAGCTCGAAGACTGAATCTTTCTCCAAGGAGTTTGTCTACATCCTTTAATGGAGATTTGATTTTATCTTCAAAGGCTTTATGTTGTATCTTCAATTCTACATTTGTAGCCTTTTCTGTATTGATTGCTTGATTTAGATGCTCAATGTGAAGTTGCAAGTCATTGATTGTTTTGGTTGTACATGCTTCTGATATTTTGACTTCAACTTTAGCCTTTGTGTTTGTTAACTTCACAGAGAGTTCAGTTGCTTGAGCATTCAGCTTGTGGTTTTCTTTAAGCAAGTTATCAACTTCTTTCTCTAGTGAACTGATTTGATTTGCAGAAGTTTAAAGTTCCTCTGCATGTGAAGCTCTTTCCTCCTTTATCATGTATGCTAGATTGTTGCAATATTTCCGATATGCTTGTACTTCATCTATGCATGCTAATATGCATAGATTGATCTTTCCATCTTCTGGAATTTCAGGCAATAGAGGAATGTTGGTGTTGCTGTTCTTTGTGGCTTTTGCAAGCTCGACAGTTAACTCTTCAAGTTTGATTTGTTGTTGAACCATTTTGTCTTTCAACTTGTTCTTCTCTTGAGTTAAACTGTTCTTTTTTGATTCAGTGTCATGATTTGTGCTTGGTCATTTCTTTGAGATTGTTCCATCTCTGACCTGCATTTGATCAAATCATTAGACAATGTGTTGTTTGAGTTTACAAGATCACACAAATGTAAATGCATCAGATCTTTCTCAATGTGACTATTGTACAACTGAATGGTTGTCTTGTCAAACAATGAACTATTGCTATTATTTGATTTGCTGCTGTTGTTTGGTTGATTGCAGCTTTTGTTTGATTTGCTGCTGTTGTTTAGTTGGTTGTAGCTTTTGTTTGATTTGTTGTTGTTGTTTGGTTGGTTGCAACTTGGTTTGCTTTGTTTGAATTCTTGAAACCTCTTTCTACCTGTTGCAACTTGCTGCTGTTGTTTGGTTGGTTGCAGCTTTTGATTGATTTGCTGTTGTAGTTTGGTTGGTTGCAACTTGGTTTGCTTTGTTTGAATTCTTGAAACCTCTTTCTACCTGCTGCAAGAAAGATAGCTCGGTTTCTTGAAACACGAGTGTTAGTGAATGATGTTAAATTTTCCATTTTTTTAAAAAAATGATTTGAAAATTGTTTTTGTGGTAAATTCAAAATTAGATTTAAAAATTTTAATCGAATCCAAAAAAACGTCGAAACTCAATTTAAAGAGTTAAGTCTGTTCAATTACAATTTAGTTAAGCTGGACTAAGATTAATCTGGCTTAATTTAAAAGTAACAAGATTTGGATCTTCCCAGTTAAAATTAAATGATTTTGTGACTTGATTAAAAGTAACTCAACTCTTCCAAAGTATATATATCTTGATCAACAGGAAGTCAAAATGAAGTTCTCAAATCTTCCGGGAACAAAATTATGAGTTGGTAAAACTTAAAAACTTCCAAGAACAATCTTTTAAGTTGATCAAAATGAAAACCTTTTGAATTCAAAAACTTCCGAGAACAAATGAATTATTTGTTCAAAATGAAAATCTTTCGAATTTAAAAACTTCCGAGAACAAAGAAAATTATTTGTTCAAAATGGGAATCTTCCGAATTCAAAAACTATCGAAAACAAAGAAATTAAAGAAAATTATTTGTTCAAAATGGAAATCTTCCGAATTCAAAACTACCGAGAACAAAGAAATTATTTGTTCGAAATGGAAATCCTCTGAATTCAAAAACTTCCAAAAGCACTGAATTCGTCCGAGAACAAACTTCGATGCTGTGATGTTTATAAGGTTAGCTATGAATAAAGAATAGTTCAAAAGGTTTTGATACATCAGCTGTGTATGTCTGTTGTGGACATTTTGAGTTGCGTATGTTCTTGTTATTTACTTGTCTGCTATGAACATTTTGAATGTCCATTGTGGACTATGTTGTGTATGCTCTTGTTCGTTACTTGTCCGTTGTGGATAGATGTGAGGACTGTGTCTGCTGTGGACAGATGTAAGGAGTGTGTGTCTGCTATGGACCTGTTTTTACTCGTCCACTGTAGCTGTGTTTGCTTGTCCGCTGTGGGTGCTACGAACCGAATTGTGTGTTCAACATCTGCTCTGGACCGATGTGTATGTTCAATGTCCACTATGGACCGATGTGTATGTCCGCTATGGACAGATGTGTATGTCCACTTTGGACTGATGTATATGTTAAACGTCCGATGTTGGATCGAGTGTATGTCTGCTGTGGGTTTTAACACATCAGCTGTGGAAGTGTTTGTTCATCAGCTGTGAATACTTAGAAAAAATTGATGTTTGAATGATTGTTGAATGATTCTTGAATAATCGAATGATGAACAAACGAATCAAAATATGGATTAAATCATGGATTTGGCTGATTTTGAGATTTCAAAACAGTTTGACTTTGAAAAAGTCAAACTTCATGTTCTTGAATGAACAAACTTTTGATTCTTGGATTTCTGATGGAATTTGATAAAACCAAAGGTTATAATAGCTATAGATAAGTCATTCTAAACTAAAACAAAAATAAATTTCATATAATCATCACCTAAACTCGGATTTAGATAATGAACACATGAAGAACACAATGAAGAATAAAAACCCAAATATGAGAATCAATGTTTAAAAATGGATGATTTGGATGTTGAAAATGATAAACGAATCTTAGATTTGATGTTTCTAAGCTAAAATCACTATCAATTTCAGCTAAACAATATCAGATTCTTGTTTTTGATGATTTATCCTTAAGAACAGTGAACTTTTCTCAAGAACACAAAATTTTCAAAAATCGTCAAATTCAAGAGTTGTGGATGTTCAATTGATATGAAACTTTGCAGATGTGTTAGTTATCACAAACTAAAGCTATTAGAAGCTTAAATTTGATCTAACAATAACAAAATCAAATTTCATGTTCATGAGCATTTAAAGACTTGAAGAACAAGTTTGCTTAAATCTTCAAATTAATGGCTCAAATGAACTTCAATTGATGTGAAAACTTGCAGATCTTCATGAAATAACAAATCTAAGCTAATGGTAGCTTGATTTCATAAAAAACAACAACAATTTGCAGATCAAACTTATGGTTCAAATTTATGAGAAAATTTTGAAGAACAAGCAGCCAAGGCTTTGATACCAACTTTGGAAATTCGATAATCACAGGATTGAATATTGCAATCATATTGTTACCGTTTATCAGATCTGTGATGCAGAATCTCAAAGACCTGATTATGATTTCAAGTGAAGATCTGTTGCAAGATTTAATGTATGATGATGAATGAATGATGAACAATCAAGAACACATATTCAAAAATATTTCATTCATTCATATGGATGATGATGCTTGAAGATTACAAAGGGAGTTTGTAAGAAAATTCTCTCTCACACACACTCAACCTGATTATTTCTCTCACTAGATTAATTCTCTCTTGTTTACTATTGTTAGTGCTTAAAGTATAAAGGACTACACTTAGTCTATTTATACTCTTTACATAAATGAACAAAATTATATTTAAGCCCTAATGATTACACAAATATTCTTCTAAGTCTGATAAATTCTCTGTTGCTGATGCGTGACTGCCGGGTGCTGACGTTATTCGGAACGACCGCTGATGTTGACTGTTGACTTTGACCACAGTTGACCAAGTTTGATATTGGTCAATTTTCTTCGTTTTGATCATATTTTCAGCATAGCTTCACCGTGTCGGTTTTGGTAATCATCCTGAGATTTGGCACTTAGGTTTTGGTAAGTATCATCTTTAAATAGTCTAACAGAAATCATCTGTGATTACAAGGCAGTATGAAATTCATCCTAGACTCATTACACTGGTTAGGCCAAATATATTCATATGTGATAAGTGTATGGGAGTAGTGATGGAGTTCATTTCTTTTGACTTGTGTGACACTTTGTGTTACTTTTCTTTCAATCATGTAATACAATGGTCTTCACTTTTAAACTCTTTTTTGGGTATTTAAATTACCAAATCATCGTTAATTAATTTATTCATGTTCTTAAAGTTTACATGGCATATTCTTTTATGCCAAAAGAAAGACTCATCACTATTGGCTTTAGATAGAAAGCAAAAAACTTCTCCAAAATGGGAGGTTTCTTGCAAATCCATCTTATACATGTTCCTTTTCCTTGGGGTTCCGAGCAATATATTCTATTGAGGAATGATCACCCCAGGCTTGAGAACAATGCACTCATACTCAGTGAAGATCATTTTATGTCTTTAGTCATAAAATTAAGATACACTCAAATTATTATACTCAAGCTCTTTGATAAAGTTTACCTTCTTAATGCTAAGCTTACGATTTATGACCCTACCCCTTCCAGTAATGTAACCACTTAATTCACCTCCAAAAGCAATTGGCTCTCCATCAATTACTCAAAGTCTTGAAGCAAAGAGCAATTGCCAGTCATGTGCCTAGAACAATCACTATCAATGATCCACACATTTCTTTTGAACTTTAGTTGATCCTACACATGAAAAAAGATGATTAGTTACATTGACGGAAAGGTTATGGTTATGCAACAGTTTCACAGTTGGAGAAGACACACTTAGTAGATTGAATAGGGAACCAGGCAAAGAAATAAAGAACAAACAAGTAAAGAACTTAAAGAAACAAAGATTGGTTTTCAAGGATGATGTATATTGCTCTCGAGTAATTTTACAAGTGTTACAATACTTAGTCCTAAGGATGGTTACATGAGATACTTTATACTACATCCTACAGGCGGCCATACTTTGAATGCCAGCTGGATACTAATCTAGACAATAAAATCAATATACAGTCAAAAGAAAGATTGCTTTTTAACATGTGACTATGACATACCATAGCTCACATCCTATTCTATTACAAAAAGGATAAAAGCACAAGAGTGAAAAGTTACAGACGCAGACACCATAATGTACAGTTGACAAAAGTATGGAGATAATCACCAACTTTTATAAGTTGGTGAGTTATCAGAGCTAGCAGCAAAAAGTTCTTTAGCTTTTTTCAAAAGTGTGTCAGGGACACATGTCTTCTAAATGTTCGGAAGAAATCAGTGTTCAAGCTTCGGAAGACTTCACTTTTACCTTCGGAAGATTTCTGTCTTTGGCTTCGGAATATTTGACACTTAGTAAATTTTCTTTATGCATGGTCGAATCTTCCGAAGTAACTTTCTTGTACTTCGGTTGCATGTTGAGAGAATTTTGGTCAGTATCAGCCTCTAAGATAACTCTTACGTCATACTAAACCCAGTCGTTATTGATCAGTTTGCCATATGCCAGTTTGACATTAATCCTTCACACTATAGTTTGATTATTCAAACCGACTCTTGATGTTCAATAAACAATTGCTTGTCGGGTTCTTGCATTGTTTCATCATATTATAGTTTGATGATTGAAACTGAATTTTTATTCTCGATTAACAATTATGCCACGTATCAATTCTCCATTGAATTTCACAAGATATCTACATTTCTTGACATAATTGATAACTTGATGACATAATTTTTTAATATGTGCATGCTTAGTGACTTGATATTAGATAAAAAAAAGTATACTTTATAACCTGAGTGTGTAGGTATTTGTATGTGACATATGAATATTTTTAATTAAGCAATTCATACTTGCATGTTACTTATTTTTAACATCATCAAAATTACTGTTTCATGATTATCAATTTAAATTATTGTTATCCCAACAAATTTAAATTATTGTTATCCCAACAAGCACAAATGTGGTCAAAATATTAAAATTAAATATAAATTAACTTTAAGAGGGGCTTTTTTTTAGCCGATGTATTTCTCATATTATTAATTTAGTTGTGTAGGATGGACTACACGTTAAATCCATTAACGAATTAAGGACTTATTTTAAAACAATGTTACTCTTCTTTCTAGAACAAGTAAGAAAAAGATATGAAAATTATAGAAAATTATGTCATGATACAAATTTCATTTGCATAGGTTTGAATTAAGACATGCTAGTAGGTGCAATTCAGCATGTAAAAACAAATATTTTACAACAAAGAGTAATCTAGATGTTTTTTCATGATTATCTTGCGACACATGGTCAGGTTATATAGTTTAGGGGTGTGCATTGGACATGTATTAAAGGTATAATCGGGTTTCATGATGTTTCAAAACTGTAATTATAAAAACTTGAGAGTTTATTATCTCACAAGTTTGTATGAACAATATTTATGTGTAACAAAATATGCGAGTTTCAATACCAAAATGATATGTTACTGAAATGGTAACACTTATTAAAGTGAAATTGTTAAAATATTTTGATGAGCTACCTCTTTTTTTTTTTTACTGGTAATCTCACATTGAACCCACAGTAAATGTATGGACAATAATGACACGTATTTTGCAGGAAATACCAAACAGTAATAACTTAAAATATGTTTAATATGTATCTTCCAAGACATGGGTTTCACATCAAGAATCACAACTCAATGGCTTTTGGATTGAGTAGTGACTTGTGTAGGCACCCGATACTTAATTTGAAATTTTGTCCTGGTAGAAAGAAAAGAATCAATAATTTTCTAATTCTAGTTCTCATGACTCATGATTTACTTACCATCTAAGCTTCTCGGATAGCTTCGAAATATGTATGTTTTGTTAGTGCAGTTTTATCTATAAGAACAATGCTTACTCCAGTTAAGTTGAAATGTGCATTCTTTTAGAAAGCCACTTGGATGCGGTAGAATGGATACAAAATGTTTCAAGTCTTTAAGACAAAATACATATCAAAGAAAAACACACAGGAAAGGTAGCAAGCGGACGATCATCTCTACTTTTCGATGAAAAAGTGCTTAGGATATGTTAGTACGCATAAGAAACAAAATAGTTCCGACGAAAATTACAAAGTAAATAATAACTACATTGATGACGAGGTCGAAAAACTCAAAAAAAATTGTATTCACATTATGGACATAAATTATGTTTATTGGTAATGTATTTATGTTGTATTGTGTGTAAACTTTTAAAGATAGATAAAAGATGAATTTTATGTTGTTTATTATGTATATTTGGTTCTTAGTAAATTTGAAGAAAATATTTTTTCGTATTAAAAACCGGTTTGGAAGGCAAATCGGTCAAAGCCGACCATGTCCAATACCAACCGGGTTGGGTTTCCCATTGCCACGAACTGTTTTCGGGCCGAATTGGTTTCTTCACAAGCCTTCTTTTGACCGAATACAATCTGAACCAGTTTAGTGTCACACCCCAGGTTTTGGTTACCCAGTGAACCAATTGGAATAATTTGATTATATTATTCAAAAGATCATATTCAGTGTTTTATTGGCAGTCGAATTTCATTCGTAAAAAATATCATAATATTGTTTTATAAATCAATCGAACTTCAAAATTGTATCATACTTTGATTCATAATATTGTTTTACAAAAATAATATTTTTACTTACAAGCCACATGACTTAAAAACTAAAGATGTGTCCATCTCTGCTTCCTGCTTGCATAACTCAGATAATGACGTTAGATACCCATACTGTGACATGATCTAAGTCACAATGAATTATTCTTTATCTTCAAAATGTTTAAAATTCAATATCAATGATATGCTTATGAATAACATTAGTCAGACCCAGATCATTTTCGTAATCATGCACGAGCATATTAATTTAAGATTAACCATGCTAGGTCGATAAGATGAAGTATACATCAAGATTTTTCGTTGTACACTCGTAATAGTTTGTTATCGGGTCAACTATGGGACCATCAATGCCTAGGGAGCCATGTTCATCTATGAAAAGGATGAATCTACCAAAAACTCAGGATTCAGCACTTGGCCCTAAACTGCCGAATGATGCCAACCGTTGATCCACTACCTATCAGCATATGCCGAATGACTGTTGTTCAGCATATGTTGAACCACTACCGATGAGCACTTCACTAATGAGCTGCTAATCGACTGCGGCTAATCAGAACTGAACTTCATGAGCTGTTGATGGATCTGGTTGTCGAGACTCGATCAAAAACAAGTTAATATCGATCTTAGCTACCTTTATTGCGTAAGGGTAAGTAAGGTCGTCTCCACAGGGAATATGTGGAAAGTGTTTAACAAATACGACTCGATTAACTTAGAGACACGAACTTTATAATAAAAGATTAAAACTTTGGATGAAATTAAGAACACTATTGCAAAAAGCAACAACCTTTGAAATGAATTTGATTAAATAATAAGAAACAATCACTTTCGGGTTTCTAATTCTGCAAGATCAACAAGTGATACTTTTAAATTAGGGTTTGTAAGAACATATCTTCAAGATGTTAACTTTTAATTAAAGTGGTAATAAAGGAACAAGCTTTTAAGTTTCGTTCATTCACAATGTTACCAATTTACCTATATCAAATTGCTTACTAGTCTTAATGAGTTCACGATGTAAGGAAACCGAAAACTAATAATCAAGCACACAACATATTTATAAGTAAACCTTTTAACTTAATCAAAACATAATTATTCATTAAATAATTCCATGTTCAATACAAAAACCTAATCAAAGCATATCAATTATCTCACTTGACAAAAATTGTACTCCTGAAAGCAATGCCGAACGAACTAGCCACTCATGGTCTTCATCGGATCTTCAATCTTTATTTGATAATGTTTGTAGATGATTTGGGATGAATAGGAAGGCTTGAGATCACCACAAATCAGCTTAGAATCATCAAGAATTGAGCTTGGAAAGTTGTTTTTCGAATTGGTGTTAGATGTGTTTAAAATAAACTTCAAGATCCATAAAATCCAGAAGTTGGTTGGTGACCGGCGTATGATACACTGATACGCCGCCCATACGCCGACCGACGTATTATACGCCCATACCCTGCGTATCAACTTTTGATATTTACATCTTCAATCCTTCTAATTTTGTGTTTGGCTCCTTATTCTCCAAAATAAGTCTCCTTTAGCTCCAAACACCTATAAATCAAAACACAAACAACTTGAAACTATTCCACCATAATCACGATGTAAAATCACACATTTAGATCAATTAAACATTGAATTATTGACTTGTGATCACTGATCAACTGTTACACAAGACAAGACTATCTGTACCGATGGCTGTTATGTTCTACCTTTTGGAGACAACATAGTACTTCAGCATGTTTAGATGTAAGAATGATAAGTCCAAAATGCTACTACAAAAAGTACCATCCTTAGTCAAAGTTGATGCTAGTGAAGATATCCCAGAAACTCCACTATTAGCTTATGATCTAATAATGGAGTGTGAATATGACTAGAACAAGGATACCTACTTCATAATCAGACTAGCAACCGGAAGGGTAGCATACTCTATGTTGGTCCAACTAATCGATTGAACGTGCTTTTGAAGAAGGTTTAACACATAAATCCAAAAGATATCACTAATTCTAATAGCTTGTGGGCCAGGTAACGATGAGGTATGAACATAAATCAAACATAAAACCCATTTGTAAGAGAATTTATGAAGGATAAGATGAATAATGCTTAAAAGTATGAAATATCAGCTCCTAGAAATACACACACAAGAAATGAACTCATATTTGTATTAATCAATAGTGTTCCAAGAGTTACGCAATGAAGAACAAAGAAACATATATATACGTATGCACCATGGCATGAGAAACTACCGGGCAAAACTACAATTTTGCATGCGGTTTCGCATGCCACAGAATACAAAACAAGACTAAACTAAACTAGATCCTATTACATTAATATCTAACCTATAATAAACTATAACTAAACAAAAACAAAACGTCAAGGTGAATACCACCCTATTCTTGATCATCAATACTCCCCCTAGGGGGGTATTCACCTGCCAGGTCTTCGGGGTCAACTCCTGCCTTTGCCTGCTCCATCAATCGGGCCAAGTCTCTAACTTCTGCCTCTAGATCCTCGTGTTCTCGCACACTCTTTTCAAGCTGCTTGATTTTCGATATCACGCCCCTAGCCTTGTTCGCTACCATCTCAAACAAGCTCGCCTCTGTCTTCGTCTCTTCTCTAGCTCCGAATTTAATCTGGTTCTCGCACAGTGCCTTCAGATCTTTATCACTAAATGAAAATACCTCCATAGGATCAAACAACCTTATCTCATCTCCATCCTTTACCCTCACTACTACTTCTCCAGTTTGATTGTCATAGAACCACTTCTTAAATTTCTGCATTCTTGAAGACTGTTGATCAGGTATCCTCACTCTGTTGATGGTCTTCACAGGCTTTAATTTCAGAACTATCTTCCCTTTTCACGTCACCCAATCAAGATCCTTCTTTGACCTTCTCCTCTCAGGTTTCATGTATCCAAAAGCTTCAAAGTTATCCTTAACACCCTGATGTATCTCATTCTTTAACATAGTAGCACGTTCACTCAAAGCTGAGTCTAGGAGGGGAATCTCTGCTAATCTCCTCAAATCCCACTTCAGAAGGGTCTTAAACGCCTTCCTTTTGTGCATGTATGAGATCCCGCCTCCTCGCCTTTTAATCATAAACATTTTTAGCTTTGAGTTGTACTTCCAACTCATAATCTTCTTGTCTACTATTATCAACGTCTTGCATCGAATTCGGCACCGAGAAGTCAATAGTGATGAAGATCTTTTATCTCACAAGCTCCCCCTATTTGTATGTTCCCCTTTTAAGATAACGGAAACCACTTTCTTTAATATCTTTTCTTTGAGTATGTAGGAGGAGGATTTCTATCTTGATATCTTATGCAAATTTGAGGAACAGGTTCTTTGGTCTGGTGCATTGCTCAACTGATGATAGGCCATCACTTGTAGCAAAATCTGAAAACATAATCACAAACACAAACTACATATTTCCCATCAGATTGCAAATCAAGTTACCCTACTTACACACACATGTGAGTTTACCAATATAAGTGGTTAGGTGATCTTTATCCCACAAATATGGCATTCCCACCTCAAATCACAAGTTCCCTCAAAATGGTTAGGTGACCTTTATCCCATTAAGAGTTTTCAAGTGACTCAAGTGTTGTGTAAAAGGACGGTGTTATACTTGTTTTCAAAAGACATTTTTAAGTTTTCATAATTCTAGTTTAGAAAACTCTATGTACCTTGTATTTGCATGCTTTCAAATACATGGTACCCTATGGTTCTTTTAATAAAATATATATATATATATATATATATATATATATATATATATATAGAGAGAGAGAGAGAGAGAGAGAGATCAAGAAGCGAAAACTGACTTAATCATGAGATCGTATCTTCGAGATACACTAAAGCACAAAGATGTGATTAAACATCGACAAGCAGTAAGATCACACTGATACGAAACCTGATCATAACATTATTATCATATTTATACATATATTTTTATTATTAAACGGTCCAAGAACGATTGCCGGTATGTTAGTCCTTTTAAACTCATGCAACATTCTTTCAATAATTAATATGTGATTCTTATCATGTTTTGGTATGATTTAAATAAATTTAGGACTCCTCTCTTATTTGGTAAGACCTACCCTTTCTCATGGTTTATTGAGTTTACCCAATGGAAGATATGGGAATAATGATATTTCATTGATACTCTATGTGGGATGAATGAATGTAATAAACAGATAATGAGCGCTCCAGGTCTATATTTACATATAACAGAGGAGATGATCATCTGGCGTGCTGATGAGAGCTTCAATTCTATATTTACATTTAACAGAGAAGATCATCACTCCAGGTCAATACTTTCGCATAGCAGAGGAGATAAGCACGAATATATAAAATGAATGGGTGGCAAAAAGCCAACTCTCAACCCCTTTTTGACAGGACTTTGTCATGTGTAAACCAATAATCAGATTGAAATCCAGTTTTCATACAGAAGCTTTAGTTTATCACAAGATTACCGTCTACTTGTTTGAAGCCAAGCCTACCAGGCACATCATATAAAGAAACCGTCAATTTTATTTTATTTATTTATTTAATTTTTTTTATTTGTTTTAGTGATACAGGCATCCGAACAGATACTATTATTTCTCACACAAAGCAAGTCATGCATAAACAAGCATATCAAGAGAATATACTATCATTTCTAATCAAGTTCTCAATTCAAATTTTTTTTATTTTTTTATTTTTTAAAATAATTTTTTAATATTTTTTATAACATTTAAAAAAAGAAATATACTAAAGAAGAGTATTCCAAGAATCCTATCAAAAAGATGAAAATGAACTATCAAGAAATATGCAGTGATTGTGAATAAGAAATGTGACTGTGCAAATAAAATCCAGAATGTGGATCTTATATTATACCATAACCATAACCTATCTGTTTCGCCTCAGATTTGGATGAGGAACAGAATCTGTCAGTAAATCAGATTACTAACAGACCTCCTAAACTATTCCTGCACTCATTAACAGATCAATTAGAAAGGGAAACCCAGGTCACTGCAGACCTGGGTGGTCTGTTTACATTAATGTAATCATTTTGTTTAACACACACGACCTTTTATCTTTTCTTCTTTCGTTTTCATTTGCCAAATTTGTGTTGTCTTAAACACTTTTGATTGGAAAGAATTAAATTTAGAAATTTTGTGTTTAAATTTGAAGAAAAAGATTTTGGTTTGGATGCTTTGGTCATTTTCATCTTTGAATCATGTGAAATCGGCTTCACATGTGAAGGTTTCGATGGAATATTCGTCATCCGACCATTCAAAGATGTGTGCTTTTTACCTTTTGATACAGAGAAGCAATTATGATCGCCTTTACCATCTGAATCATGTTTCTTCGGTCACTTTTTCATCACGTGACCTTCCATTCCACACCTGAAACAAGCCTTGAAGGGCTTTTGGTTCTTGATAGACCCGTGTGATGTAACTAGGTGTAGAGCTTGTTTTGAACTTGATTCAGCTTGATGAGGGACTTGCAAATTCTTTTACTGAATTGGGAATGAGAGCTTCACTTGTTTCTGACATGATTTAGATATGACAGGTTGAGATTGAGATTGTCTTTGCTTTGCTTTGGAATGACTGACTTGTTCAGCAACTGGAGATGATTCATGACTCGTACATTTTCTCACAACTTTGACTGGTTCAAAGGTAGGAATACCCCCTATCTTGAACTTATCAAAGAAGTTAGAAGAAACCGTAGATACAGATTTAGTAACAACAGAAGCTGAATAGACATTTGCTTGATTGTCAACATCATGTTTATTGTATCCCATACCAGTAGAAGAATCATAATCATCTCGCACCTCCTTAAGATTTACTCCCTCTAAACCTTCATGTAAACTATTAGTAGGTTGCTCGAACAGATCATTTTTTTGGGTGAGGTTTAGGAATCGGAGAATAGCATAGAGTAAATGGAGGTGGAACTGAATTAAGTACTGTTTTACCATCTAAATGATATCCAACCCCGGTTTTTATCCGTGCCCCTTGTTGTCTGGCAATAGGCTCATCTTGTTTCATTTGTGACAGGGTCCATTTTCGAGCTTTGTTTGAAGCTTGTCGTTTCAAATTGAGCTAAAACAAGTCTTTCACTTAAAATATTTATTTCCACATTTCTTTCAAAAATATTTATTTTAAAAAGATCAATTTCAGCCAAATTTTCATTGACTTTTCTAGAATAAGTGTTTGACTATTTGAAGATAATACTTACCAAAACCTAAGTTCCAAATCTCATGATGATTACCAAAACCGACATAGTGAAACTTGGTCAAAGTCAAACTTGGTCAACCGTGGTCAAAGTCAACAATCAACATCATCGGACGTCCCGAGTGACGTCAGCACCCGGCAGTCACGCATCAACAACAGAGAATTTATCAGACGTTGAAGAATATTTGTGTAATCATTAGGGCTTAAATGTAATTTTATTCATTTTTGTAAAGAGTAAAAATTGACTAAGTGTAGTCATTTATACTCTAATCAAGTAAGGTAGAAAGTAAAATTGAAGCATACAGATTTAGTCTAGGGAGAGAAACAAAAGGTTGAGTGTGTGTGAGAGAAGTTGTTCTTGCAAACTCCCTTGTAATCTCCTATCAAACATTCATATGAATGAATGAAATATTTTATGAATATGTGTTCTTGAATTGTTCATCATTCATTCATCGTTATACATTCAATTTTGCATCTGATCTTCACTTGAAATCATCAACAGGTTTGTGAGATTCTGCATCATAGATCGGATAAATGAAAACAATACGATTGCAATATTCGATCCATCCAGCAGAATCGATGGTTTTCACAATTGGTATCAGAGTCTTGGCTCCTTGTTCTTCAAATTTTTCTCAAAAATTTGAACCACAAGTTTGATCTGCAAATTGTTGTTGTTTTTGATGAAATCAAGCTACCATTAGCTTAGATTTGATATTTCATGAAGATCTGCAAGTTTTCACATCAATTGAAGTTCATTTGGGCCATTAATTTGAAGATTTGTTCATTCAAGAACATGAAGTTTGACTTTTTCAAAGTCAAACTGCTTTGAAATATGAAAATCAACCAAATCTTTGATTTGATTTAGATTTTGATTCATTTGTTCATCATGCAAGCTTTCAATGTCATTCAAACATCAATTTGTGAATTTGAAAGTGAAATTTCATTCATAATCAAAGCTTACAAAGATTACACAAATTACACTTGTATTTGATTTTTGACTAAGTGTTATATCATACACAACTGATGAGCTAATCCTACAGCTGATGTACAAATTCCACAGCTGATGTTCTAATTCCACAATTGATAACCTTCATACTATTTACAACCAAGTGTCCATAGCTGATGTATTGCATCCATAGCTGATGCACAAATCTCACAGCTGACAAACATCCATTTTGTCCTAGGCATTTTGTCTAAGTGTTCATAACTGATGAACAAAGATATCCACAGCTGATGTGTTAACACTCACAGCTGATGTGATAATTTTTTCAGCTTACACTTCAGTTCAAAACGGACAAGTAAAGAACAAATAAATCACAATCTGTCCACAACATACACAATGGACATGCACTTTGGTCCAAAAGCTGAAGTTCAAAATAGGATTCACAGCAAACATCAAAAACAAAAAAAATTCTATCCATAGAGGACTTTCACATCTGATCTGCAGTGGATGTGTTGTTACCAGCAGACCACACATCATACAGCGGACGACTTGCATCACCATACCACAGACTAACAACTTGAAACATACAGCGGACTAACAACTTGAAACACACAGCGGACGAACCTGAAGCCTCAGCAGACGAACAATCTTGAATCTCACAGCGGACATTCAACCTTCAATCCACAACAGATGAATTGATTCTGTCCAAGTCGATTACTTGACACACAGCAGTTGACATAGAGACATTTGTTTGTTTCTTGCACTGTTAGGAGATCAGTCTTGATCCAAGAAATTGACAACCTCCTGTTATAGATTTTCAGATTTGATTGCATCCACCATAATCACTATCTGTGTATGTAGATAAAGAGAAATCTCCATCATTTGGATACCACAAACCAAGTGCTGATTTGCCTTTTAGATATCCAAAGATTTTCTTTACTGCATTGATGTGTGATTCTTTTGGATCTGCTTGGTATCTTGCATACATGCAAACTGCATACATGATGTCTGGTCTGCTTGCTATTAGATACATCAAGGAACCTATCATGGATCTATAGAGTTTCTGGTCCACTGATTTTCCTTCTGGATCGGGTCCAAACTTTAATCCAGCTGCAAATGGTGTTTTGCTTGATGTGCAATCAGACATATTATATTTCTTTAATATCTGATTCACATAATTGCTTTGGTTGATGAAAATTCCTTCAGCTGTTTTTTGAACTTGTAGACCAAGGAAGAATATATGTTCTCCCATTAAGCTCATTTGGAATTTTGATTGCACAAGAGTTTCAAACTCTTTACAAAGTTATGTGTTTGTGGAGCCAAAGATTATGTCATCCACATAGACTTGAACCATTAACAAGTCTTGTTCTTTTTGTTTCAAGAAAAATGTTTGATCTATTTTCCCTCGGGTATACCCATTCTGTAGTAAAAAACTTAGATAAAGTTTCATACCACTTTCTAAGCGCTTAATGAAGACCACACAGAGCCTTATCTAACTTGTAGACTCTGTGAGGGAATTCTGGGTCTTCAAACCCTGGTGGTTGAGCAACATATACCTCTTCATCTATCTTGCCATAGAGGAATGCAGATTTGACATCCATTTGGTAGACAGTGAATTTTTTGGATGCGGCATACGCAAGGAAAACTCGGATGGCTTCTAGTCTTGCTACAGGAGCAAAGACATCATCATAGTCAATGCCTTCCTTTTGAGTATATCCTTGGGCAATCAGCCTTGCCTTGTTTCTTATGACAATCCCTCTGTCATCTACTTTGTTTCGGAAGAGCCACCTTATGCCAATGGGATATTGACCTTCAGGTAAATCGACCAGCTTCCATACCTCTTGCTTTCTGAATTGCTGTATTTCCTCTTGCATGGCTTCTATCCAACTGTTGTCTTTGAGTGCTTTATTGTTGTTTTTGGGTATAGTGAGGGATAAGAAGTAGGAGTACAGGCAAATGTTTGCCGTGTCAGATTGACTTCGAGTCAATCTGGTATTGAAGTCACCTATAATGTTTTCTAGTGGATGGTCTTTGTGAACTCTGGTTGTTATAATCTGATCAACACGAATAATTGAATCAAGATTAGAGATTGTTTGCTCGTCTGTTGATGGATGGGTAAGGGTATTTATGGTTGTTTGTTTATCTGGTTGTGAGGGATTACTGAATGTTTGAGGAGAATCATGGAAGAAATCGAAGATTTCATCTTCATGATATGTATCAGGTAATGAATGGTAATCATCATCTTCTTCAGCATTGGTTTGTTTGTTAATGCTTCAATATCAAACAACCAGTCTGATCCAATGACTTTCTTAGTGAAAGAGTGTTCATTAAAAACAATAGCTGTTGTTTCATCCACTATGCTTAGTCTTGGATTGTATACTCGATAAGCTTTTGAGCTTCCGAAGTATCCAAAAAAAAATCCATCACCTGCTTTTGGGGCAAACTTAGATAATTGTTCTTTGGTGTTTAATATTGAAACAAAACATCCAAATGCCTTAAGAAATCCTATGAATGGTTTTCTTTTAAACATTAATTCATAAGGTGTTTTGGAATCTTCTTTGATGATTAATGTTCTGTTTTTGTATGTAGCAAGCTGTATTGATTGCTTCAGCCCAAAAGGTTATGGGCAATAGAGAGTCAGCTAGCATTGATCTGGTTGCTTCTATCAATTTTCTGTTCCTTCTTTCAGCTACTCCATTTTGCTAAGGAGTTCTTGCTACACTAAATTGATGACTGATTCCTTTCTCTACACAAAAAGAAGAAATGTAGTCATTCTTAAATTCAATACCATTATCACTTCTTAAAGACTTAACTTTAAGATCTAAATGATTCTCAATCTTAGTGATAAATGATTTGATGATTTCTGCTATTTCTGACTTGTGTAGTAGAAAGAAAACCCAGGTGAATCTGGAGTAATCATCTACTATAACAAGACAGTATTGCTTCTTTCCTATGCTTAGGATGTTTGTTGGGCCAAATAGGTCCATGTGAAGCAATTTGAGTGGTGTGTTGTTAGAGTTTACCAATTTGGACTTATGAGACACTCTATGTTATTTGCCTTTCAGACCTGTAGTGCAATGGTCTGTATAGAAAAATTCCTTTTATGGTAAACCTATTACTAGATCACCTTTTACAAGTTGGTTCACTATGTTATAGTTAGAGTGTCCCAATCGTTTGTGCCATAATTGGGAAACATCTTCTGATGCTTTTGATAGTAAACATGTTTCAGGGGTTGATGCTGAAATAGTGTTCATATCAACAATGTATGTGTTGTTATGACGCGGTGTTTTCAAAAGGATCCAGTCTTCTGGTATTTGAAAACCCATCTTGAGTAAGTAGCAGTTGTTGGAGTCAAATAAGGTTGCATATCCTTTGTCGCAAATATGGGCTATGCTTAGATATCCTTTGTCGCAAATATGGGCTATGCTTAGAAGATGAAATTGAAGGTTGGAACAGTAGTTGACATTCTCAAAGCTAATCAACCCATTTGAAACTGTTCCTTCACCAGTTATTCTTCCACCTGTCTTGTCTCCTCCAAAAGCTACATTTCCTCCATGTTTGCTCTTAAAATCCCAAAGGAGGGAACAATTGCCAGTCATATGTCGGGAGCATCCACTGTCAACATACCATATGTTATCAGGCCTTCTTTGATGTCCCTATAAAAGAAAAGAAATTAGTTAGTTGATGCAACCCAAGCCATGATGGTCTTGGGTTTTTTGTCTTTCCCTATGACATAAATTTCTTCTAGAATGGCATTGTCTGCTGGTTTAGAAATTCTAGGTACACTAGTTTTCCTTTGATTGTTTTTAGCTCTATCAGGAGAAGTACTTTGAGCTCTTCTCCTTTGAGAGCTAATGTCTGGTGATTGTCTGTTTTGAGACTTATGTCTCCTTATTGGTTGTTTAAAGTTGTCATAAAATGTTTTGTCATTGTTTTAAACAACTTTTTGATGAGGAGTTTGTCTTGGTACTCCTCCCTTGTTCTCGTTTTGAACATCTGTTCGTTTCTTAGTTGATTTCTCAACTTGAGCCTGTTTGTTTTGCTTTTTATTTTTCTTATTAAAAAAGCAATTTGCTATGCTGTGATTGTTTCTTTCACAAATTGAACAATAGTTGTTAAAATGGCATGTTTCAGTATTGTGATTATTCATATGATAGTACTTGCAGTATTTACCATACTTGCATTTTTCACTGGTGTGTGTGTATTGATCACACCACTCATAATATGGTAAATCAGCATTTGTTTGTTTGTTAGTAACTTTTGTTTTTAAGTTTGATTTTAAAGGTACATCAAATGTTACTGTTAGTTGTTTTCGCTGAATTAGGGATTTGCCTTTTCATTTATTTGATTGCTTGGGAGAGGCAGTGGAAGTTACAGCTTTCCTTCCACCAGAGCAGATATCAAACCCTTTAGTCTGCTTTGTGTGTTTTGTTTGTACATCATCCACACTTGAAACCTTTTGAGTTTCAGTAATTGGTTGAGTTGGCTCATCATCCAATAAATCATCCTCATCGTCATCTGTTGTTTGTTCATCAAATTCATTGTTCTCTCCTTGATAAAAGTCAGTTGGTTTGATATGTGATGGTGCTGAATTTTTAACAAATTTTATCAAAGGTGATTTTGATGTGATGGTGACTTTGATGATGATGATGATGATTGTTTGGAATCATCAGTCTTTTCATGTGTGTCAAGTAACTAACCTTGGTTGTTGGTTATGGAGTCAGGTAAAGGAATATAATTATCATTATATGGTGGGCTGATCTTGTTATATCCTAAACCTGATGGGTCTTTGTAACCCCTTTGTTGAACAAGAAGTTCTTTGAACTTCTTGTTGCTTACCTGAAACTTCTGAAGTTTCACTTCAGTTTCAGCTTGCAATGTTTTTTATTCAGTCAATGATCTGGAGAGGTGCTCAACTTATGCTGCTAGTGTTAGTTTCTCAGACATTAGTTTGTCTAAGTCATTTTGTAATGAAAGTATTTTGGTTGAATATTGTTTATGTTCTGATTTTAATCTTTCATTCAAAATGTTAGTTTCAATAACTTTCTTTGAAAGTTTGTCTGCATGCTCACTATATCTGTTGACTTCATCAACACATGCTTGTGTGCAGAGGTTTTCCCTTACCTCTTTCTGGATTTCTGAAATTTTATCTTCAATATCTACCATGAGGGCATGATCTAGAGATGGAATTTCAGCCTCATATAAGCTCAAGTCACATTCACCATCTTGTTTGATTATCATTGCAGAAGATTTTGAATGTTGATTTGGACTGTACTGTGTGATTTGTGGTGGGGTTGGTGCAACTGGAATGTTGCTTGGAGGTGGAACATGTCTGTTTGAGTGATAGCTACTGGATGTTTGTGTCTGATTTGTGTTTCTGTCAACTCTTGGCTGCTGGCATTCTCTTGCAAAATGTCCATATAGTTGACAATTGTAGCATCTCACTTTTGTTTTGTCAAAACCAACCTTCGTTTTCTTGTCCATACTTAACCCCTGATTTCTTTGCAAAAATAGTTTAGATCTGTAGGCAATCATAGCCATAGACCATTGAAGATCCATTTCTTCAACCATGTCTAGTGGGAGTTCATCCAAATCTTGTTGAATGATCTGTGATGGTGTTAGATTTGCACCCAAAAAGGCTTCAAAGCTTGTTGAAAAGGCTGCATAAGCTGCCTTTTTCTCTTCACTTTGCAAGATAATAGTGAGAGCATCCATTGGCTTTTAAGTCTATGTGTGTTGTGGGTCTGAGTCTGTGGCTGTTTGTTTGAGTTGGAGATGTGTGGATGCCTTTTGCTTTGAGGTGTTTCTTCATGTAAAGCATGCATACCAGTCTTTTTAGACTTTTGTTTGTTGCTGGATGATTCAGGTGCAGAGAAGAATGATGTATCACTAGAATCTAAACATTCTTCATCTTCTTCTTCTTTAGTGCTTGTTAGAAAAGCACTATCTGTATGTTGTTGTTCTTTGAATTTGTAAACCTCTACATGTCTAATGTGATTGTTATTTCTGGATTTTCATCCATCTCTAGAGCTTTAACTTTGGCTACTAGTGAGTCAAGGGATAAGGCTTCCAAATCCAGTGTTGCTTTCATCAATGACACTGACTGAGTCCAGCTTTCAGGCAGTGTGTGCAACATCTTTTTGTTGATTTCAACAGCTTCATATTTCAGTCCATACACAATCATTTCATTTACTAACTGGACATATCTATATAGCTATTATGGGATATATTCTCCCTAAATGTGATGGAAAGTTTCATATTGGGTCCTCAAATTTTCTTTCTTGATTTCCCGTATTTCTTCACTTCATTCACACATTGTGTGAAGTACTTTCCACAATTCATGAACTGCTTTGAAACTTTTAACTCGAGTTAAAATTTCAAAAGGCAATGTCATGGCTAGTATACTGTATACCTTCATGTCTGTTTTGACCCTCTTGAGGTCATCACCAGCTACGTTTTCAAGCTTTTGTATGTTCTAATCATGTCCAAGAGTCAGAGGAATGAAAAGACCCTCGGTTATAGAATTCCATAAATCAGGGTCTTGAAAAATTATCCAGTTCCTGAACATGATCTTCCATTGTTTGAAGTCTGACTTGTTCTTTAGTCTGGGTGGTTTTAGACCACTGTTTGTTCCTGAAATTTCATTAGCCATGATTGTTTAATTTTAACCTAATGTTTTAAGTTAAATGTGTTTGATGATTTTAGCTTGTTGAAAAACTTGTTTAATCCTTAAGTCTCAGTTTGTTAATAGAGTCAACCCTTTTTAAATTTACTTACCGAATAAAAGAATTAATTAATTGAAATTAATTAATGTCTAATGTTAGGTCACTTTCAAATCTCGGTGAAAAGAAAGGAATATTCTATCAAGGGAATGTCAACTTTTTAATGATGTCAGTCAAAACCCTAAAAACATAGAAATTGTTTTTAACAGTTACCTTTTTAGATCAAAAAGTAACTTTTTCAAAAATTTCAAAAGAAGATTGTATTTCTTCTTTGATTTTCCAGATGAACCAACACAGTCACCGTAGATTATGAAGGTTATGAACGATCAAACCTAGGGTTTATTCTAGGGTTTTTGGTGGCGGCTATGCTGTTCTTCACAGAATCAACAATCGGTTTGTTGATTGAAGAACAAAAACCTGATTCAAGTGAGTTTTTCACTAGAATATGATGATTTTAAACACTTTGAACAATTTAAAATGTTCAAAACAATGTGTGTTTGATGAAACTTTGATGAAACAGTACTCGAATGACTGTTTTATCAAAAACCCTTAAACCGATAAGGTTTTTCGGGTAATGAGATGATTCTGTTTTGAAAACAGTGTTTGAATGATGAAAATTGATAGAACAATACTCGTGTATTGTTATATCAGAAAATCCTTTAGATCCGATGAGGTTTTTAGAGAGTTTTTGTGATCAACACATTTGAAACTCATGTGTGAATGCTGATTTGAGCTTTAAAACCACAGAAACTTCTTCACAATGCACAAAAACAGATAAAGAAATCATGTTTTTTAAGCATTTGATGAATGTTAAGAGTAGAAGAAGGTTGTTGTGATGTATTTTCAGCTCGTAAATGTATGGTTTGAAGCTAATGAACCACTGATATCATCTTGTTGATTGAGAGGATCGAAAATCAATGAATGATTTGAGCCAAAGCACTGATACCACCTGATGAAATCAACCTTTTTGTGTGAATGAATGTTTGCTGTTGAGTATGAACAACAATATCAAACACTGGTTGATTTCTCCCAAGGATCTTATCTAATCTCTCAATCAACAAACATGAAACATAGTGCAGAAACCCATGATAGATGCTATGAAATCAGTGTGTGTGAGTGATTGTGTGTTTTGTATGTTAGAATTGCAAGAAATAATAATAACTGCTTGATTAATTGATTGTTCAAAAGCTTACAAAGGATTAGGGTAGTATGCTATTTATAGCCTATACAAAGAGCTATATACAATTACTAAACTACCCTTATGTAAATGAAAATTACATAAAAAATCCTAAGTCTAAGTCGTCCGCTGTGGATGATAGACTATCCGCTATGGAAACTAAGTCATCCGCTGTGGATGTTGAATAAGCTATCCACTGTGTCAGGATGCTGTCCGTTATGTCTCGATGTTGTCTGCTGTGAACACCTGTATGTTTGTCTTAGCTGTCCGTTGTGGAGTGTTCATCCGTTGTGGATTGAACATCTGCTGTGGACTGTTCATCCGCTGTAGACGTTTGTTCATTCGGTATAAGTTTTGTTCATCCGTTGTAGACACTTGGACTTGTTCTTCATCCGCTGCTTGGACTTGGTCATCCGCTGTGGACATATCTTCATCCGCTGCCGACACTTATGCAAAAATTCATTTTATCTACAAACCTGAAAAAGAAATTTAAGCTATATTAGGGTATGATATGATTGTTAAAGATACTAATGTGTTAGTTAATGATTGTTTGAATATTAGAATACATTATGTTTGATTATGTTTGATGATGGCAAGCATCATCCTTTAAAGCATTAATCGATTAATGTACTTGTTGAGTCCAACAGGTTGTGTTGAAAGCATTCATGGTAAACATCTTACCTGAAGAGAAGAAAAGAGATGAAGAGACGGAAGAGGTATTTTCTAATCTTTGTTCAACTACTTGCTCAGAAAATGTGCAAAGATATAGAGCTCACAATGAACGCTTGATCTGAGAAGTTGAAAAAATTCAATATCAAGCTCGTAAATATAAAACTGATGAGAAAATCTTTAAAGAAAAGATAGATGGCTTAAATAAATCGATTTATCAATCAAAATTAATTCTTCATGATAAATATTGTAACATAAACTTAACAGCGAACTCTTATTTGCTAAATTGATTGTTGAAAAATTTGAGTTATCATCAAACATGGTTGAATGTATAATCAAATCTCAAATGACACAGAAAATTAATGGTGGTAAAGGTAGAATTGGTTATTCTAACATTGCACCACCTACTAATCATGATTATACATGTTTGCCTTCATCAATTACAACTTCTGATGAAGAGACCTATGGAGTAGGTTTTCAACCAAAGTCAGACTTAACACCTTCAGTCAATGTTTCACTGACTGTTGACCCTGTTATAAAAACTGAAATTAAAATTAATCATAACAATCTTTTTGCAAAAAGTGTGAAGAAGGACAGGTTGGTTGAAGATTAGGGAAGTGATGATGAATTAGATTTTCTAGAAAATAAAAATTATAATGAAAAATCTTTATGTAATTCATCATCAGTTATCAATGGAAATTCAGAAGTTTTTAGTGCTACAAATGTTTGTTCAAAAATGTCTAATAAAGAAAAGAAACTGAATCAAAAATAGATTTTAAGGCCAAAGAAAAAAAAGAGTCGCAACATCCGTATCTGACTTGAAAACTAATTTCAAGAACAGATTTGTTTCAAAAGGCAACATTGATAAGGAAGATCATATTTTTAAAGAAACCAATGCCAGTTTTTTTAAAAATAAATCTTCTATTATTGCTAACAATGTGAAACACGATGTTTCTAGATCAGGTATCAAAGACACTAGTCCAACTCCAGTACAGACGATTCATAAGGATAAAGCAACAATTCATGCCTCATCAGCTTCAGAAATGAATCCAAATGCTAGGAAACTTACCTCAATTCTTCCAGAATCATCTCGAACAATCCATAACGATAGAAAGAATAAAGAGACTGTTAAAGAATCACAAGGCCAAGGAAATACTAAGGCTAGATTATATGATAACTATGGAAGTTATCATAAACAGTTTGTGCAAAATACACAAGCGTCAAATACATATCATAAAATGTCTTGTTATGTGTGTGGCAAGCCAAATCACAAGGCTAGAAATTATCATCATCAACATCAATTGACAAGTGAACAAAGATTTCACAACTCAATTTCAAATAATAGAAAATGTTTCATTGTAAATGCCAATTTCAAAAGAAACTCAAATCTGTCAAACTCTTTTGTTAATAACAATAATGATTTGAATAAAGAAAAGTCAAATGTGAAATCTGTACAAGTTGATGATAACAATTCTATCACAATACCGACCACTTTAAAGAAAATTGTTACACATCCGATCAAACTAATTCAAAAGTGGATAGTTAAAGAAAAATCATCTGATCTTGATGTTGTTGACAAGTTTACTTTCAATGACAAAAGAGATATGATATTACAATCTGTATCATATTTGGATGAAAACAAAGAGCTCAAGTCAACCATGGCTTGGGTTCCTAAAAACAAATAAATTTGTTCAAATGTGCAGGAACAACCAAGACAAGTTAACAGTGTTTGGCATGTTGACAGTGGTTGTTCACGGCACACGACTGGTATTCTATCTCTGTTAAACAACGTACAACCTTACAACAGAGGATATGTTATCTTTGCAGGAGACAAAGGTGGTAAGATTACAAAAATAGGTACAGTGTCGAATGGTGTGTTAAGTTTTGAAGATGTCAATTTTGTAGAGGAACTAAAACATAATCTACGTAGTGTCTCTCATATTTGTGACAAAAAGTGTAAGATCATCTGAAGATTATGAGGCTGATGCAACCAACAAGCCAGAACAACCAAGTCTTCCATGCATGCACCAAGGAACAAAGATGAACTAGCTTTGGAAGTCTTACACTCTCAAATGTGTCTAAGTGTAAGATCTTTAGAAGCTAACAGTTTAGAAGGAGTTTTTGGAAGTTTCACACTCAAACAGAAAAAATATTCTAAGTGTGAAATCTTTTGAAGCCAAAGATGAAATCTTTCGAAGCTTTAGAGACAAAGTCTTCTGAAGCTGTGAAGATTGATTTCTTTAGAGGACAGAGAAAACATGCTTTCTCTAAATCAACTTTTGATAAAGCTAACACACTTTCTGCTGCCTGCTCTGGTGGTTCACCTACTTTACACAAGTTGGTGAAACTCCCATGCTTTATCAAAAAGTAGGAATGGTCTTTGTCTGTAACTTACCTTACTTGTTCCTGTAGACTTTTTGCATTAGGAAAAGTCAGTGAGCTATGGCATGTTATAGTCACTAGTCATAAGGCAATCTTGGTTTTAACTTTAGATTGATCTTGTTGTCTAGATTAGTCAAATCCCAACTATCTTTACATGTAAGTGACGGTTGTAGGTTGTAGTATAAAAGTGTCTCAGGTCCTTGTAATTTCTTTATGCTTTGTAACACTTGTAAAAGAACTTGAGATCAATATACAACATCCTTGAAAACCAATCTTGTGTTGTTATGTTGTTCTTAGTTCTGTTTTTTTAATTTACTTGTGTTCTTAGTATTATCTGTCTCTAGTTACCAGTTCCCTATTTGAATTGTTATGTGATCTAAGATCTTTCCTCATTGTGAAACTAAGTGTTAAGTACCCTTACCCTGTCCTACAATTGGTATCAGAGCATTCCAGGCTCTTGATTGTAAGATCTCACCATCTTTAATCCTCTTAGCTTCACACATCACTTAACTCTTCAAATGGCAACTATCTCTAAGGCTGATATGGAAAATGAAACTCTGACAAAGTCCCCACTGATCACTTCTGAGGATTTTGACACTTGGTGCCAAAGAATGGAAGGCTTCATCAAGTCTCAAGATTCCAGGATGTGGGAGTCTATTATCAATGGACCTCATGTACCATGCATCTCTTCATCTACTGCTGGTGGTGATATGATACCAAAGGAGAGGGCTGACTTTTCTAATGAAGACTAGAAAAGGATTGATATTGATCAGAAAGCCATGACAGCTTTCCAAACTGCTCTTCCAAACTCCATCTATAGAGGTTTCAAGAAGTGCAAGACCGCTAAACAGCTTTGGGATGCACTGAAACTGATGTATGAGAGGTCTAATGAAGCCAAGGAAAACAAGAAGACCTCCTGAAGCGACAGTTTGAAAACTTCACCTTCAAGATAGGTGAAACCATGACTCAACAATACTTCAGGTATGTTAAAATTGTGGATACTCTGGCTGATGTTGGAGTAACTATTGAGAATAGGGATATTGTTAGGAAGTTCATGGCCTCTCTTCCCAGATAATGGACACACTACTGTGTGGTTATTAAGAGGACTAAAAACCTCAAGACCCTTACTCTCACTGAGTTGTATGGGATACTTAGTGGATACCAAATGGAGATGAAGATGCAAAATTCATCTGGTAATTCCAATACTCACCAGAGTTCAGCCCTTTATGTGGGTGAAACGGATAGCAGAGAACCATAATATCATCTTATTTGCTACAATGAAACTTCATAAAAGGGTCCTTTCATCACCTTCCCAGAGAAACCCAGAGGGAGCTACATCCAAGGAAGTCCCTTCCAAGACACAAGTTCTTCTCAAGCCTTTGTCTCTACTGATGAAAGTTCAGGTAACTTTCTCTTCACTCTTAAAGACCTAGACTGTATCCATCCAGATGATCTGGAATATATAGAGATAGTCCAGCAGATGGCTCTTCTCACTCACAGAGCCCAGAAGTTTTACAAGAGGACTGGGAGAAGGTTTCCTAGCAATGCAGCCAGTGGCATGTTTGGGCTGGACAAAAGCAATGTAGAGTGTTATAACTGTAACTAGATGGGACACTTTGCCAGAGAATGCAAGGCACCTAAGTCAAATGGTGGCCAAGCATCATCCAGGCCAAACTACACTGAATGAAGTCAACAAATGTCAACGTCACTGTCAAAGTCATCGAAAAAGTCAAACAGTCGCGTTCGAGATGAAGAACCGAGATGAGACGTTGAAGATATAAATGACTAGGAGTTTATTGTTAATAAATATATTTTGTTTCAACAAATTATATTTATTTATGTTTATGTCATTTTTATTTTTTATATGTAATTTCTCTAATTTTCTAATTCTAGGGGCTTAATATGTCATTAGTGCATATTATCACTATATATAGATTATTGACAATTGGGTTTGTAAGGTGGTATGAGCTAGATTTGAGGGTTTTCATGTAAACAATATCTTTTGCAAATCAATTCAATTCAGATCAAACAAGGGTTTTATTGAATGCTCTTGAGGTGTTCATCTTGTTCATCCTTATTTTATAGTGTTTGATCTATTTTGTACACAAATATCATTGATATTTGTGTTATCAGTGGGATTTGTTTGTGTTTATCAATCAATTGCACTGTTATATCGATCGAGAGGACCAACACTTTCTATGCAAGTTTGCACGTCGTGCTAGAACTATAGAAGATAATCGTCTGATGCGAGAACTACACCAGTCGTGTGAGAACTATGCAGCTGCTCGAAACTTTAGTCCTAAGTTATCGATTCTTAAGCTATTTTAATGCCCAAACACATTCTATACCAATCAACACTATAATACTTTATCAAAACATTCATCAAGATATGCATATTAGCCCATAATCATGGAAACATGTAAAAGAAGGGGTCTAGAACTCACCTTATGATATTTACATAATAACAACTCTAAACCAAGAGCCTTTTGATCAGGAGCTACATAATCATGCACTAGTATCATTATCAATCATTCATAAAGGCATAAATTCACCGAACGTCATCGAATACATACCTTAAACACCAATTCACATGACTTTCTCTCTCTCTCTAAACTTAGCAGATGAACTTTTCGTATGAAGTGGAGACAAATGGGTGCTCTGGCCTATTTATAAGTCTCCCTTCTATCGCAAGTGTTCTTGCTCTAGAACCTCTAGTCGCACGAAAACCTCTTTCCATGCATGAACTTTACTTTTCTTTGAAAATTTGGGGTTTCAAAGACAGTGATGGTAAAAACCCACCTTGATTGCTCTCAATTTGAGAATAAATAGTCTGTAGGACTGGTGAAGGGGTCAATGCAATAATTTCACAAGGTAGAGAGACTTAGAACACTTAGCAGATCAAATAGGGAACCAGTTAGGATGAAACAATGAACTCAAGTAAATAAACAATAACAAGAACACTCAAATATGGTGTTCAAGAATGATGTATATTGCTTTCAAGTTCTTACAAGTGTTACAAAGCTTACTTGAGATACTTTATACTACATCCTACAACCAGCCCTACTTTGAAGGCCAGGTGGAAACCTAATCTTGTCAACAAGATCAATGTAGAGTCAAAAGGTAGATTGCCTTTTGACTAGTGACCATGACATGCCATAAATCACATCCTTATCTATTACAAAAAAGATAAAAGTATATAGTTGGAAAGTTACAGACTCAACACCTTAATTTACAGTTGACAAAAGCATGGACTTTTCACCAACTCTTGCTAGTTGGTGAGTCTTCAGAGATAGCAGTGGAAAAGTGATTCAGCTTTTGTCAAAAGTATGTCAGAGAAGACATGTCTTCTTTGTCTTCGGAAGAAATCAATCTTTGGCTTCGGAAGACTTTGTCTTTGATGTTTCAGAAGACTTCATTTTTGGCTTCGGAAGAATTGGTCTTTTTGCTTTGGAAGATTTGATACTTAGCATAATTCACGTAGTAATACCAAATCTTCCAAAGTACATTCCTAGTACTTCACATGTGCATGCTGAGAGCTCTTTGAGTCGTTCTTTGGTTGCATTAGCCTCTATATGTAATCCTTATAAACTCCTCCTATGCTGATGCAACCAAACCTGAAAGTACCTTTGATTCTTGATCTTTATCTGTTGACAATCCTGATCAGAATCGATACCATTCCCTTCATCATCAGTTGATCAAGATTCCTCAGACTCTCAAAGTATCTCCTTATGTCATAGAGATCATGCAAAGGGAGATCAAGAATGTTTTGCCAGAAGTACATGTCTTGACCTCCTTGATCTCTAGTGACATACCATCAATCTAGGTTAGTAGTAAACAACTAGGATAAGATGCGCTCTCAGGAGCAAGAGGCTGTACTATGAGTGGACTTTGTTGAGCAGCCTCTTCTTGAGCACCCTCAGGATGTTCTGACCCATCCTGAGTTGCAAAGATGGATGCATTGGATTTTGTTTTCTTCTTCTTATCCCTTCTTATGGTCATCCTTTTCCTCTTTTTGTATTTTAACTTAGAAGACTGGCTTATAGTACCAGATTGTTCTTATTTGTCTTTCTTAGTTAGGTCCTTGTCCTTTATAGGTTCAGAATGAGAGGGATCAGGACCCTACTGTGGATTAGAAGATGAAGCTGGTTGTGATGTAGCACTAGGTCAAGGTTGTGTTGTCTTTTGGGGTTCAACCTTGACCTCAGCTTCAGGTGCAGCCTGACTTGGTTAAGAATGCAAGTCAACCAGCTCACCTTTTTTGATCTTCTGATTGATCACCCTAATGTGTTCATCAATGGTGGATAGAGACATTGGACCAAGTCTCCTTTCGAAGAATCCATACAGCTCCAAGAAGCTTTCCATCTTTTGTGTATCAGCAGACTTCTTCAGATTTGCTCTGCTGGTCTCTCTTGACTTTGCAGCCTCTTCCCTCATCTTCCTCTTAGCAGCATTTTTCTCTTTTAGCACTTATTGCTCAAACTGCTTAAGGTATTCAAACTCAATGTATTAATATGATAAGAGAAGGAGGTCTGCTGCCTGATAGAGACCTATGGCACTCAGGTAGGTTATCATGTTTTGCCTGTCTTGTTCCCTACCTACCTGAGTTTGTTGCTCAGTAGCCACACCCTCTGCCTCATGACTTTCTTGAACTAGGGATAGAGTAGGAGCTTTGTAGAGTCTTTTCCTTCTCCTTTCTTCCTTTATTTTGAGGAGCAATTCTGCATCCTCAACCTCCTTTCTCTCCTTTAACAACTCATTGTCAGCCAATTCATTTAGTTCTTCTAAGGTAAGAGAGATGAGTTCATCAATTTTGTAGTTCCTTGTCCCCAGATAGTTCAATCCTGCTTCCCTTAACTTATTATCTTGAGTGTTTCTCCTGGGGGCAACCCTGATTACAACTTCTATGAAGCCAGGGGTCTCATTTGAACTCTCTCTCCTTATCTTCCACTTTCTCTCTCTTACCTCCTCCTCAATCTCCTTAGAGGTCAACTTCCTCTTCTTTTTGTCACTCACAGGCCTGTGTCACTTAGGGTGGAGAGAGCTTTGGCCTTCATTGCTTGGTTTTGTATTTGAGCTCTGTCCAGAGAGAGGTTGTGATATAGTTTGCTTAAGATAAGAAATTGCAAACATCTGAGAAATCGGTATCTTTCTCGGATGATAACAGAGCAACTTGGTTGTTTTGCCTTTGTAACTGCATGGAAAAATCAGGTTGGTTTATGGATTAGGGTTGGCCATTTTGAGTAGCTTAGAGATGAAGGAAGGTAAGAACAAAGGTGGTTTGTGGGTGAATTTAGGTTAAGAACTTTTGCAGATGAATGAGAAGATGAAAGAGGGGTAACCGTTAAAGGTATATTTATATGAATTGGATTTGAGACAAAGTTAATACAAAAGGGTAAACTTTGAAATCCAGATGTCGGTCCCACTTCTGAAAAAGTGCCCAAAAAGGTAGTTTTCTTGGAAGTCTTAAATATTTTGAAGGTAATATGTTTTCAAATGTTTTGAGAAAACTTTGAAGCCAAAATTGGTTTCGGAAGATATTCCTTAGTCTTTCAAGAATTTTGCTTTTCTTAGACAAATTTTGCTTCGGAAGATATCAAATATCAGAAATTTTATTCAAAGCGAGAATAAAGCTTTTGAGACTTGATTGATTTCGAAAGAAGATAGTCCTTCAAGACATATAAGTACTTGGTGACAAATATAGGTGACAAATATAAGCTGTTGGACTCAACAATTGCATTAAGGGATAATGCTTGTCATAATCAAACATAATATGTTCTAACATCCAAACAATCATTAACTAACACATTAGCATCATTAACATTCATAACATACACTAATTATTTTTTAAATTTCTTTTTCAGGTTTGTATATAAAAGAAATTTTGACAAGTGTCGGCAGCGGATGAAGAAGTGCCCACAACGGATGACCATGTCCATGCAGCGGATGAAGAAAAGCTTCTAAGTGTCTAAAGCTGATGACCAAAGCATACACAATGGATGACTAGTCCACAGCTGACGAACAGTCCACAGCGGATGTTCATCCACACCGGATGAACACTCCACAGCGGACAACTAACAAGTCAAACACACAAAAAGTTTTCACAGTGGACAACATCCAAGACACAGCGGACAACTTATTCAACATCCACAACGGACGACTTAGCATCCACAGCGGATAGTCTAACATCCACAGCAGATGACTTAGACTTAGGATTTTTATGTAATTTTTGTTTACATAAGGGTATTTTTGTGATTGTAAATATCTATCTATATAGGCTAAAAATAGCAAAATACTCTAATCCTTTGTAAGCTTTTGAACAATCAATGCAATCAAGCAGTTTATTATCATTTAAAGCATTCAATCACTAGCAGTCACACACACACAAAGACACACTGATATCATAGCATTGATCATGAGTTTCCGCACCATGATTATTGTTTGTTGAATTAAAGTATAACAATCTGTAGTTATATTTGTTTGAGAGATTTAAAATGATCCTTGGGGGAATCAACATCAACCTGTTTATGTTCTTATTTTTGTCTAAGTTCATAATCAGTCATATTGGTTAAATCTTGAATCCATCAGGTGGTATCAGAGCCTTGGCTCAAATCATACACTGATTTTGGATCCTCTCAATCAACAACATGATATCTGTGGTTCATTAGCTTCAAAACATACATTTCAAGCTGAAAATCATCACAAACACCTTCTTCTACACCAAACATTCACCAAATGCTTAAAACCTGTTTTCTTAATCTGTTTTTGTGCATTATGAAGAAGATTCTATGTATTTAAAGCTCAAAACATCATTCATACATGATTTTCAAACGCAGTCATCACAAAACTCTCTAATCCTCGTCAGTTTCTAAGGGTTTTCGGATAAAACAGTACACGGGTATTGTTTTATCATTTTTCATCAAACAAACACTCATCTTGATACTTTGAATTCATTCATTGTATTTAAACATCATCTTTGAGTTGTTTTTCACTCAAATCAGGCGATTAATCTTCTACAAACAACAAACCGATTGTTGTTTTGTTCAAGTTTTCATAGCCACCAACAAACCCTAGGATAAACCCTAGTTTTTGTTCATACATTTTCTTCAAAAATCTACAGTGATTTTTGTTGGTTAATCATCAAAATCAAAGAAGAAACATAATCTTCTTTGAATTTTCTGAAAAAGTTACTTTTTGATTCAAAAAGTTAACTTTTAGAAATATTTTTGTGTTTGTAGTGTTTTTGACTTTTCTTGATTGTTATCATTAAAAGTTGACTTTTCTTAACAGAATATTCCTTTCTTTTCACCGAGATTTGAAAGTGACATCATTGGACATTAATTAATTTGAATATAAAATTAACTAATTTTCTTTATTCGGTAAACAACAAACACACTAACAAACAAATCCTAGTGACTTTAGGATAAAACAAATTTAGCATCGAGCTAAATAATTAATCAAATTTGACTTAAACTTTTAAGTTAAAAAATTAACAAACATGTCTAATAAAATTTTAGGAACAAACAGTGGTCTAAAACAACCAAGACTCAAGAAAAAAGCTGATTTCAAACAATGGAAAATAATGTTCAAAAATTGGATCATTTTCCAAGACCCGGACTGTCACACCCCGGGCCCAGGTAGGGTGGGATGTCATAGACTAGTAACAATATATGGCAGTTGAAACAAACCATCATAAGAGTACAAAAGGAAAGAACATCACATGGCATTAAAGTTTAAAGAAATATCAGGCTAGCTGTAGGTCTAGCCACCCATACAAGTATATGATTCAACCGTACAAATTGTTCCCAACAATAGTAAATAAAAATAATTCCAAGTTGTTTGAAAATAAAAACAAGCCAATGCCATGGGTCACGGTGCTAGGTCAAGTCTTGTACACAGCTAGACTTCCTTCAAGGATTACCTGAAACATGCTCAAAAGATATTTGTGTCAACTAAAAAGTTGGTGAATTCAAGTGCTTAAAGTTCAAAAACAAAAGGATTCAAAAGAATCCACATTTGATTTAAAAATCATAAATCATATTATCATGGTTGTGGGGATCACAATCAACCCTGTACTCAGTCCCGGCTAGCCTCTTCTAAAGTTATGTTATACCGGCTAATCCCGAAGGAAGAACTGAGCCTCATACGGTGGACCATACCTGCTGGATGGTTCATCCTAGTATCTTATTAAAACTTGTCACATGCCATAAATGACCCTGCAGGATCTCAGTGTGGTACCCTTCCCGTTCACCAAGGAAGGCACTGTGTGTGGGGGATTCCCCAAGTAGATCTACCCATATAAAACAAGCGGTTCACACAAGAATTAATGATCGTGATAAAAGTAAACGCAGGTTCTAACACTTCCACAACATATAGCATCATCATATAGCACAGATTTGATTCAGTTTAAACAGAGCATGCTTCATCCCAAAAACAGTAGTAAAAAGGGGGACACTAGAACTTACCTTAGGGTTTCAAGCAACGGGTTCTTCGTGTACCGAGAAGGTTTCAAGTCAAGCACCCTACCAACAAGATTAAGTGATAAGCCACTAATTATAGGGTCATACAAGGTAGGCAAAATGTGTTAAGAGGTTAAATGTTCAAACTAGCTTAGATTTGCCAAGGCTTGAATTAAAAAAGTTTCCTTTTATAGAAAGTCATGGTTTCTTATGGATAAATATAGATTTTTACACTATTAGGTCATTGATACCAGTTAAATTAAGTTTACCAAGTGATTACATGTCCATTGGGTCGTTTAATAGAGTTTTGGCAGAATTTACAGTTTAGCCCCTCAAGTTTCAGAATTTACAATTTCTACCCTAAAGTTTTGTTTCTTTACATTTAATGGCCTTTATGACCAAATAACAGATTTTTGGAGTTAAGTAATACATCTTAATCATGTTATGTTTCCAATTTTCAGAACTTTAGAATTGAGTTGGTAAACATATGTTTTTAAGTTACAGGTTACGGTAAAACCAAAGGTTTTTAACGGTATGTCTTAAAACATTAAATATTATATTAAGGACTTTTAATAAGTTTTATAATCTGTTGAGAATGTATTCTTAAGCCCTTTTTGTTGAAAGTCTCGTTTTTAAGTTCAACCCGTTAAAACGCGTTTTTACCCGAAATCGACCGTTCGAAGTCATGTTTGACCAATTTTTCACCATATTTAAGTCTTAAAGTTCCAAAATTACTGAAATAACAAGTCTCCCATAGATTTTAGGTTTATTCTTGCATTTCCATGATTTTCTTTCAAAAATCACCCGGTTAAGGCCCGTTTTTAACTAAAAATTTCATTTAAATTGTTCTTAGACCCATTTATCCACAAATCCGACCAATTTCACTTTGTTAAACTTTTTAGAGCCTGGAATTATTTTTAACATGGTTATACTCTATGTCCTATTATTTTTTAAGTCAATTTACCACCTTTCGGGTCCCTAAATGTGTTCAAAATGCCTATAATCCCTACTATTACTATTTTTCAGCCTTTGAAAACATTTCATACACCCAATAACATTCAAAACCTACTGAAAAATATCTCTAACACACGAATCTAACATGTAACCATGAAATAAGCTTGTAGTTGAGAGATTTCACCATTTTAGTCCTTTACACATGTGTAAAACATCATAGATTGCACCCATTCATCACCAAACATTTTGTAACTTTCAAAACAGGTTATTAAGAGGTTTAAAAACTATTTTTAAGCAGATACCAAGCTTGGGTTTCGGAGGGTTACAAGACAAAGGGTTCAATGATGCCAAAATCACCCAAAAGAGGGTTTTCAAGGTGTAGCTTGTGTTCCACCCTTAGTATGACCAATATATCATGTGAGATACCTCTAGTGAAGTTAAAAGCTCCTCAAGAATGAGATGATAGCAGTGGAATTCTGTTAGAGCAGATAAAGTAAGGGTTTTGGTGGATAAAAGAAAGAATAACACATGACATAGTTTGTTTCGGGTAAGATGAATCTTACTCTTTGTATGGTTCACGATTTGGAGAGTGTAGAGAGACAAAATGGTCTGGAAATCTTTGAACAAGGGCTGGAGAAGTCGAGCTTGCAAGAACCGTGTATCAAAAGCTCTCAAAATGCCACTTTCTTGCTTGCTTGGACTTGGCTGATGGTTGTTTGTAGTTGTACTTCGATTAGGAGGCTGAAATGGAGAGGGATTATGGAGTGTTGTGTGTGTTTTTCTGTTGGAGAATCCAAGAGTGAGAGAAGAGAGTGAGAGGAGTGTGTGTGGGTTTGAATGAGATTGCATGAAAGAAGAGTGGAGGAGGGTTGTGGTGGTGTGTAGTGGAGAATATGGGAGGGGATTGGTGGTCAAGGGGATGGCCAAAATTGTAGTCTTGTGGAGGTGTAATTGTTTTAAATTTTAAATGTAAATTGCTATTATGTGGTATTGTTTTGTTGTGTAGTATTTTAAGTGGGTAATTTCTAGTTAGTTGATTAAGTATTAAGTATGTATATGTATATTTCAACTATGAATTATGTGTATATACACACATTTTAATTGTTTCAATTAAGATTTAATTTTTGCAAGGGTGACTAATTGACTTTCCCGAAATTTTAGTGGATCTGAAGAGATGTGGATAATTCTTTCTCATCTCATCTTCCCACTCCCAGGTGAATTCAGGTCCTCACCTAGAATTCCATCTTACCTTGACCTTGGGTATGCGACTTCGCCTGAGTTTCTTGACCAGCCAGTCAGTAATCTCTACAGGCTCTTCCATGAAGTTCAACTTGTCATTAATCATTGCTTCCTTCAAGGATAATTCCATGGCTTTGTCTACCATGCACTTCTTTAAATTTGACACATGGAAGGTGTCATGTATGTGACTTAGCTCTTGCGGTAGCTTTAACTGATACGCCACGGGGCCGATTCTTGCTAGTATCTCAAATGGTCCTATATATCTCGAGCTTAGCTTTCCTTTTCTTCCAAACCTCACAGTCCCCTTCCATGGTGCTACTTTTAGCATTACCCTGTCGCCCACTTGAAACTCTAAAGGTTTTCGCCTTCTGTCAGCATATTTCTTCTGACTGTCTCTGGCTGCTCTTAAATGATCCTTAATTTTAAATATTTTGTCGGTGGTCTCCATCACGATGTCGGGTCCCATTACTTGGCTATCTCCGATCTCATTCCAACTCAACGGTGATCGGCATTTCCTACCATATAGGGCCTTATATGGAGTTGCTTTTATACTTGCGTGGTAACTATTATTGTAGGAGAACTCTACTAGAGGAAGATGGTTATCCTAATTCCCTCCAAAGTCAATTACGCAAGCCTTTAGCATATCTTCGAAGGTTTGGATGGTTCTTTCACTCTGACCGTCAGTTTGTGGGTGGTAAGCAGTGCTTAAATCCAGACGGGTTCCTAAAGCCCGTTGGAGTGACTTCCAAAAACGAGAAGTGAAACGACTATCATGGTCGGAGATGATTGATAGTGGCACCCCATGCCTGGTCACTATTTCATCGATGTACAGTTGGGCCAGATTTGTCAGGTCGTTGTCCTCTCGAATCGGCAATAAATAGTTAACCGATCAACTATTACCCAGATAGCATCATGACCACTGAAAGTTCTGGGTAGTTTTGTAACAAAATCCATCGTGACATTATCCCATTTCCATTCTGGGATTTCAAGCTGTTGTAACATCCCTAACGGTTTTTGATTTTCAGCGTTCACCATGGCGCACGTTAAACATTTCCCAACATATACGGCGATTGATTTCTTGATTCCAGGCCACCAGAAAAGTGCCTTTAGATCTTGGTACATTTTGTCACTTTCGGGGTGAACCGAGTACCTAGATTTGTGGGCTTCGTCTAGGATCACCTCTCTAATTCCCCCGTACTTTGGTACCCACGTTCTTCCTTCATATTTATATATACCATCATTGCTCAACTCTAACCGCTTCTCCATTCCTGTTAACAACTCCTCTGCTAATTTATCTTCCTTTAGCGCTTCGCCTTGAGCTTCTTTTAATCTCGCAATAAGGTCAGTATACACACTCATCCCTAAAGAACGGACACGAAGGGGTTCTTCTCTTTCTTTCCTGCTCAAGGCATCCGCCACTACATTGGCCTTGCCGGGATGGTAGCGGATTTCACATTCGTAATAATTTAATAGCTCAACCCATCTTCTCTGACGCATGTTTAGCATCTTCTGATCAAGAAGGTGTTGCAAACTTCTATGGTCAGTGTAAATAATGCACTTTGTGCCATAGAGATAATGCCTCCACATTTTGAGTGCAAACACCATGGCACCCAATTCTAGATCATGCGTTGTGTAGTTCTTCTCATGATCGTTCAGCAGTCTTGATGCATAAGCGATTACCTTGTTGCGCTGCATTAGCACGCATCCCAGTCCCTGACGCTAGGCATCACAATAGACCACGAAATCTTCAACTCCTTCTGGGAGGGCGAGGATAGGTGCACTTCATAGTTTTTCCTTGAGTGTTTCGAATGCTTCATTCTGCCCTTGTTCCCACTCAAAAGCTGTATTCTTCTTGATCAAGGCAGTTAACTGTTGTACAATACGCGAGAAGTCCTTGATAAACCTTCTATAGTATCTGGCCAATCCAAGAAACTGTCTTATCTCGGTAGGAGTTTCCGGAATTTTATAGTTCTTAATAGCCTCTATCTTTGAAGGATCCACTTGAATTCCGTCTTTATTTACGACATGCCCTAGAAATTGGATCTCTCGTATCCAAAATTCGCATTTGGAGAACTTGGCATATAGTTGTTCATTCTTGAGCAACTCGAGAATCAGCCTAAGGTGCTTCTCGTGCTCTTCCTTTCCACGGGAGTAGATCAGGATGTCGTCGATAAATACAATCACAAATTTGTCTAGATATGGGTGGCACACTCGGTTCACGAGATCCTTAAATGCCGTTGGTGCATTAGTCAGTCCAAAGGGCATGACCAGGTACTCATAACGTCCATATCTAGTTCTAAAGGTTGTTTGGGGTATGTCTTCCTCTCTTATCTTTAGTTGATGGTACCCTGACCTTAAGTCTATTTTGGAGAAATAGCTTGCCCCCTGCAGTTGATCGAATAGGCCATCGATTATCGGAAGAGGGTAACGATTCTTTATTGTCAACTTGTTTAGTTCCCGGTAATCAATACACATACGTAGGGTTCCATCCTTCGTTTTCACGAATAGCACGGGGGAACCCCATGGAGACACACTCGGTCGTATAAACCCCTTGTCGAGTAGCTCTTGGATTTGTAGCATTAGTTCTTTCATCTCTGGAGGGGCAAGTCGGTATTATGCCTTGGCTACTGGTGCAGCACCAGGCAATAGATCTATTTGGAACTCAACCTGACGAGTCGGAGGGAGTCCCGGTAGGTCTTCGGGAAATACTTCCGGATATTCCGAAACCACTGGTATATCCTCAATCATCTTTTCCTCTTTGGCTTTCAATACATAAACTATGAAAGCTGGGCATCCCTTCATGAGACTCTTGGTTGCCTTCAAATGGGATATCATAGGAAATAGCATGTTACTTCTTTCACCATGAACAACTAACACCTTCCCGTCGTTCAATGGTATCTTAAGTAGGCGCTCATCACACACGATTTCAACTCTATACTTAGCCAGCCAATCCATACCAATAACCACATCAAATCCTCCTAGCTTAATAGGCATCAGGTTTATCTTAAATGTACTACCTTCTAGGTTCATTAAGCAATCCTTGATGACTTCATTAGTTTCTAAGATGTTACCGTCAGCTAATTCTATGATAAACGTATCAGTCAAGACACATGCACTCAAGTAAATCAAAGGACTAAAAGTGCTAGAGACAAAACTAGCAGTTGCTCCAGTATCAAATAGAACAGTAGCAGGATGAATATTTATAAGGAACGTACCATTGACCACATCAGGTTCCTTACAAGCACCGGCTAGATCCATCACGAATGCTCATCCCTTGGGCTTATTGGGTTTGGCGTCCTTATCTCTCCCCAGCTTAGGACACTTATTCCTCATGTGCCCTGGATCTCCACACTCATAGCATTGTTTACCTGGCACATACGTACAATCCTTAATCAGATGACCTGGTCATTTGCATCGGAAGCAGGGCATCGGGTTGCACTCCGCTTGATGATGCAGTTTACACTTGTTGCAGAATGGCTTGTTCCCGAGTATAGCTTCCGAGTCCTTCCACCCTGGTCTTCACGCCTCATACCTTCAAAACCCTTCTTGCTTGACCCACTACTGCTACTAATTGCTTTCTTCCCATCAAACCATTTTCTCTTCTCACCCATCGACTTCCTCCTTTCCTCTATCCTGTTTTGTTCAGTCCACCTAGCCCTAACTAGATCATCGGTCAAACTACTGGTGAAGTCGACCACAGCTTGCAGGGTTGAGGGCCTGGAGGATCAAACCATACCCCTAACTCTGGGATGTAGTCCCCAGATGAAACGTGCTACGCCCTTGGATTTCGGTGTCACTAGGTGTGGCACCAGTCGAGCCAGGGCTAAGAAGTGGTTGATGTACTCGGTGTAGTTAGGGCCTTTCATTTCAAGGCTCAGAAATTCAGACTCCAGTTTCTCCAGTTGATTGATGGGGCAGTATTTGTTGGTTATCAGTTCCCTGAATACGGTCCAACTTATTTGGTTAGCAGCGTTTCTTCCCCTGGGCTGAGTAACAGTCTTCCACCATTCCAGTGCTGATCCTTTGAGTGACTGGGAAGCATACCTCACCATGTGTTCCATCTTACATTCGCTGATATCTAGGACGGCTTCCATTTCATCAATCCATCGGTACGTCTCAATCGCACCCTCGGTACCATAGAAATCCTTCGGCTTGCACGCCATGAAAGTTTTGTAGGAGCATCCATTCCTTACTGCTTCAGCTTCTTCATTGTTGCCCTCATTTTTCCCAGATCCATCATTACCATAGGGGTTGTTCCGGTCCGCATTGATTTGAGCGATGATGGTCGGGATGGCGTTAGCAATTTGTTGTGCTACGAGGTTGGCAATTCTCTCATCATTCCCCTTATTGACATTCTCTCCACGGGGAGTTCCTGGTGGAGTAAGGGGTTGGTTGCCGGTTGGTCTAGCTTCCCCATGACGACCACTCGTAGCTCCTGGTCTTCCAATATGGGTTCCTTGTCTGGTCGGCATTTTGGTAGCATCACAGATAAATTCATTTAGCATCTCATAAATTTTTGGTTTCAAACAGCCCATGCATCACTTATCCTAATATACCAAACAGGAGGGAGTGTAATATACACACCACTAAATACCTCTAATATGTTCCATTAAATTAATTTAGGACAGTTCAACCCAAAAAGAACGCAAGCCAAAATTCCTACACATGTCATATCACATTGCAATTCAATACAAATTACCCTACAGAATAAGCACCATTAGAAGTAGTTTCATAGATAGATTGGGTTAATAGTATCAGCAAAATAGAATTGCATCAGAGTTATACTCTTACATATTAGAAGGTGCCATCACCCCCATAATACATAATAATAATAGTATTTGATAATAATAAAATTGTTTCCTTCAACTGTCTAAGAGACAGACAATCCCACATCTTCTCCATGCTCTCACATCCATTTCTTCTTCAGCCACCCTAGCCACCCTGAGTTCTTCTTCCTTTGTTCTTGTCCAACCGCTGGACCCATGCGAAGCCATCATGGCCTGATACTGGGTGGACTGGGAGGTCCGAGTGGCGTGCTGGAGTGTCAGCTCGTGACGACGGACGGTGTTCAGAATCTCGTCCAATGCAGCATCAGAGGGACCTACGTCGCTTGCCCGGCAGCTAGACTGGGAGTACCGGTCACCAACTAGCACACTAGGGCCATCATACATGCTGTGCCTCGGTGGCATCTAGTGCTCATCATGTGGGTGGTGTCTGAGCGGGTCAAACATCAGTGGTGTAGGTGTCAATGTCTTAACAGATGGTGGAGGAGGAGGTGGAATCCTAAAGGAGACTGAGGGTCTTGTCCTAGTACTCTTACGTGGGCGGGTGATAACACGTGCACCCCTATTCCAGATAGGCGGGATAGATGAGTGTGCAGGAGCTGCGACATGCGGTGATTGGGAGCGCGTTTGGCTCCTGGTGGGAGATGTCGAGGAAGAGTCCTCCGATGGCTTAGTGTCATCAGACGTAACGGATATCCAGCCCGGGTGTCCGCATCTCCTCAAGTATTCTTCATACTCTGTTCGCGGCGTCGCCCTCTTAGGGCTCCCAGTTGGTGCAGTACCGTCAGTTGGGTACGCAGGTGCCTTCCCTTTGTTAGCCATAGCCTCGATGTCCTGTAAGAAATATCATGAGTAATTTGGTTTCTCATAGCTCATGGTTGGAAAAATAATAGTACTTATTGTAGTAGTGATGGCAATAGTATCAGATATTCCAGCAGTATCAATAAACCGAGGTATCAGTAATCAATAGTATCATAAATCATTAGTCTTTTCAAATAATAACAATAAAGTAGTTTCATTTTGAGAAAACCCTTAGACCACTCAAAGTAAATTTTAAGAATTATAACATTCAAACAAAAGTCCAATCATTGCCTAACGGTCCATGCTGGAATTTACGCGTCCAGTAAGTTCATGATTACGTTGATCAAGTGTAATCATCAATTTACCCAACCCGATCATCCCAACACTTTCCCATGAGGACGGTCCTAAGGTATCAGGGTTGTAGCCTAGGGTCTACTATGGTATTCCCGACTTCTCTACAACCTTTGGCTCTGATACCAATCTGTCACACCCCGGGCCTAGGTAGGGTGGGACGTCACAGACTAGTAACAATATATGACAGTGGAAACAAACTATCATAAGAGCACAAAAGGAGAGAACATCACATGGCATTAAAGTTTAAAGAAATATCGGGCAGCTGTAGGTCTAGCCACCCATACAAGTATATGATTCAACCGTACAAATTGTTCCCAACAATAGTAAATAAAAATAATTCCAAGTTGTTTGACAATAAAAACAAGCCAATGCCATGGGTCACGATGCTAGGTCAAGTCTTCTACACAGCTAGACTCCCTTCAAGGATTACGTGAAACATGCTCAAAAGAAATTTGTGTCAACTAAAAAGTTGGTGAATTCAAGTGCTTAAAGTTCAAAAACAAAAGGATTCAAAAGAATCTACATTTGATTTAAAAATCATAAATCATATTATCATGGTTGTGGGGATCACAATCAACCCTGCACTTAGTCCCGGCTAGCCTCTTCTAAAGTTATGCTATACCGGCTAATCTCGAAGGAAGAACTGAGCCTCATACGGTGGACCATACCTGCAAGATGGTTCACCCTAATATCTAAATAAAACTTGTCACATGCCACAAACGACTCCGTAGGATCTCAGTGTGGTACCCTTCCCGTTCACCAAGGAAGGCACTGTGTGTGGGGGATTCCCCAAGTAGAACTACCCATATAAAACAAGCGGTTCACACAAGAATTAATGATCATGATAAAAGTAAACGCAGGTTCTAACACTTCCACAACATATAGCACAGATTTAATTCAGTTTAAACAGAGCATGCTTCATCCCAAAAACAGTAGTAAAAAGGGGGACACTACCAACACCCTACCAACAAGATTAAGTGATAAGCCACTAATTATAGGGTCATACAAGGTAGGAAAAATGTGTTAAGAGGTTAAATGTTCAACCAGCTTAGATTTGCCAAGCCTTGCATTAAAAAGTTTCCTTTTATAGAAAGTCATGGTTTCTTATGGGTAAATATAGATTTTTACACTATTATGTCATTGATACCAGTTAAATTAAGTTTACCAAGTGATTACATGTCCATTGGGTCGTTTTATAGAGTTTTGGCAGAATTTACAGTTTAGCCCCTCAAGTTTCAGAATTTACAATTTTACCCTAAAGTTTTGTTTCTTTACATTTAATGGCCTTTATGAAAAAATAACAGATTTTTGTAGTTAAGTAATACATCTTAATCAAGTTAAGTTTCCAATTTTCAAAACTTTAGAATTGAGTTGGTAAACATATGTTTTTAAGTTACCGGTTACGGTAAAACCGAAGGTTTTTAACGGTTAAATATTAAACCTTATAATTTTATGTCTTAAAACATTAAATATTATATTAAGGACTTTTAATAAGTTTTATAATCTGTTGAGAATGTATTCTTAAGCCCTTTTTGTTGAAAGTCTCGTTTTTAAGTTCAATCCGTTAAAACGCGTTTTTACCCGAAATCGACAGTTCGAAGTGATGTTTGACCAATTTTTCACCAAATTTAAGTCTTAAAGTTTCCAACTTACTGAAATAACAAGTCTCCCATAGATTTTATGTTTATTCTTGCATTTCCATGATTTTCTTCCAAAAATCACCCGGTTAAGGCCCGTTTTTAACTAAAAATTTCATTTAAATTGTTCTTAGACCCATTTATCCACAAATCCGACCAATTTCACTTGGTTAACCTTTTTAGAGCCTGGAATTCTTTTTAACATGGTTATAATCTACGTCCTATTATTTTTTTAAGTCAATTTACCACCTTTCGGGTCCCCGAATGTGTTCAAAATGCCTATAATCCCTACTATTACTATTTTTCAGCCTTTGACAACATTTCATACACCCAATAACATCCAAAATCTACTGAAAAATAGCTCTAACACACGGATCTAACATGTAACCATGAAATAAGCTTGTAGTTGTGAGATTTCACCATTTTAGTCCTTTACACATGTGAAAAACATCATGATTGCACCCATTCATCACCAAACATTTTTTTAACTTTCAAAACAGGTTATTAAGAGGTTTAAAAACTATTTTTAAGCAGATCCCAAGCTTGGGTTTCGGGGGGTTACAAGACAAAGGGTTCAATGATGCCAAAATCACCTAAAAGAGGGTTTTCAAGGTGTAACTTGTGTTCCTCCCTTAGTATGACCAATATATCATGTGAGATACCTCTAGTGAAGTTAAAAGCTCCTCAAGAATGAGATGATAGCAGTGGACTTCTGTTAGAACAGAGAAAGTAAGGTTTTTTGTGGATAAAAGAAAGAATAACACATGACATAGTTTGTTTCGGGTAAGATGAAGCTTACTCTTTGTATGGTTCACGATTTGGAGAGTGTAGAGAGACAAAATGGTCTGGAAATCTTTGAACAAGGGCTGGTGAAGTCGAGCTTGCAAGAACCATGTATCAAAAGCTCTCAAAATTCCACTTTCTTGCTTGCTTGGACTTGGCCGATGGTTGTTTGTGGTTGTACTTCGATTAGGAGGCTGAAATGGAGAGGGATTGTGGTGTGTTGTGTGTGTTTTTCTGTTGGAGAATCTTAGAGGGAGAGAAGAGAGTGAGAGGAGTGTGTGTGGGTTTGAATGAGATTGCATAAAAGAAGAGTGGAGGAGGGTTGTGCTGGTGTGTAGTGGAGAATATGGGAGGGGATTGGTGGTCAAGGGGGCGGCCAAAATTGGAGTCTTGTGGAGGTGTAATTGTTTTAAATTTTAAATGTAAATTGCTATTATGTGGTATTGTTTTATTGTGTAGTATTTTAAGTGGGTAATTTCTAGTTAGTTGATTAAGTATTAAGTATGTATATGTATATTTCAACCGTGAATTATGTGTATATACACACATTTTAATTGTTTCAATTGAGATTTAATTTTTGCAAGGGTGACTAATTGACTTTCCCGGAACACGAAGTTACTCTATGCTAAGGCTAGATTTGACTAAATCATGCAAAATGGCACATGAAATAACAAAAATGACACTAATAGCAATAACAATAATAACACTAATAATAATAATAATAATGATATTACATTAATATTAATTGTATGGATAATGATGCAGAAGGTTAAAGGTTAGAATTATGACCTAGAGGTCGGTTGTTACACGGACGACTTCCATAACTGAGGGACCATACATACCATTGACTCTTGGGCCTTACTACAACATACAGAAGCCAGTAAGCTTGAAAAGCGTAGTTGGTGACGACCTTAAGAGGGTCAAAACAGGCATGAAAGCATACAGTATACTGGCAATGACTTTGCCATTTGAAATTTCAACACTGGTTGAAAATTTCAAAATTGCCCTTGAACTATGGAAGGTACTTCACACCATGTGTGAAGGAAGAATTAGTTCCACAACAGCTTCACAGATTCATTCAACTAGTCAATGAGATGATAGTCTATGGTCTCAAGTATAATTTTCTATGGAGATCAACAAAAAGATGTTGCATACACTACCTGAGAGCTGGACTCAGTCAGTGTCATTGATGAAAGCAACATTGGATCTTGAAGCATTATCACTAGATGCTCTAGTTTGAAGCACTAGAACTAGATGAAAGATCCAGAAACAATAGTACAATAAGACATGTGGAATCATACAAGTTCAAGGAACTTCAACAAATAGACAGTGCATTCCTAACATGCACTGGAGATGATAAAGATGATGAATTTTTAGATTCAAGTGAAACTTCATTCTTCTTTACTCCTGAATCATCCAATACCAAACAAAAGTCTAAAAAGATTAGTGTCCATGCTTCTCATGAAGTAACACCACAAAGCAAACATAATCCTCACACCTCCAGTTCCAGCAAACAACAACAGCCAAAGAATCAAAACATACATAAATTTGAGAAACCCATGGATGCTTTTACAATCATTCTATAAAGTGAAGAGCAGAAGGCAGCCTATACAGCCTTCTCAACTAGCTTTGAAGCATACTTGGGTGCTAATCTTACACCGTCTCAAATCATCCAACAAGACTTGGAAGAATTGCCACCAGACATGGTTGAAGAAATGGATTGCAGGACCGGGTAAGGGTACTGAACACTTAGTTTCACCCTGAGGAGAGATCTTAGATCACTTAACAATTCAAATAGGGAACTAGTAACTAGATACAGATGATACTAAGAACACAAGTAAATTAATGAGACAGAACTAAGAACAACACAAGAACACAAGATTGGTTTTCAAGGATGTTGTATATTGATCTCAAGTTCTTTTACAAGTGTTACAAAGCATAAAGAAATTACAAGGACCTGGGACACTTTTATACTACAACCTACAACCGTCACTTACATGTAAAGACAGTTGGGATTTGACTAATCTAGATAATAAGATCAATCTAAAGTCAAACGGCAGATTGCCTTTTGATTAGTGACTATGACATGCCATAGCTTACTGACTTTTCCTAATACAAAAAGTTTACAGGAACAAGTAAGGTAAGTTACAGACAAAGACCATTCCTACTTTTTGATAAAGCATGGAAGTTTCACCAACTTGTTTAAAGTAGGTGAACCACCAGAGCAGGCAGCGGAGAGTGTGTCAGCTTTACCTAAAGTTGATTCAGAGAAAGCATATTTTCTCTATCCTCTGAAGAAATCAGTCTTCACAGCTTTGGAAGACTTTGTCTCTGAAGCTTCAAAAGATTTCGTTTTTGGCTTTGGAAGATGCTGGTCTTTGGCTTCGAAAGATTTCACACTTAGAATATTTTTCTGTTTGAGTGTGAAACTTCCAAAGTAACTCCTTCTGAACTGTTAGCTTAGGAAGATCTTACACTTAGACACATTTGAGAGTGTAAGACTTCCAAAGCTAGTTCATCTTTGTTCCTTAGTGCATGCATGGAAGACTTGGTTGTTCTGGCTTGTTGGTTGCATCAGCCTCATAATCTTCAGATGATCTTACATGGATCTTCAGTGGTCTATGGCAATGATTGCCTATAGATCAAAACGATTTCTTCAAAGAAACAGAGGGTTGAGCATGGACAAGAAAACCAAATTGGTTTTGATAAAACGAAGGTGAGATGCTACAACTGTCAACTGTATGGTCTTTTCTCAAGAGAATACCAGCAACCAAGAGTTGATAGAAACAACAATCAAACACAAGCATCTAGCAGCTACCATTCAAACAGACAAATCCCACTTTCAATCAGTATTCCTGCTACACCAACTCCACCTCAAATCACACAATACAGCCCAAATCAACACTCCAAATCATCAGCAATGATTATAAAATAGGATGGTAAGTGTGATTGGAGCATGTACGAGGCTGAAATCTAATCTCCTGATCATGCCCTCGTGGCAAATAGAGAAGATAAGATTTCAGAAATCCTGAAAGAGGTACGGGAAAATCTTTGTACACAAGCATGCATTGACGAAGTCAATCGATACAGAGAACATGCAGATAAACTTTCAAAGAAAGTAATTAAAACAAACATTTTAAATGAAAGTCTAAAATCAAAACAAAAACAATATGGAACAAAAATTCTTTCATTACAAAATGATTTGGAAAAATTAATGTCTGAAAAACTAACACTTGCAGCTCAAGTAGAGCAACTCTCTGAATCATTGACTCAGACAAAAACATTACAGGCTGAAACTAAAGTGAAACTTTAGAAATTTCAGGTGAGCAACAAGAAGTTTGAAGAACTTCTTGCTCAGCAAAGGGCATTTAGAGACCCTTCAGGTTTAGGATATAATAAGGTCAAACCACCTTATAATGAGAATAATATTCCTCTACCTACTCCATGACAAAAACACTGGGTGAGTCTCTTGACCCAGATGACCGAACTGATGATACAAAATAATCATCATTATCATCATCAAAATCATCATTAATATCAAAAACACCTTTAATAGCTGGATCTTCCACTGCCTCTCCAAATCAAACTAACAAAGGGAAAGGCAAAGCTCCCATTCAGAAAAAACAAACAATTGTAACTTTTGACTTATCTTTAAAATCAAATTTAAAATCAAAAGTTATAAACAACAAGGCAATGCAAATCTACCATATTGTGAATGGTGTGACCAATACACTCACACCACTGAAAAATGCAAATATGGTAAATATTGCAAGTACTGTAACATGAACAATCACAATACTGAATCATGCCATTTTCATAATTATTGTTCAATATGTGAAAGAAACAACCACAACACTGCTAACTGCTTTTTTAATAAGAAAAAAAAAAGAAGCAAAACAAATAGCCTCAAGTTGAGAAATCATCTGAGAAAAGACAGTTGTTCCTAACAAGAACAAAGGAGGAGAACCACGACATACTCCTCATCAAAAAGTTGTTTTAAATAATGATAAAACCTTTTATGACAACTTTAAACAATCAAACAGGAGACATAAGTCTCAAAGCAGGCAACCAGCAGATATTAGCACTCAAAGGAGAAGAGCTCAAAGTACTTCTCCTGACAGAGCTATAAATAATCAGAGGAAATCTAGTGTCATTAGAATTTCCAAACCATCAGACAATGCCACTTTAGAAGAAATGTGTTATAGGAAAAGACGGAAAATCCAAGACCATCTTGGCTTGGGTTGCATCATCTAACTGATTTCTTTTCTTTTGCAGGGACATCAAAGAAGGCCTGACAACATCTGGTATGTTGACAGTGGATGTTCCCTACACATGACTTGCAATTGTTCCCTCTTTCAAGATTTTAAAAGTAAACATAGAGGAAACGTAGCCTTTGGAGGAGATAAGACAGGTGGAAAGATAACTGGTGAAGTAACAGTATCAAATGGGTTGATTAGCTTTGAAAATGTCAACTACTGCTCCAACCGCTAGTTCAATCTTCTCAGCGTATTCCAAATCTAAGATAAAGGATATGCAACCTTATTTGACTCCAACTACTGCTACATCCTCAAGACGGGCTTTCAAATACCAGAAGATTGTATCCTTTTGAAAACACTCCGTTATAACAACACATACATTGTTGATACGAACAATGTTTCAACATCAACTCCTGAAACATGTTTACTATCAAAAGCTTCAGAAGATGTTTCCCAATTATGGCACAGATGTTTGGGACACTCAAATTATAACAGAATGAATCAACTTGTAAAAGGTGACTTAGTTATAGGCTTAACACAAAGAGAATTCTTCTGTACAGACCATTACACTACATGTCTAAAAGGAAAACAACACAAAGTGTCCCATAAGTCAAAATTGGTAAACTCAAACAACACACCACTAAAATTGCTTCACATGGACCTTTTTGGCCAAACAAACATCCTTAGCATAGGAAATAAGCAATACTGTCTCATTATAGTAGATGATTACTCAAGATACACATGGGTTTTCTTTCTACTACACAAGTCAAAAACATCAGAAATCATCAAATCCTTTATCACTAAAACTGAGAATCAATTGGATCTTAAAGTTAAATCTTTAAGAAGTGATAATGGTACTAAATTTAAAAATGACTCTATTTTTTCTTTTTGTGCAGAGAAAGGAATTAGTCATCAATTTAGTATAGCAAGGACTCCTCAGCAAAATGGTGTTGCTAAAAGGAGGAACAGAACATTAATAGAAGCTGCTAGATCTATGCTAGCTGATTCTCCATTACCAATATCTTTTTGGGCTGAAGCAATCAACATTAATAATCAAAGAACATTCCAAAACACCATATGAATTAATGTTTAAAAGAAAACCTTTCATTGGATTTATTAAAGCTTTTGGATGTTCTGTTTTAATATTAAACACCAGAAAACAATTATCTAAATTTGCTCCAAAAGCAGATGATGGATTTTTTGTTGGATGCTCCGGAAGCTCAAAAGCTTACCGAGTATACAATCCAACACTGAACATAGTGGAAGAAATAACATACGTTGTTTTTAATAAATACTCTTTCACTAAGAAAGTCATTTGATCAGACTGCTTGTTTGATATTGACTCATTAACAAAATCATTTGACACATCTAACTTTAATGTTTCAGGTACCAAGGATGACAATGAGCATCCAATAGTTCCACCATCAACCATAGATGTTCCTTTAACTGCTGATCCTCCAAGGAGAACAAACATCACACCTTCCAGTACCACAGTTTCACCTCCTCCAGAACAAACACACACATCAAAAGGAACATCATTAAACACACCATCTTCGTCAACACCTGTGACCACCCAACCACAACCAAACAACCAAACAAAACCACAACAACCAACCATAGTTGAAAAAGATAATGATTATCATTCATTACCTGATACACATCATGAAGAAGAAATATTATATTTCTTTCATGATTCACCTCAAACATTCACTGAAACCACATAACCAGATAATCAAAAAACAACAAATACCCTTGCTCATCCATCATCACCCAACCAAACAATCACTAATCTTGATTCAACCATCCCTGTTGATTAGATTACAACAACCAGAGTTCACAAAGATCATCCTTTAGAAAACATCATAGGTGACCTTAATACCAGATTTACACGAATTCAATCTGACACAACAAACATTTGCTTGTATTCCTGCTTCCTATCTCTAACTGTACCAAAAAACATCACTGAAGCACTCAAAGACAACAGTTGGATAGAAGCAATGCAAGAGGAATTATAGTAATTTAGAAAGCAAGAGGTATGGAAGTTGGTTGATCTACCTAAAGGTCAATATGCCATTGGCATAAGATGGCTCTTTAGAAACAAAGCAGATGATAGAGGGATTGTCATCAGAAACAAAGCAAGGCTAATTGCCCAAGGATATACTCAAGAGGAAGGCATTGATTATGATGATGTCTTTGCTCCAGTGGCTAGACTAGAAGCCATCCGAGTGTTCTTTGCGTATGCCTCATCCAAAAACTTCACTGTCTTCCAAATGGATGTCAAGTGTGCATTCCTCTATGGAAAGATAGATGAAAAGGTATATGTTGCTCAACCAACAGGGTTTGAAGACCCAGAATTCCCTCACAGAGTCTACAAGCTAGATAGAGCTCTGAACGGTCTTCATCAAGCACCTAGGAAGTGGTATGAAACTTTATCTAAGTTTCTACTACAGAATGGGTATACCCAAGGGAAAATAGATTAGACATTGTTCTTAAAGAGAAAAGAACAAGACTTGTTAGTGGTTCAAGTCTATGTGCATGACATAATTTTTGGCTCCACAAACATTCAACTTTGCAAAGAGTTTGAAACTCTTATGCTATCAAAATTCCAAATGAGCTCAATGGGAGAACATACATTCTTCCTTGGTCTTCAAGTCCAATAATCTGTTGAAGGAATTTTTATCAACCAAAGCAAGTATGTGAATCAGATTTTAAAGAAATACAACATGTCTGATTGCACATCAAGCAAAACACCAATTGCAACTGGATTGAAGTTTGGACCCGATCCAGAAGGTACATCAGTTGATCAGAAACTATTCAGATCAACGATAGGTTCTCTGATGTATCTAACAGCAAGTAGACCAGACATCATGTACGCATTCTGCATGTGTGCCAGATACCAAGCAGATCCAAAAGAATCACACATAAATACTGTAAAGAGAATCTTTAGATACTTAAAAGGAAAACCAACACTTGGCCTATGGTATCCAAAAGTTGGAGATTTCTCTCTAAATGCATACACAGACTATGATTATGGTGGATGCAACAGAAACAGAAAATCCACTACATGAGGTTGTCAGTTTATTGGATCAAGATTGATCTCCTGGCAGTACAAGAAACAAACACATATCTCGGTGTCAATAGTTTAAGTAAAATACATAGCTGCTTCTGCATGTTGTTCTCAAGTTCTTTGGATTTAAAACCAAATGCTTAATTATGGCTTTTATTTTTGTAACACACCCATACACACTGACAATTCTGTTGCCATGTTTATCACTTACAATCCTGTTCAACGTTCAAAAACCAAACATATTGATATCAAATATCACTTTCTGAGGGATTGCTTAGAAAAGGGTCTGATAAAGTTGATCAAAGTCCATATAGACAATCAATGGGCTGACCTATTTACCAAACCATTTGATTCAACAAGATTTGAATTTGTGGTTCAGTCACTTGGTATGATCAACTATGAATCAAACAAGTAACGTTTTCACAACATTAATTTCAAACTAGCTTGATTTTGTCAAAGTCCAAGTTTAACATCAACATGCATCTTTCAAAATCAAGATATCAAACAATGATTCATGTATTCTAATTGAAACACACCTTGAATCACACATACCACTCATGAGAAATGATAGTACACTAGCTTTGTTCTTCACTTGAGACATTTTCCACTAATAAAGACTGACAATATGTAAGGCCCTGTTCCCGGAGGTCTCATAGTTGGTTCTTCATAGCATTATTACATTAAACAACACACATTTCATAAAATATTGCTGCAGAATTAAGTTAATAAAAACCATTCATGCTATTAATAATTATCGTTGTTAAGCAATACATCATTGTTTTCTTGAATTACAAAAGACCCTGTTTAATTGCATTACAAAACAACAATATCATTAAATATGAATGGATGCCAGTCTTGCCCTGCCGAGTAGCTTCCCCCGCATGCCATCCTTAGCAACAATTACCTGCCAACTGAAAATGCATAAAAGTCAGTGTTGCTGAGTGAGTTCTAGTTTTAAAATGTTTAAAATACCTTGTAAGATTTATATATGAAAATATCCTTTTCAACAAAATACTTTTTTACTTTTGCACGTGAGCATTCATCATACATACATCAAGGTATAAACTTAATTATCTTTCATTAACTCACGTATTCGTTTGTTTCGTACTTTTCATTATCTTTCACTATTTCTAGATCCTGTCATAACTTTACCCCCATCGTTGGGCACAAAGCCACCTCATTCCCGGGGTTAAGTGACAAGGACCCCGTTTCGTACGTATGGATCAATCACCAAGACTGATCCCCCTGTGTGTGAACCTCATGGGTTAGCCAAGATCGCACGCTATAGTACACACAGTTGAGCAAGCAACTCTCAATGAGTTGTGAACCTCCTTCATCATTTGCTTGCAAGACTTTTCATTCATTTCTTATGTTCCTCTTCTTTATTAACATTAATCTTTCACTTTCTTTACGATAATACATACGCATACGAATATAGACACACCACGTAAAGTCACATTATACATAGTATAAAGCATCAACAACAGCCCACAACATGCATCACCACAACAGACATGAACCAGCAAAACATTCCAGAACTTACCCGTTACATTCTACTTCCCGAGCTTCAGAAAAACCCTAAGTCCTTAGACAAATGCAGATGAATAGAGACTAATGCGGATGAACAATAATGCGGATGAACAATAACTAATGCGGATGAACAATAACTAATGCGGATGAACGTCTTCAGAGATTATTCCAAGTGTCCAACTAAATGCTGGTAGAACAAATGCGAATGACTGAAACAAATGCGCATGAACACTGTAGCAAATGCGCATGAACAAAAGAAATACGGAAGAACACTTGGGCGCATGAGCAACTACAAATGCGGAGGAACATACAACAAATGCGCATGAGCAAAGTACTTTAAGTGTATGTTCGGCTCTTAAATGCGGATGAACTAACCAACCTGCAAATGCACTTATGCAATTATTCAGTCCCCAATCCTCGATCTAACACATCCTTATCATAGATCTAACATGCTTAACATCTAGAGCAGGCATACAACCATGAAAACACCAACAATTCCTAACCAATCATGCTTGTCCATCTGTTCGAAGCTTATACTCAACATCCTAAGCATCAACAGCACATAAACCACCATACAGCACTAACATAATCACCCATATACATACGGTAAAACATAAAACAGCTGCAAAACCTTTTAAACATGTATTTTCAGCCCCAGGAAGTTTAAAACACATAAAAACCAGGGTCTAGAACTCACCTAGTGCAGCAAACAAGCAAAACTCCTCCAAACTTGCTTGTACAAGAGTTCAAACACCTAGAACAAGCAAAAACAAACAACCGAACACATAAAACACATATAAATCGGACCTAAGGTCGAAAACGCCACAAACTGAACCAAAAATACAAAGAACACTCACCGTAAGTGAGAATCAACCTCTTCTTCTCCTTGAAACTGAGAGAAATCGAATTCAGCTTCTTTTCTTCCTTTACTTTGTCGAACAACAGCAACAGCAGGAAGATATGGGCGACCATGCCTTTTAAAAAGTGATCTTTTGACTTTTGTACCATTTACACTTAGCATCCCTCAACTTTGGTTCCTTCTCCATTCTTTCTAGATACTTTTATTTTCTTTTATTTTGACAAGATTTCGGGTGTTACACAATACTTTATTTGATATGTGGATAGGCTCAGCATGGGACGCCTAACAACACATACAACAGTAAAGCACCAAATTCTCATGATAGTGTGGTCATCAACACATCTTGGTTTATGGTAAGTATTAATCTATCAAATATAGCTTTCTTGTAAGGTAACTACAATACACCAAGTGAAATAGTTTATAAAGTGCTCAATCATACATGTGTCTCCTCTGTTATGATTTTTATAGACCTGGAGTACACTAACGCATTCTTTGTTATGCTGGGCACAAACCTGAATGACCTACATCATGATCCAAAAAGATTCCCAATGAGGAACACATCCATTTTGGATGAACAATCAATAAAGTCTACTAGACTACATTCCTTGTGAATGAATAAAAAGAATCCTAAAGAGGATCACCTTCCAAAGTAAAGTGAAAAAGAATCCTAATGAGGATCAAATATTATGGATCAATTGGACTTTGATAATTTCCATTCTAACACATACAAATTTTTTTCATTTTATAAAAGGTTTTTATAAATATGCAAAAATTTAGCGGGAGAAAATGAACATGGAAATATCAAAGGAAGCAGAATATGTGCATAATCATATAATTTTAAGTGTTTAAATAAAGCCAAGTCAAGCAAGCACTCAAACATAGCAGTTTGACACACATACATATGCACAATATGCATAATATTGCTTGTGAGTGATATTTTAACATCCATATATTGATCATGTTAAAATTTTAACATTTTAAGATACATTTCAAACAAACATTGTGTCTCAATCAACTGTAAACAAACAACTTTTCCTTTTTTTCTTCGGAAGAAAAATTTTACTTTAGAAGAAAAATTTATTAAACAAGCTTCGGAAGATAATTTTATAAAAATTAAGCTTCGAAAGATAATTTAAGCTTCAGAAGAAAATTTATCAAACAAGCTTCTGAAGATAATTTAAGCTTCAGAAGAAAATTTATCAAACAAGCTTCAGAAGATAATTTAAGCTTCGGAAGAAAATTTATCAAACAAGCTTCGGAAGAAAATTTTATCAAACAAGCTTTGGAAGAAAATTTTATCAAACATTTGCTTCAGAAGAAACATACAAGTGAATATAGCGGACAAAACCTACATACATCCACTATGATGTATTCAACAAATGCTAATTATGAACTTGATGAACAATAAGAACATAAACAGGTTGATTCCCCCAAGGATCTTTTCAAATCTCTCAAACAAGATATAACAATAGATTGTTATACTTGAATTCAACAAATGATAATCATGGTGCGGAAACCCATGATTAATGCTATGATATCAATGTGTGTTTGTATGTGTGTGATTACTAGTGATTGAATGCTTTCAATGATAATAACTGCTTGATTGTATTGATTGTTCAAAAGTTTACAAAGGATTAGGGTATTATGCTATTTATAGCCTATACAGATAGCTATATACAATTATAGAAATACCCTTATGTAAACGAAAATTACATAAATAATCCTAAGTCTATAAGCTGTCCGCTGTGGATGATAGACTATCTGTTGTGCATAAACAGTCGTCCGCTGTGAGTGGTTAATAAGCTGTCCGCTGTGTTTTGGATGTTGTCCGCTGTGAACACTTGGTGTGTGTTTGCTTTGTATGTTGTCGACAGTGGAGTGTTCATCCGGTGTGGATGAACATCCGCTGTGGAGTGTTCATCCGCTGTGGATGAACATCTGCTGTGGAAAATTCATCAGCTGTGGACTAGTCATCCGCTGTGTATGTTTGTTCATCCACTGTAGACACTTGGAAGCTTTTCTTCATCTGCTGCAGACTCTTGTTCATCCGCTATAGAAGGTCTTCATCCGCTACAGACACTTAGCAAAAATTCCTCTTTAACTACAATCCTGAAAAAAAAATTTAAGCTACATTAGTGTATGTTATGAATGTTAATGATACTAATGTGTTAGTTAATAATTGCTTAAATGTTAGAACACATTATGTTTTTTTATGGCAAGCATTATCCTTTTAATGCAATTGTTGAGTCCAATAATACTCCCCCTAAGGATGATGTTGCCATCTCTTTAATGTTTGCTTGTTAATGTTTTGTTTATTAGTAAACATGTGTGTGTGTTTGTGTTTGATATGTATGATGGTAATGGTTGTGTGTTAGACTTATACTGTTTGATTGCATATTTGTATTCTATGCATAATTGACTGATTAATTATTTGTTTGATTGCATAATTGAATGATTGTCTATTTGTCTGATTACTTGTTTGATTGCTTGGTTACATGTATGATTGTTTGATTTCATGTATGTTTGTATGATTACATGTATGTTTGATTGTATGTTTACTTGTGTGATTTGTTATTTGTCTGATTGTTTGTTATATGTGATTATTATGTATGATTTAAATGTATGATTGATGTTTTGTTGTGTTTGTTATCTGTTATGGATGTTTGAATGTTATGTTTGTTTGAAGGTTAGACTTGTTTGTTTGTTTGTTTTGTCTGTTTGTATGTTAGTGAACCTTTAAGACTGAGAAGGACCAGCTTATTCAACATTCTTCTATACTTCTGCAGTTGCCTTCAAGGATTCTACTTCATCCTTTTTCAGTTACTTGATCTTTTTCAGCTTCTTTTACTTGATCTGATAGGGGTGTGATCCTTAGTGCATTTCTGCAGTTAACAATATGCCCAACAAAATAATTCACTGCACTTTTTTGGTCATCATATTTGCTTTCAATGGTGAGATTAACCAGCTGTTCATGTGTGGATTGATCTAGGCTCTGCACATCAATGGTGCTGACTAGTGTAGTCATAACATGATTGCCCTTCAGGATCTCAAGATTGTTGTTTTCTAATATTCTCATGCCTGTTATGCCTTCATTGTGTGTTAGTGGTTGCTGTTTGGTTTCTAACCTCTGTTTGAGTGCAGTATTCACTTACACAGTCACCAAAATTCTTAACATGTGTATGAAGTAGCAACAATCTCCCTTACATAGCACATCTATTATTGCTGGGAATGTCTTTGTTTTCAAAAATGAAAAATATGATGGATGAAGGAGTTTGATTTCCATAAGATCAAACAACCTTATGTCTTGTGCTTCTTTTCTCTGAAGTTTTCTTTCCAATACCACCTCAAAATGAGTTTCATCATAATACCATTTTGTGATTGGGAGGTTGTACTGGCTACCATCAATCTTCTTCATAATCAGCTTTAAATCAGATGTCCTCATAGGGTAACCAACCTTTTCTAATAATTCTGTGTCAATATCAGAGGGTGGTTCTTCACTTGTCTATTTCATCTTGCTAACTTCTTGTTGTTCTTTTCTTAGATTAGTAATGTGAAGTTTATTTTCTTTGTCAGCCTTTTGTTTCATTTGCTGATGATGTTGTTTATGTATGATCTTAGTATGTGAAATAAATTGGCTCCTCTTGTATTATTTGTATGATTGGCCATTCTTAACTGCAACAGGTCAAGTCTGTCTTCATATGTTAGTGATCCAAGTTAGAATATGTATGTTAAGTATTGGACAAGTCCAGATACTCTTTTGATTAAAACTACATCCCAAATTTCATCATACTTCCATGCCACAATTTTTCTTTCATTTGCATCAGCATTGAGCATAATTTTATCATATAGCTTGACAAAATTTGTTTTCTCATTGATCATTTCACTGACCTCATCTCCTTCAGGCCATAGCCTATGAGGCTTGAATTGCCCAGGCTCTTCTATAGGGTGTAGCTCAGGAGGTGCTTGGTGGTAAGTTGACAGAGATGATGTCGGGTGAGGTTTGATGATTTACAGCTTTAAGGCATTAGCCAACATTTTCTTGTATATCTCTCTTGCCATTTCTTTCATTTGTGATAAAGATCTGCCAGCATATGACCTATATGGTGTTTTAGTGTGACTCGACCAGCTTTTCACCTGGGAGTAAGTCATTTTGTCTATTTGAGGATCTTTGGGCAGATTCTTTTGAAACACTTGCTGATCCTTGATTTCCTTGTATCTTTTGTATGTTTGCTCTTGTTCATATTTCATCACTTCTTGAAAGTCTTTGAGTGAATCTTTAACCTCAGAGAGGTTAAGCTGTATGAATGTGTCATATGGAAATCCTCTTGTTACTAACTCAATTCCCATTATGGTTTTAGGAACATCAGGGAAGAGTTGTATGTTTTGCATAACATCTTCATCTATATCTTTATCTTCTTCATCAGAATCACTCAAGATGATTATAAGATGTTGATCAAGATTTTGATCAATTTCACCTTCTTCTAGTATTGCAGCCTCAGATGTTATCTATTTGGGTTCATCATCTATTCAGCTTTGACTTTCAACAGCTTCAAAGGAGGTGACTTAGGTTCTTCTTGTTCTTGAACCTTTTGTTTTCCTTTCTTTGAAGAGGCTATGTACAACCTTTTCCTCTTTCTTTCATATGTTCTCAAAGAAGGTTGTGATGATGATGAGGCTTGATCTTTGGTTGGTTTGGGTGGTTCCTTCAAGGATTCAACAAATTGTTTGATTAGTTTTTTTTGCTTCTCAGAGAGTGGGTCTATTGGAATAATGTCTATTTATGTTGATTGGGTGTCTTGTGTATGAAAATGTTGTCTGAGTATTGGTGAGTGTATGTTCTCTAAAGGATTAGCCTTACCAAACAATTGATCCATAGAGTATGACTCTTCAGGAATAATGAGTGCCAATTCTATGTGTTGTTCCTAAGAGCTTGTTTCTCTAATAGGAGACATGTTGTGTTTAGCATATTCATCACTTAGGTCTTGCTCTAGACCTATTGAATGATCATCTTCATTCAATTGTGTGTCTTGGTACTCCAAGTCTCTGTTTAATCTTTGAATTTCTTCATTTTGAACAGCAATGATCTTTTTCAACTCATCAATCATATAATCTTTTGTCTGTTTGCTCACTCAAGTAGGCAATATCTAGACTTGCACAATTGAGATCAGGTTCTTTTATTTTCACCTCTTCATTTGATTTTCTAAGTTGTTGTTCCAAAAACTAAACAATCAACTTTTGATCAGTTTGATCTGCTGTAAGCTTTGCTATCTCCTCATCTTTGCTTTTGAACTTTTCTTTTAGCCTTTTAGCTCTGTTGTCTGACTTTTCAATAAGCTTGTTGTACTCAGTGAATAAAAACACTTTTGAGTACTCAATTTCTTCATCTGTTGGTATTTCACTTGTCTGCCCTTCACCTTGTATTTGTTCATCATGAGCACTATGTTCTGCTTGATCTAGCCCATGTTGAGATGATGTACCAACTTCTATTTGTTTAGTTGCTTGTTCTGCTAATGAAGCATCAATGTCTCTTAACAGTGAGGATAATGTTTGTTCACGAAAAGGTTGGGCTTAGTGGTTGTGATGGCATGTGAAGTTCAAACTGAATATGATTTTGTTCTTGGGTTTCTTCTTGTACTTGTTCTTCATGAATGATTTACTCTGGTATTAGTGAAACTTCTTCTTCTTGATTGATTGGTTCTGGTTGAATGATTGGATCTTGGTGAATCATATTTTGGAAGAGCATGTGAGGGTCACCTTGACCAGGAATCCTTAAAAATACTTCAGGAATTGGAAGATCATGATCTATCATGTGAGGTGGAACAGGAATCTCATCTCCTTGATAAAGGCTTGACTTGATTCTATTAAATACATGTTTATTAAAATGAATAGGTTGGAAGACAACTTTTTCTCTTGTTATGCTTGGTAAAATAACATCAATGATCATCTGAAGGAATCTCGGCTACATGTGAAACTTGTTCCTCACTTCAGTCAAGTTATAGATCATAACATTCAACACTTGAGCTGCAAAATTAAAAGGCCTTCTTGCTATTATACTAGCAATAGCAGATGAGCTTCTCAGTGATGTTGCATCCCAACCAGTTTTTCTGTTAGACATTGTTTTCTGGTATGTGTGCATTAGAAATCTGAATTGAGCACACATATATGGTTTCTTGATTTTCTTTCTATCAATTGTACTAATATAGCCAATCTATCTGAAAACATGCAGGACATAGTTCTCATCAAACTCAATTGGGCCTTGAGCATCCTCATCACCAAGTTGTAACACTCTCCTTATTACATCCTCAAATATGATGATCTGATGCTCATGTATGTTAGACAGAACAACTTGTTGGTCATTCATTTGCTCTAAATGAGCATGAGTCCAAAATTCAACTATGTGATCCTCATATATCTCTGGTCTTGCTGTCATGGCATGAACCAGTCTAGTTTGTCTTATAGCATGAATCATATCTCTGTAATTCTCAGCTTTAGAAGAATCAGCATTGAGATAGGCATAAAGGTTGTGATATCTGACAAACACTAGGTTTGCCATATCTACAATGATGAAAAAGAATGAGTTAGTAACTTGTATGATAAAGATGTATGATGTTTGAGATGATAAAATGTTGATCAAGTGTTCACTGACTGTTGTGATGGTTATGAAATGATGAATTATGTATGCAAATTAGTTAGTTTGACTTATCAAGAGTCAACTGTTTGGTCAATTTTGATCATGAAGATCTTGTTTGATTCAATTTGTTTTAATCCAAATTGTTTTGCATTGTGTTTGTTTTGTCATAAAAAAATTGTTTTGTTCAAATCATACGATAATTATAACTCATAACAACTTGTTCATGAACTTCAGTTTGACCTTTTAAAGTCAAAAAGACTGTTTAATGCACATTAAATGAATATGCATTTAATGTTTGTGTTCAATGTCATGCCAAATTAACTGATTTTACTTGTTTGTTACTGACTTTTGAACATGTTTACCAAGTTATAAAAAATTTTAAGTTTGTTTAAACGTTTTCAAAGTTAAGACATCAGTTTTTGTATGATTTTGGCAAGAGCATCATGACTGTTCATGAACACAATGAATACTTAATTAAATTACATCAAAATAACAATCTTAATACATTCAACTAAGATCATCTAACACATATTTAGTGTTTGATTTTGTTTAATACATCAAAAGATTCATGTTTTGATTTTGGGTTCAAAGTTCGACAAGGTCGTACAATGTTTCAATCAGAAACAACGAACAATATGTTTTAATGATTTGAATGATGTTAACATGCCTGTTTGATTGGAAATCAAAAGAGAAATCAAATAGATTTTAGGTTTATAATCAAACAGGGTTTTAAGGGTTTAGCAGAATTTTTGAACGTGTTGAAAATTTTATTTTCTCTCTCTCACTCGTGATTAATGAGTATATAGTTTAAACTTGAAATTTAATTTTAAGACATGCGCTATGAAATACACATGCGCTGTGTAAACAGTGCGTCCGCTGTACAATTTAAACTTCTACGCTGTGGACCCCTTGGATGTTGTACTGTGTTCACAGCGGATGGTCATTTGGTCATGCGCTATGCACCCTTGAAAAAATTGTTTGTTTGTTCACAGCAGATGAACATTTGTTCATACGCTATGGACCCTTGAAAACTTGTTTGGTTGTTCACAACGGATGAACATTTGTTCATGCGCTGTGGACACTTGAAATGATTTGTTTGTTTGTTCAAAGTGGATGCACATTTGTTCATGCGCTGTGGACCCTTTGACTGTTTGACTGAGTCTACAGCGGATGACTGCTTGGTCATGCGTTGTGGACTCTGAATGTTTGACTATGTTCACAACAGATGAACATTTGTTCATGCACTGTGCACACTTGTGTGATAAAAATTTACAACTGATGACAACAAGTTCATAAGCTGTGAGATATTCTCTGTTCACAGGGCGGATGAACCTTTAGTTCATCCGCTGTGATTACTTGATGATGATATACATCGTATGTTTACCTTTGTACATACGTTGTGTACACTTGAATTGTTTCTGCAACGGATGACTAATGTAAGTCATGCGCTGTGAAATGGCACTGTATTCACAGCGGATGTCATGCCAACATCATGCGCTGTGAACACTTGTATGTTCACTAGTGCATAGCGGATGTATGTAGGTTTTGTCCACTATATTCACTTGTATGTTTCTTCCGAAGCAAATGTTTATAAAATTTTTTTCTGAAGCTTGTTTGATAAAAATTTCTTTCGAAGCTTAAATTATCTTCCGAAGCTTGTTTGATAAAATTTTCTTCCGAAGCTTGTTTGATAAATTTTCTTCTGAAGCTTGTTTGATAAAATTTTCTTCCAAAACTTAAATTATCTTCCGAAGCTTGTTTGATAAAAGTTTCTTCCGAAGCTTAAATTTTGATAAAATTTTCTTCCAAAGTTTAAATTTTCTTCCGGAGTATGTTTTGATTTTCTTCCAAAGCAAAATTTTTCTTCCAAAGAGAAGAAGGAAAAGTTGTTTGTTTACACTTATTTGAGACAAAATTTATGTTTAAAATGTATGTTAAAATGTAAAATTTTTAACAAGATTAATATATGGATGTTAAAATATCACTCACAAACAACATTGTACCTATTATGCATATGTATGTGTGTCAAACTACTATGTTTGAGAGCTTGCTTGACTTGGCTTTATTTAAAAGTCATAACTGTATGATTATGCACATATTCTGCTACCTTTGTTATTTCCATGTTCATTTTCTTCCCCTAAATTTTTACATATTTATAAAAACCTTTATAAAATGACAAAAATTTGTATGTGTTAGAATGGAAATTATCAAAGTCCAATTTGATTGCTTGCTTGGTAAAAGTTAGAAAGATAACATTTTATCTAACTTAGAAATGACTGTCTTTCATATGTGGACCTAAATCATTTGCACATAACTTGAGATAATACTAGAATTAAATTCTCACTGAGTTATTTGAATGTTTTTGAGAATAGACATAGACTAATACAATGTTGATTGTAGATATTGCGATCCACTTAAACTCATGCATGGTACTAATGATTAATTGAAATAGTGAGTGATTATCATGTTTTGAGTTAATTGATATGAGTTGTATGTACCCTACATCTGATTGTATGTTTAGAACAACCCTCCTCAAGATATGCTAGAAAGCACTTTCAATACTTAAGACCTAGCTACTTAGGATTATAAATGCTCAATTTGATCCATGTTGTTTGATCCTTATTGGGATTCTTTTTCACTACACTTTGGAAGGTGATCCTCTTTAGGATTCTTTTGATTCATTCACTAGGAATGTAGTCTAGAAGACTTTATTGATTATTCATCCAAGATGGATGTGTTCCTTATTAGGAATCTTTTTGGATCATGATTTAGGTCATTCAGGTATGTGCTCAGCATAATAAAGAATGCCTTGGTGTACTCCAGGTCTATGAAAATCATAACAGAGGAGACACTTATATGATTGAGCAATTTATAAACTGTGTCACTTGGTGTATTGTAGTTACTTTACAAGCAACCTATATTGGATAGATTAATACTCACCATAAACCAAGATGTGTTGATGACCACACAATCATGAGAATTTAGTGCTTCACTATTGTATGTGTTGTTAGATGTCCCATGCTGAGCCTATCCACATATCAAACAAAGTACTGTCAGTCTTTATTAGTGGAAAATGACTCAAGTGAAGAACTAAGCAAGTGTACTATCATTTCTAATGAGTGGTATGTGTGATTCAAGGTGTTTAATTATCAGAAAACAAGAATGTTTGTTGGATATCTTGATTTTGAAAGATGCATGTTTGCTGTTAAAATTGAACTTTGAAAATATCAAGCCTGTTTGATTCATAGTTGATCATACAAAGTGACTGAACCAGAAATTCAATTCTTGTTGAATCAAATGGTTTGGAAAAATAGGTCAGCCAATTGATTGTCTGTATGGACTTTGATCAACTTTATCAGACCCTTTTCTATGCAATCTCTCAAAAAGTGATATCTGATATCAATATGTTTGGTTTTTAAATATTGAACTAGATTGTCAGTGATAAACATGGTAGCAGAATTGTGAATGTGTATGGGTGTTTTAAGAAATATAAAGCCATAATCAAGCATTTGGTTTTGAATCCAAAGCACTTGAGAACAGCATGCAGAAGCAACTATGTATTCTGCTTCAGCTGTTGACACAGAGACATTTTGTTTCTTGCACTGCCAGGAGATCAATCTTGATCCAAGAAACTAACAACCTCCTGTAGTTGATTTTCTGTTGCTGTTGCATCTACCATAATCACTATCCATGTATGCATATAGAGAGAAATCTCCATCTTTTGGATACCATAGGCGAAGTGCAGGTTTTCATTTTAAGTATCTGAAGATTCTCTTTATAGCATTTATGTATGATTCTTTTGGATCTGCTTGGTATCTGGCACACATGATGTCTGGTCTGCTTGCTGTTAGATACATCAGAGAACCTATCATTGATCTGTATAGTTTTTGATCAACAGATGTACCTTCTAGATCGGGTCCAAACTTCAATCCAGTAGCAAATGGTGTTTTGATAGATGTACAATCAGACATGTTGTATTTTTTTAAAATCTGATTCACATACTTGCTCTAGTTGATAAAAATTCCTTCAATAGATTGTTGAACTTGATGACGAAGGAAGAATATAAGTTCTCCCATTGAGCTTATTTGGAATTTTGATTGCATAGGAGTTTCAAACTCTTTGCAAAGTTGGATGTTTGTGGTGACAAAACTTATGTCATCCACATAGACTTGAACCACTAACAACTCCTATTCTTTTCTCTTTAAGAACAATGGCTGAACTATTTTCCCTCGGGTATACCCATTCTGTAGTAGAAACTTAGATAAAGTACATACCACTTCCAAGGTGCTTGATGAAGTCCGTATAGAGCTTTATATAGCTTGTAGACTTTGTGTGGGAATTATGGGTCTTTAAACCCTGGTGGTTGAGCAACATATACCTCTTCATCTATCTTTCCATAGAGGAATGCACACTTGACATCCATTTGAAAGACAGTGAAGTTTTTGGATGAGGCATATGCAAGGAACACTCGGATGGCTTCTAGTCTAGCCAGTAGAGCAAAGACATCATCATAATCAATGCCTTCCTCTTGAGTATATCCTTGGGCAATTAGCCTTGCTTTGTTTTTTATGACAATCCCTTTATCATCTGCTTTGTTTCTGAAGAGCCATCTTGTGCCAATGGCATATTGACCTTTAGGTAGATCAACCAACTTCCATACCTCTTGCTTTCTGAATTATTGTAATTCCTCTTGCATTGCTTCTATCCAACTTTTTTCTTTGAGCTTTAATGATGTTTTTGGGTACAATTAGAGATAGGAAGTAGGAATACAAGCAAATGTTTGCTGTGTCAGATTGACTTCATGTCAATCTGGTATTGAGGTCACCTATGATGTTTTTTAAAGGATGATCTTTGTGAACTCTGGTTGTTCTAACCTGATCAACAGGGATGGTTGAATCAAGATTGGTGATTGTTTGGTTTGGTGATTATGGATGTGCAAGGGTATTTGTTGTTGTTTGTTTATCTGGTTGTGTGGTTTCGGTTAATGTTTAAGGTGAATCATGAAAGAAAACTAAGATTTCTTCTTCATGATGTGTATCAGGTAATGAATGATAATCATCATCTTCTTCAACTGTGGTTGGTTGTTGTGGTTGTGTTTGGTTGTTTGGTTATGGTTGTATGGTCACAGGTCTTGATGAAGATGGTGTGTCTGATGATGTTCCTTTTGATGTGTTTGTTTGTTCCGGAGGAGGTGAAACTATGGTACTGGAAGGAGTGATGTGTGTTCTCCCTAGAGGATCCGTAGTTAAAGGAACATCTATGGTTCTTGGTGGAACCATTGCACACTCATTGTCATCCTTAGTACCTGAAACATCAAAGTAAGATATGTCAAATGATTTTGTTAATGAGTCAATATCAAACAACCAGTCTGATCCAATGACTTTCTTAGTGAAAGATTGTTCATTGAAAACAACATCTGTTGTTTCTTCCACTATGTTCACTCTTGGATTTTATACTCGGTAAGCTTTTGAACTTTCGGAGTATCCAGCAAAAAATCCGTCATCTGCTTTTGGAGCAAATTTAGATAATTGTTCTCTTGTGTTTAATATTGAAACAAAACATCCAAAATCTTTAAGAAATCCAATGAAAGGTTTTCTTTTAAACATTAATTCATATGGTGTTTTTGAATGTTCCTTTATTATTAATGTTTTGTTTTGAATGTAGCAAGTTGTGTTGATTGCTTCAGCCCAAAAAGATATGGGTAATAGAGAGTCGGCTAACATAGATCTAGTAGCTTCTATTAATGTTCTGTTCCTCCTTTCAATATCACCATTTTGCTGAGGTGTCCTTGCTATACTGAATTGATGACTAATTCCTTTCTCTACACAAAAAGAAGAAATAGAGTCGTTTTTAAATTCAGTACCATTATCACTTCTTAAAGATTTAACTTTAAGATCCAATTGATTCTCAATTTTAGTGATAAAGGATTTTATGATTTTTGATGTTTCTGACTTGTGTAGTAGAAATAAAACCCATGTGAATCTTGAGTAATCATCTGCTATAACAAGACAGTATTGCTTCTTTCTTATGCTAAGGATGTTTGTTGGGCCAAAAAGGTTCATGTGAAGTAATGTGAGTGATGTGTTGTTTGAGTTTACTAATTTTGACTTATGAAACACTCTGTGTTGTTTTCCTTTTAGACATGCAGTGCAGTGATCTATACAGAAGAATTCTTTTTGTGGTAAACCTATAACTAAGTTACCTTTTACAAGTTGTAATTTGAGTGTCCTAGACGTCTGTGCCACAATTGGGAAACATCTTCTGATGCTTTTGATAGTAAACATGTTTCAGGGGTTGATGCTGAAACAATGTTCATATCAACAATGTATGTGTTGTTATGACAGGGTGTTTTCAAAAGGATACAATCTTCTGATATTTGAAAACACGTCTTGAGGATGTAGCAGTAGTTGGAGTCAAATAAGGTTGCATATCCTTTATCACATATTTAGGATACGTTGAGAAGATTGAACTGGAGTTTAGAGCAGTAGTTGACATTTTCAAAGCTAATCAACCCATTTGATACTATTCCTTCACCAGTTGTCTTTCCACCTGTCTTATCTCCTCCAAAGGTTGCATTCCTCCATGTTTGCTTTTAAAATCCCGAAGGAGGGAACAATTGCTAGTCATGTGTCGGGAACATCCACTGTCAACATACCAGATGTTGTTAGGCCTTCTTTGATGTCCCTGCAAAAGCAAAGAAATCAGTTAGATGATGCAACACAAGCCAAGGTGGTCTTGGGTTTTCCATCTTTTCCCATAACACATATTTCTTCTAAAGTGGCATTGTCTGATGGTTTGGAAATTCTAGTGACACTAGATTTCCTCTGATTGTTTTTAGCTCTGTCAGGAGAAGTACTTTGAGCTCTTCTCCTTTGAGTGCTAATATCTGTTGGTTGCCTACTTTAAGACTTATGTCTCTTGTTTGATTGTTTAAAGCTGGCATAAAAGGTTTTATCATTGTTTAAAACAACTTTTTGATGAGGACTTTGTCGTGGTGCTTCTACTTTGTTCTTGTTAGGAACAGCTGTCTATTTCTCAGTTGATTTATCAACTTAAGGCTATTTGTTTTGCTTCTTGTTTTTCTTATTGAAAAAGCAGTTAGCAATGTTGTGGTTGTTTCTTTCACATATTGAACAATAATTGTGAAAATGGTATGATTCAGTACTATGATTGTTCATCTTACAGTACTTGCAATATTTACCATATTTTCATTTTTCAGTGGTGTGAGTGTATTGATCACACCATTTACAATATGGTAGATTTGCATTACCTTGTTTGTTTATAACTTTTGATTTTAAATTTGATTTTAAAGGTAAGTCAAAAGTTACAGTTGTTTGTTTTTACTGAATGGGAGCTTTGCCTTTCCCTTTGTTAGTTTGATTTGTTGAGGCAGTGGAAGATCCAGCTTTTCTTCCACTTGAGCAGATGTCAAAACCTTTTGTCTGCTTTGTTTGTTTCTTTTGTGTATCAACCACACTTGAAACCTTTGTAGTTTTAGTAATTGGTTGATCTGACTCATCATACAATAGATCAATATCATCTTCATCAGTAGTTTGATCATCAAACTCATTATTTTCTCCTTGATAAAAAACTGTTGATTGATTTGTGGAGGTGCTTGGCTTTTAACAAATTTTATCAAAGGTGTTTTTGATATTAATGATGATTTTGATGATGATGATGATGATTGTTTTGTATCATCAGTCCGGTCATGTGGGTCAAGAGACTCACCCTGCGTGTTTGTCATGGAGTCAGGTAGAGGAATATAATTGTCATTATAAGGTGGGTTGACCTTATTATATCCTAAACCTGAAGGGTCTTTAAATGTCCTTTGCTGAGCAAGAAGTTCTTCAAACTTCTTGTTGCTCACCTGAAATTTCTGAAGTTTCACTTCAGTTCAGCCTGTAGTGTTTTTGATTGAGTCAATGATTCAGAGAGTTGCTCTACTTGAGCTGTAAGTGTTAGTTTTTCAGACATTAATTTTTCTAAATTATTTTGTAATGAAAGAATTGTTGTTCCATATTGTTTTTGTTCTGATTTTAGGCTTTCTTTTAAAATGTTTGTTTTAATTACTTTCTTTGAAAGTTTGTAAACATTTTCTCTGTATCGATTGACTTCGTCAATGCATGCTTGTGTACAAAGATTTTCCCATACCTCTTTCGGGATTTCTGAAATCTTATCTTCTATATTTTCCATGAGGGGTATGATCAGGAGATTGGATTTCAGCCTCGTACATGCTCCAATCACACTCACCATCCTGTTTTATAATCATTGCTAATGATTTGGAGTGTTAATTTGGGTTGTATTGTGTGATTTGAGGTGGAGTTGGTGCAGCAAGAATACTGATTAGAGGTGGGATTTGTCTGTTTGAATGGTAGTTACTAGATGCTTGTGTTTGATTGTTGTTTCTGTCAACTCTTGGTTGCTAGCATTCTCTTGAGATATGACCATACAGTTGATAGTTGTAGCATTTCACCTTTGTTTTATCAAAACCAATTTTGGTTTTCTTGTCCATGCTTAACCCTCTGTTTCTTTGAAGAAATCATTTTGATCTATAGGCAATCATTGCCATAGACCACTGAAGATCCATTTCTTCAACCATGTCTAGTGGTAATTCATCCAAGTCTTGTTGGAAGATTTGAGATGGTGTGAGATTAGCACCCAAGTATGCTTCGAAGCTAGTTGAGAAGGCTGCATAGGCTGCCTTCTAGTCTTCACTTTGTAGAATGATTATGAGAGCATCCATGGGTTTCTCAAATTTATGTATGTTTTGATTCTTTGGCTGTTGTTGTTTGCTGGAACTAGAGGTGTGAAGATTATGTTTCCTTTTAGGTGTTACTTCATGAGAAGCATGAACACCAGTCTTTTTAGACTTTTGTTTGGTATTGGATGTTTCAGGAGCAGAGAAGAAGGAGATATCACTTGAATCTAAAAGCTCTTCATCTTCATCTTCTCCAGTGCATGTCAAAAATGCATTGTCTGCCTGTTAAAGTTCTTTGAACTTGTATGCTTCCACAAGTCTGATATGGTTGTTGTTTCTAGATCTTTCATGTAGTTCTAGTGCTTCAACTTTAGCCACTAGAGAGTCTAGAGATAGAGCTTCAAGATCCAATGTTGCCTTCTTTAATAAGACTGACTAAGTCCAGCTCTCTAGCAGTGTATGCATCATCTTTTTGTTGATCTCCATATATTCATACTTGAGACCATAGACAATCATCTCATTTACTAGCTGAACGAATCTGTGGAGTTGTTATGGTATTGATTCTCCCTGAACATGATGAAAGGTTTCGTATTGGGTCCTCAACTTTTTCTTTTTGATTTCTCGTATTTCCTCACTTCCTTCACACATGGTGTGAAGTACCTTCCATAGTTCATGGGCAGTTTTGAAATTTTCAACTCGTGTTAAAATTTCAAATTGCAAAGTCATTGCCAATATACTGTATGCTTTCATGTCTGTTTTGACCCTCTTGAGGTCATCACCAGCTATGCTTTTCAAGCTTACTGGCTTCTGTATGTTGCAATCAGGCCCAAGAGTCAGAGGTATGTATGGTCCCTCTGTTATGGATGTCCATAAATCCAGGTCTTAAAAAATTTTCCAGTTTCTGAACATGATTTTCCAATGTTTAAAATATAACTTGTTCTTAAGTTAAATGTCCATTGTTTAAAATATAACTTGTTCTTAAGTTACTTTTTGATCCAAAAAGTTAACTTTAAAAACAATGTTTAAAATAAATTTTCCAGTCTCAAACCACCCAGACTTTTTGATCCAGGACATGTTTGTTAATTTTTAACTTAACGTTTTAAGTTAAATTTGTTTGATAATTTTAGCTCGGTGCTACAATTTGCTTTTATCCTAAAGTCACTAGGATTTGTTTGTTAGTGTGTTTGTTGTTTACCGAATAAAGGAAATTAATTAATTTTATTTTAAAATTATTTAATGTCGAATGATGTGACATTCAAATCTTGGTGAAAAGAAAGAAATATTCTGTTAAGGAATGCCAACTTTTAATAATATCAGTCAAGAAAAGTCAAAAACCCTACAAACACAAAAATGTTTTTAAAGTTAACTTTTTGGATCAAAAAGTAACTTTTTCAGAAAAATCAAAGAAGATTATGTTTCTTCTTGATTTTGATGATTAACCAACAAAAATCACCGTAGATTTTTGAAGGATATGTATGAACAAAAAACTAGGGTTTATCCTAGGGTTTGTTGGCGGCTATGAAAACTTGAACAAAACAACAACCGGTTTGTTGTTTGTAGAATATTAATCGCCTGATTTTAGTGAAAAACAACTCAAATATGATGTTTAAATACAATGAATGAATTCAAAGTATTCAAATGAGTGTTTGTTTGATGAAAACTGATAGAACAATACTCGTGTACTGTTTTATCCAAAAACCCTTAGAAACCGACGAGGTTTAGAGAGTTTTGTGATGAACACATTCGAAAATCATGTATGAATGATGTTTTGAGCTTTAAACACACAGAATCTTCTTCACAGTGCACAAAAACAGATTAAGAAATCATGTATAAAACTTTTATGAATATTTGGTGTCGAAGAAGGTGTTTGTGATGATTTTCAGCTCGAAATGTATGTTTTGAAGCTAATGAACCATGGATATCATGTTGTTGATTGAGAGGATCGAAAATCAGTGTATCATTTGAGCCAAGGCTCTCATACCACCTGATGAAATCAAAAAATGCTTATTATGAACTTGATAAACAATAAGAACATAAACAGGTTGATTCCCCTAAGGATCTTTTCAAATCTCTCAAACAAGATATAATAACAGATTGTTATACTTGAATTCAACAAACAATAATCATGGTGCGGAAACCCATGATTAATGCTATGATATCAGTGTATGTGTGATTGCTAGTTATTGAATGCTTTGAAAGATAATAACTGCTTGATTGTATTGAATGTTCAAAAGCTTACAAAGGATTAGGGTATTATATTATTTATAGCCTATACAGATAGCTATATACAATTACAAAAATACCCTTATGTAAACAAAAATTACATAAATAATCCTAAGTCTATAAGCTGTCTGTTATGGATGATAGACTATCCGCTATGCATAAACAGTCATCCGCTGTGAGTGGTTGATAAGCTATCCATTGTGTCTTGGATGCTGTCCGCTGTGAACACTTGGTGTGTGTTTGCTTTGTATGTTTTTAGCTGTGGAGTGTTCATCCGCTGTGGATGAACATCCGCTGTGGATAGTTCATCAGCTGTGGACGACTCATCCGCTGTGTATGCTTGTTCATCCATTGTAGACATTTGGAAGATTTTCTTCATCCACTGTAGACTCTTGTTCATCCGCTGTGGAAGGTCTTCATCTACTGCAGACACTTAGCAAAAATTCATCTTTATCTATAATCCTGAAAAAGAAATTTAAGCTACATTAGTGTATGTTATGAATGTTAATGATACTAATGTGTTAGTTAATGATTGTTTGAATGTTAGAACACATTATGTTGGTTTATGGAAAGCATTATCCTTTTAATGCACTTGTTGAGTCCAACACGCTATGCACTAGTGAACATACAAGTGTTCACAGCGCATGATGTTGGTAAGACATCCGCTGTGAATACAGTGCCATTTAACAGCGCATGACTTACATTAGTCATCCATTGTAGAAACAATTCAAGTGTACGCAGCGTATGTACACATGTAAACATACGCTATACATCATCATCAAGTAATCACAGCGCATGAACTAAAGGTTCATCTGCTCTACGAATAGAGAACAACTCATAGCTTATGAACTTGTTGTCATCAGTTGTAAATTTTTATCACACACGTGTCCACAGCGCATGAACAAATGATCATCCACTATGAACAAGTCAAACATTCAGAGTCCACAACGCATGACAAAGCAGTCATCCACTGTAGACTCAGTCAAACAGCCAAAGGGTCCACAACGTATAGTTTAAAATTGTACATCGGGAGCGTTGTTTGCACATCGTATGTGTATTTCACAGCGCATGACTTAAAATTAATTTTTAAGTTTAAACTGTATACATAGCGGACGTTCATTTTGTCAGTTGTATATATTCATCAACACTTGTGATTTTTTCATTTATCATGAGTGAGAGAGATTTACAAAAACATGTTGACTAATGCCATAAAGCCACAGATCATCAGACCTCATCCAGCCTCATCTCTATCAACCTATCATCAAGCTCCACCTGAGCTACATCCTATAGAAGAACCTAAGCAGTTGATGCCTCACAGGCTATGGCCAAAAGGAAACATAGTGAGAGAAATGATCAATGAAAACACAAATTTTGTCAAGCTTTATGACAAAATAACTCTCACAGCCTCTGCCAATGAAAGAAAAATTATAGCTTGGAAATATGATGAAATCTGGGATTTTGTTCTGATTAAGAGAGTATCTGGCCTTGTCTAGTACTTATCATACATATCCTAACTTGGATCTTTGAGCTATGAAGACAGATTGGACCTAATGCAATTGAGAATGGCCAATCACACTAACAATCCCAGGGGAGCAGATTTCTATCATATAACAAGAACATACATGAGCAAATAGCACAATCAAATGAAACAAAAAGTTGATAGGGAAGACAAACTTCACATTGCAAAGCTCAGATGAGAACAACAAGTAGCTTGTAAAAAGCAACAAGCAAGTTGATGAGCTCAAAATGGATCGATCTGTGATGATATAAGAACACAATTCAATCTAATACACAGAAGTATTCAATTCAACACATGAAATCAACAAAAATTCATAGATGTTTTCATTGATTAGTAGAGATGAATACAAAGTGTAAGTGACAGAAACAAAGCTTCTAAACTGAAAGTCTAATCTCTCTATGACTAGATGTCTAGATGTCTACCTACACAATACATATTTAGCCTATTTATACTAATCAAGAAAACAAAGAAACATATTTACAGTAAAAGTCCCTATACTATGACAAAAATGCAAAAGACATATAAAGACAAATGTTAATCTTTAAAAGAAGCTTCTACAATACTCCCCCTAAGATTTACATGTCTTCGGTCTTCAAAATCTTCGGGCTTCAGATCTTCAATCTTTAATCTTCAATCTGGTCTTCATCCTTTAATATTCAGTCAAGTCTTCATCCTTTACTCTTTAGTCAAGTCTTCAGTCTCCAGCTTGATCTTCAGTCTTCAAACATCAAAGAAATCTTCAGGTTCTTCCTTGACTTTGAATACTGGTTTCTCCTTGTAAGTCTCTTGTTCCCTTATAGCCTTTGCAATTGCAGCTTTAAATTTCTCAACAAGCATACCTTGTTCAGGCTTCTTCTCATTTGTTTTTATCTCCATAGAATTCATCACTTCCAAAGTCTTCTTAGATAATCCGGCTATATCCATATTTGCATAGCACTCTGTTGGATTTGGATTATCTTTGCAATAAATTTCCAGTACACCTTTACTTGATATTCTCATAAAGTCAATGTCTTTGAGATCTTTCTTTACTATATTTGCATAAGCCATTGCTTTCCTCAAAGATATTCTTTCTATTGCTGCATTCATAACTTTGATGATGGACAGAAAATATTTCTTATCATTTTCTGCATTCTCAGGAAATACCTTCTCAAACTTCTGAATGGACAAAAATGAAATATAACTCGGATGAAGTAATTTGAGTTCAAATACTCCAAACAAAGCGATCATGTCATTGTCCCAATCATTCAAGCCTCAAACTAACTTCATCTCAAAAGTATCAGCATTATAAAACCATCTCAGGATTGGTTTGGACTTCTATAATCCTTCAATTACTTTAAGTCCCGGATTAGTGATTTTTTCAAAAAAATGCATCACTATACGCATCAAGAAACTTTTCTTCACTCACATCCTTTTCTACTCCTTTTTTCTTTTTCTTTAACTTTTGGAAAAATTCTTTATCCTCTTGATCACAACGTGTTTGCAAGAAGGATGGCATTCTGTTTATTCCTCGAGGAAGAAGCTCTACAAACATCTCTCCACGCTTAGCTTTAGAATGGTTTTTCAAAGGAAATTTTGCTAATTCTTTCAGATCTTGTACTGGGATCTTGATAATGCTTGATAAAAAGTGATACACGTCACATATAGCATTAACTCTCTTAATCAAAAATGCATCAAACACTTCATCATATTTCCAAGCTACGATCTTGACCTCTTTTGTTGTGTCAGGAACAATCATACATTTAATAACTCTGAGATAGATTGTCCTTTTTGTAAACATTTCATACAAGGTCACCCGCAGATCGAGCTTTGTTCCATAATTGCCTTTGTTCCAAAGGAACTTTATATCCTTGTCTTTCTGTTTGTGGAAATATCTCTATTAGCTCTCTTCTTTTTTCATATCTTGAACTATCCATAGCCATTGATTTAATCTCTTGTGGCTTCAAAATCCTTGTTCTTTTAGTTAATTCTAAATACTGAGGATTGTCAGTATCTAGAATGATCATCTTGTTTGTTTGTTTCTCAGTCTTTTGAAAGCTTCTCACTAAGTTTCTCAAGGATTCAGCTTGTAATCTTTTCAATTTCTTCCAAGGATAGTTCAATGATTGCAACCACATCCTTAACTTGGTTATGTTCATGACGTTTGGATTCGGATGGTGCAATTCTGATGTTGGAATATCCTCAACATTTATACTTTCACTTAGAGGATTCCATTCACCATGCTCAACCACAATCTCATTAGGATCAATCGGTACACTTGACTCAGTAGCTATACACTTTTCAAATTCTTCATTGATCTGTGAGACAGTTAATCCATCTAAGAATACTCTGTTGTATTTCATTTTCACCAGATAATTATATCTATCTTCAATATCAACAGGTATGTCATCATGGCTTAATCCACTTGGAGAAAAATGTTCTTCAACATTAGCCTCATGAATATCTTCATCATCAAGTACTTCATTGTACCAATCATCATCAAATTCAGACTCTATGTCATCTAGAGCTCCGATCGTCTCTTGAACGTCAGCTTCGCCTTCTTTAACATTCACCTTTTGTATTTTAGAAGATGATTCAGGTAAAACTAAAACATCAACCTCATCCACTTTCCTTTTCCCTTTATCTATAGATTGAATCTTTTCAACCTCAACTGGAGCAATCGCAGACATAATTATTACCTCAGGAGATGGAGACTTTTGAGTTTCTTTCAACTTGTTTAGTTCACCTTTCAACATATTATTCTCCTCACTCATCTTCTTTAACTTTTCTTCCATCAAATCATACTCAACCATCATAACTTCAAAAGTTTTCAAATTTTCTTTACTTTTCATCAACTCATCAATCAAATTTCTATCTCTTTCATCTCTTCAATTAACTTTTTATTAGCATCTTTCAGCTCTTCAATTCTGTTAACTTGATTCTCATTATCCTTTTTAAGTACATCAATTTGTTTTTGTAACTCTTCTTCTTTATTCACATTTTCTTCATGAATAGACTCTAGTACAAACTCAGTTAATACAATCTGTTCTTCACCACCAACCATTTCCTCTATCATTTTAGTTGTTTCTTCAACTGTTTGGCTTTCATCAACTAGCTCTTCAGTCATTTGATCAACTTCCTGGATGTTTTCTTCTATATTTTCATCCATTTCCTCAGTATCACCATCTATTTCTTCAACAGCATCATGACTTTCTTCATGTGCCTCTTCAACAACATGCTCAGATTCTTGTATTTGCTCATGGATCACTTCTATAGCTTCAACATTATCATCACCTTCATTACCATCATCTTCATTATCATCATCTGATGAACTAGAACTTTCATGATCAGCTTCATCATGTTCATCAACATCATCTTTATCATCATCAGCTGGAATTTCTTCAATAAGATCAGCTGTATCTAGTGGTTCTTCTTCAGTTAGATGATAGTGATCTATAGTGATATCAACTTCATCATTTGCCACATTCCTGATGTAATCAAATAGAGGAACATTCTGAGCACCTGTCACTATAGACAATCTTTTGTATGATATCTTTGACATGTGTTCAAGAATCAATGTTTCTCCACTAAAACCATTTACCCTTATGTCAGGATATTCTTCATTAATGATCATTTGAAGGAATCTTGGATACATCAGATACTTATTCCTTATTCCCTTTTCTAAATTGAAAATAAACCCATTCATGATCCACTTGGACATATTAAATCTCCTGTTTGTTGCCAGTGCTACTATCGGAGAAGCAATGTCAACAGGGAAAGAATTCCATCCTGCACTCCTCTTGGACATACAATGTTGGAATATATAGCATAGAAGTTTCCAGTGGTTGAATACACGGGCTCTGAAGAACTGTTTCTTTGGAAATTGATTAGGATGACCCATTTCCATGAATGTTTGACTACATTCATCAAATGTCAGTTCAGATAAATCTTCAGCATCATTTTGACCTAATCTCAAAGCATATCTTATAGAATCTTCTGATACTTCAATCATCCTCATGTTGGTTATAAACCCTCTAACTACTTTCCTTCCATTATCATCAGCATCAATATATGCAGTGCTCCAGAACATTCGAATCGGACGAGCATATATAACAGGCTGGTAACATATAGCATATACATATTTGGTTCTCAGCAGAAATCTGATAATCTCTTCGTATCCAATGGCATCTCTGACTTCTTCATTGAGAAGAACAGCCACATTATGTTTGGGCTCAAACTTTAAATCTACCATCTGCAAAGAAACAAAGAAATTTAGATTTTGAAAGTTATATTTTCACTCAATTTAAAGTTTTTGACTTTAACACTTTAATGCTTGAATTTGCTGAGATTTTGATATTCTGATGAATTATACACATTCAAACAATTTTGTTTCTTAGATGATTTACTATTTTACCTTTTGACTTTTATTCAAAACAACTTTCAATATAGATTTTGATTTATTTTCCATTTTATTTTATTTTTATTTTTATTTTAGTTTTTTATTTTATTTTATTTTATTTTATTTTAAATTTTCTCTTGACTGTTCATCTTCAAGTCGACTGCTTGATTATCATCAAACATTCAATTTTGATGAATACCCGATTTGAATGCACAAACAGGTTCGCAATCCAGTTCATTTCATCATATAATCATCAATTTTCATTCAATATCCTTTGTTAAATCACATTTTAACAGAATCAATCATTAGGGTTCGAACGCCTAAACAGGTTCGAAACGCCCAAATCAATCAGCTTATTAATTTGAAATTTGTGTGATTTTGAGTTTGAACTTACATTTAGAATCGATTTCTATTATTTTTGAGTGCAACAACAACACAACAATCAATCAGAATGAGGATTTAGGGTTTATCGGAATGTATGGGTTTTGAGAAACTAAGTGTTCAGGGGAGATTTGAGAATGAAATCTGCGAAACACAAAGTGTTGTTTATATACTAAGTGAAAATATTTAGGCGCATGAGCACTGTTTGTGCGCATGGGCTTAGGCGCATGAGAACTGTTCAGACGCATAAGCACTGTTTGTACGCATGAGCTTAGGCGCATGGGCACTGTTCAATCGCTTTTGCACTATTTAGACGCATGAACTAAGCAGAAACGCCCAATACTTAGTTTCTACCCAGACACATTAGAACTGCTTAGGCGCATGGGAATGTAAAACGCCCAACACTTAACAATATTTTCAGACTCATGACAACTGTTTAGGCGCTTGACTACTGTTTGTCCGCATGAAGTAGTCAAAAACGTCTAACACTTGCACAAATTCTAAACAAATCATCATGCTCCTACATTTGGACTTTTGACCACTGTTTAGGCGCATGAGATTACTTCCATGTGTCTAACACTTGTAAATTTTCATAATCTTCCACCTGTACACTGTTTAGACATATTAGCACTGTTCTCATACTAATATTTAAACAATTTTCAAATTTTGACTTTTACCAAAATTTTCAAAATTAACCCTTAAATTTGAAATTTTTATTTTTGACTTTTAATTTTTTGTTTTAATGTTTCAAAATTAGTTTCCCGTCATTCTAGTCTCTGAAATTAACAAAAACTCTCATTTAACTTTTGCAAGAAGCTTTTCCATTTAAAATTTTTTTCAGGTTCATCTTTCATTTTGTTACACACACATGCTTGAACATTTGTAGCATCGTCCTTTCCATCCAAAACATTAGTTTTTGATTTTTCATGATTTTACATATCTTGAAATTTTACAGTCATTTTTCTTTTAAACTCTTTTTACTCCCCCTAAACTTTTAAGTTTGATAAAACTTATAAGTTTCTTGAATTTGTAAATGAATAGCACACTAATCATTGTTAAATTGCCTGCATACAGAAAACATGCAAAAAAATTCAAATCAAAACAGAATAGAAATCTAATATTCACAATGAATCATGTCTGCAGTGAGATCATATTAGCAGTGATCAGCACATTGAAATAAAAAAAATGATGGATAGTCACAGACATTGATTAAATCCTCATCAAATGTGTTCCAGGTCAGCATTTTTACAGCAAAGGAGACACTAGATCTAAGGACAGAAAATGAATGCTTTTGGTAAGAAACTCAACACACTTACTTTTTCAATTCTTGGATTGTTTAAGGTACAATTAAATATGACATTATGCAGTCACACTTAGACTTAGAGAGGTTAATTCTCATAAAGATATGCAAGAAGTCACTATTCTCAACTTGTTAACCTGACATATACTATAACCAGATCTCATTTGGTTTTTATGCACATTGGCATCTTGTTACATCAGTGAGAATATCCAGGTCTGTAATCACTTACAGCAAAGGATATCTCATCACTTCAGGTCTATGATGACTCATAACAGAGAAGTGTTAGATGCATTAAATAATTAGAGCTCAATGGTTATTCATATCGCCATCAGGTGTGAGGTTATGTCTTAACAAGCAATCAATTTGAGCAATCAACACTACTCATCAGTGCTAAGATAGACATACATGAATGCATGAGTGATTTAGTTTAATCACAAGAATTTACTTTTTCAGTATAATTACAAGAGCTTACCTGCACATCATATCTGATCACGTCAGACTTTAGTTGAGTGAAGTATGCAACTGATCATACTAATGTACTATCATTTCTCACATATTGCAAAACAAATTCATTCCTATATAATTAATAAAGAAAGACACTATTTTTGAGATTTTTGGTTTTATATTTTTATCTTTTGTTTCTCAATTTTCTATTTTTGTATTTGGCTTTTGCTTTTTTTTTAAAAAAAAAAACATGCACACATAAAAATAAAATCCAGGCAATTAACTTTGACAGGTTCTCTGACTGTGTCCTATTCATATAAGGGAGGGTTCTGATCATATTAGACTCAATTTACTGAAATTCTCAAAAACCAATTTTAAGTGTGATTAATAAGACCAATTGACTCAACCAGATACTCGAACCGTCCTGGTAAGAAGGCTTTGGTAAAAAGATCGGCCAATTGTTTTTCAGTGGTAATTTGAATCAGAATGATTAAACCTTTTTCAGAGTTATCTCTGAGAAAATGATATCGAATTTCGATATGTTTTGTTTTAGAATGTTGGACTGGATTAGCTGTAATGAACATAGCAGCTGTGTTATCAATGTAAATAGGTGTTTTAAGAAAGTTGAACCCATAATCAAGCAGTTGATTTTGTAACCAAAGAATTTGAGAACATCCTGCTGATGCAGCAATGTACTCAGCTTCTGCAGTAGAAACAGAGACATTTGTTTGTTTCTTGCATTGCCACGAGACTAATCTGGGTCCAAGAAATTGACACCCAATCGTTGTTGATTTTCTACCTTGACAACATCCGCCATAATCACTATCAATATACCCATGTAACTCAAAATTTCCTTCGTAAGGATACCATAGCCCTAAAGCCGGTTTACCTTTGAGATACCTGAATATTCTTTTGACAGCAATTAAGTGGGATTCTTTCGGATCTGATTGATACCTTGCACAGACACAAACAACATACATAATGTCTGGTCTAGATGCAGTGAGATACATCAAAGAACCAATCTTCGATCTGTATAATATTTGATCTACTGATTTTCCTTTCGGATCAGGCTCAATCTTGGTGTTCACATCAGTTGGAGTTCTAATTGACTGAAAATCTAGCAGCTTAAATTTCTTCAAGAGTTTGTCGACGAACTTTTCTTGGTTGATAAAAATACCATCTGCAGATTGCTTAACTTGTAGTCCAAGAAATAAATTTATCTCTCCCATAGAACTCATCTGAAATCGAGATTTCATGATTTCTTCGAATTCATTGCACATTTTTGGACTTGTAGAACCAAATATGATATCATTAACATACACTTGTACACATAAGAGATCATTAGCATCCTTTTTGATAAATAGAGTCATATCGATTTTCCCTCGCGTGTATCCATGTAGGATTAAGTGTTGCGACAATGTCTCATACCATATTCTAGGGGCTTGATGTAGACCATATAAAGCTTTGCTCAACTTGTACACAAGATGTGGATATGTAGCATCTTCAAAACTTGGAGGTTGCTTAACGTACACATCATCAGTGATAGAACCATACAAAAATGCACCCTTTATGTCCATTTGATACACTTTAAATTTCATGAATGAGGCATAAGCCAGGAAGACACGAATAGATTCAAGTCTTGCAACTGGAGCAAATACTTCATCATAATCAATACCTTCTTCTTGAGTGTATCCTTGTGCAACTAATCTCGCTTTATTTCGGATAACAATTCCTCGATTATCAGTTTTATTTTTGAATAACCATTTTGTGCCAATAGCATTTTCTCCTTCAGGTAAATCCACCAGATTCCACACTTCTTGTTTGCGGAACTGTAATAATTCTTCTTGCATAGCCTCGATCCAACCATTGTCCTTTAACGCTTCGGTAATGTTTTGAGGAACAATTTGAGAAAGAAAGCAAGAGTATAAGCAGACGTTTGCTTGTTCTGATTTACTTCTCGTCGTTCTCTTACTCAAAGAACCAATAATCTGAGATGTTGGATGGTTCTTGTGAATATGAGATGTCGAAATCTCATCTCCTTGAACTTGAACATCTAGATTAGTCTGGTTCAGATTGGAAAGCTGATGTAATAGGCTTCAAGAATATGGATTGAAATTGGGAACTTGAGTCAGTGAGTTGATAAAGTAATCAAGATTACCGGAATCAACTATATCACTAGAGATAGATGACGTTCCAGACTCAGGTTGTACAATTTCTGTACCATCATTAGGAATTTGTTGAGACACATTTTGGTCTTCTGAAACTGAATGAGAATTGTCTTGATGATCTTCATTATTAGACTGAAAAAAAAATCTCTAACAAAAGAAAAGAAGGGATAGTTTGAGCTTGAATCATCTACATCGTCAGAGTCCGAATCATCACTGAATGAACCAAGATCTTCTTGAATTTTCTTTTCACCTGTAGAATCAAGCAAGTTAGATTGATTAAACAAGTTTGATTAAAAAGAGTTTGACAATGAATCTAAATCAAATAACCATGCAGGACCATTTGACACTGATGGAAAAAAGTTTTCAAGAAATTTAACATTGAATGTTTCAACTATAACATTAGTCCTAGAGTTATAAACTCGATAGGCCTTTGAAACAGATGAATATCCAACGAAAAATCCATCATTAGATTTTGACTCAAATTTTCCTAAATGATCACTTGAATTTAGAATCATAACCGGACAACCAAAAGATTTAAGGAAATCTATGTTTGGTTTCCTTCTAAACATTAACTCATAGGGAGTTTTTAGTTTTTCTTTAACAATTAATGAATGGTTCTGAACAAAGCATGCAGTTGATATTGCTTCATCCCAGAATGTGATTGGAATTTTAGCATCGGCTAACATGGATCGTGCTGCTTCAATCAATGTTCGGTTCTTCCTTTCAGCAACTCCGTTTTGTTGAGGAGTTCTGGGAGCACTGAACTGATGAGCTATTCCTTTCTCTGCACAACAGTTCTGGGAGCACTGAACTGATGAGCTATTCCTTTCTCTGCACAAAACATGTTAGATTTTTGAATTCCGTCCCGTTATCACTTCTAATTATTTTTACTTTTTGATCTAGTTGATTTTCTACTTTTATGATAAATTCTTTTATTAATTCAGTCATTTCAGATTTTGCATTTAGAAAGAAAACCCATGAATATCTTGTATAGTCATCAATGATAACTAAACAGTAAGATTTTCTTCCAATACTCTTTAGTGTTGTGAGTTTGCTCATCACAGTAAGTACAAAATTTGTTAAAATAACACACTGAAGTTGAGTGATTTCTCATATCGCAAATGTGACAGTATTTGTTAAAAAAACATTCAGCAGTGTTGTGATTGTACATGTCACATATTTCGCAGTACCTCTGTGGAGTCTTGAATAATTGCTTATTAACCTTTGACATTGATGCAATATTAGAAACTTGGTTACTTTTAGGTGTCAAAGAGTTAATTTGTTGTTTTTGATTTGAAGAATTATGATTTTGATATGAAATGTTTTTCTTTTGCACAATTTGTTTTGTTTTTGAACATGAACTTCATTCTTGGTTTCCTTAGATACAAATCTTTTTGCTACAGTGGAAGTCTTAGAATCTGAACCCATTTTCAGATCAGATGTAGATTTGTTTTTATGATTTCCTTTAACATTTTGAATAGAATTCACATTCAACAAACCAGCAGATACAAATTTAATCGGCTTTAATTTTGTTTTCTGTTTTATTTCTTTTGCATGATTTTCTTGAATTTTCAATTGATCATTTTTGGCTTTATTTATCTTTCTTCTTCATCTCTGATTCCTTGATTTTGAACCAGTTGTTTGTTTAGATTGAACATCTTCAGTTGAAGATTCTTTTTCACATTCTTTCTTTTTCTGGTCTTTTTGCCATTTTATGAATTCTGGGTTATTTAGACCAAATGAATTTGAATCTTCTGATGTTTCTTCATCATTTCTAGCTTTGTTTTCTGTTATTGTACTCATTTCTTCCAAAACTGATTCTTTAGGAACATAATTTTTCTTGTTCTTTGGTCTTGGTTCATAAGATTTAACTTTAACCGGATGACCATTTTTAATTTTCTCAATATCATTTTCTTCAAAAATTTCTACGTTTGTTTTCTCTTCTTCATTTTCAGACATCTTGGTCTTGTTCTGAAATGATTTGAGTTTTGCTTTGTTTTCTGGAGAGTGATCGTGAGTGTTAAAGTTTTCTGGTAAAGTATTCGTTATTGATTCAGGCATTGGCTCATGAGTGAAACCCAATCCTGCCTTTGGTTTATCTTTACGTTCATTTACCAGCTTTTCCACAATGGTTTTAGAACTTTTAACTTTAGCTAGATCAACTTGAGTAGCTGCATGAGCTATCTTCTCCAGTTCAAGATTTTTCGTCATCTCTTCGAGTTGTTTTGATACAATTTCAAGTTCTCTTAGAGTTTTGTTCCATGAATTTTGAAGAGAGATAATCTTGTCATCAGATGTTTTATGATCCTTTTTCAGCTTGTTATGCATTTGTTCTTCTTGCTTAAGTTTTTCACAGATTTTATAAGAATAATTTCTATAGTATTTGACATGTTCGAAGCAAGACTTTGTGCATAACTTTTCTCTGACTTCTGATGGAATTTCAGAATATTTAGGAGGAGACATTTCAGAGTTAGAGCTTTTAACCTTTGGCTGATCAGATTTTGCCATCAAAGCAACTTCCTCTGAATCTTCCTTAGGATCAGACTTATCACTCTAGTCATAATCCTCTTCCTCATTCTCAGAGTTTCCATCAGCTTTTGGATCATTAACTTCAGACCAATCTTCCTTTTGTATTTCTGCAACAAGAGATAAATTGGAAGTTAGATCAGCAGTAAATTGTTCAGCGTAGGCACTCCAATCATAACCATCAGTAATATTGACAACTAAAGCTTTCTTGGGTTCCTCTGTTGCTTTAGAATCATCTTTCAATTTTGGCATTGGTAGGCTTTGATAAGGTTTCTAAAATGTCTTCTGTGACGATTGCTGAAACCTTTGATTGCTTGAGCTTGATTGACCATTTCCTCCTTTATTCCTTGGAGCTTTGCACTCTCTAGAGAAATGACCATAGCTGTTACAGTTAAAGCATCTTGACTTTGACTTGTCAAAACCTACTGTCTTGTTTACACTTGGTTTATAGTTTTTGTTGACGTAGGAATGCTTTTGAGTTCTGTATGCTATCATTACCATCTGCCAATTCAAGTCCATTTCCTCAACATCATCTGGATCCATTTCAAATAAATCCTGCAAAACAAAATCAAGTTGAGTTAAATGGCTACCTTGGTATGCTTGAAAACTTGCCATAAATGCAGTAAAAGCAGTTTTTGACTCTTCATCTTGTAATAAGATGTTTATTACATCGTTAACTTTGCTAGATTTAGCTGAGTTAACAGATGGAGTCTCTGCTTGAAAGTTAGAACTTTTAGGCATAGGAGGAGATTGAGGTTTATTCTGATTTGTATAGGCAGGAGCACTTGTGTAAGTAGAATCAGTGAAGAACCCTGCACCAACAAATAAATCACCCTCATCTTCTGGTGAAGTTTCATTCTTAGCCATGAATGCATTCTCCACAGTGTTTGCTGGAGAAGCAACATACTTATATTGTGACATCGAAGCTGCTCTGTTGTTGTTTCTAGAACTTTCATCAATTTCGACAGATTCTATTTTAGCAATCAAGAGATCTAGATCCATTGGAAATTTCTCAGTATGCTTTAACAGAGTGACTGTTTTCTTCCATGAAGATGGAAGAGCATTGAGAAGTCTGTAGTTAAGATCTTTTAAATCATTCTTGATCCCTGCAGTCGACATCTCTGTAGTCAGTTGAACAAATATGTTCATCATCTGATTTATTGTTTCTCCAGACACATGTTCAAAAAGTTCTAATTGTCTCTTTAGCTTTTGCTTTTTCAGATCCTGAATCTCTTTTCCACTTTCACATATTATTTTCAAGGCCTTATACATGGTGTATCCAGTCTGATAACCATCAAGCCTTGTAAGAACTTCAAGAGGTAGACCTTTGCACATTAAGGAATATGCTTTAATATCATTTTTAACTTTTTTGAGGTCTTCTCCTTGTACATCATCTTCTGGATAAGGTTCAGTAGAGTCCTTTGTATACATAAATCCTCTATCAGGACCATCAGATATGATTGGAATGTAAGGACCTTTTTCTATTGATTTCCATAAATCAGTATCAATAGAATTCAGATGGTGTTTTAATCTCAATGACCAATTCTTGAAATCTGCTCTATTCTTCAGCTTGGGAACTCGGTTCTTTGAGTCTTCTGATTTTACCATTTTTAATTTTTGATTTTTAAAAGAGATTTGTTTTTGTTGTTTTTAATGTTTTGAACTAAAACAATAAAATGAAAATATTTTTGGATTTTAAAGTTTCTGAAAAATTTCTGAAAATTTCTAAGTGTGAAAGCTGAAGCGTCCAAACAGTAGTGAAATGCCCAAACAGTTGACTTTGGCCCTGAAACGTCTAAGGGATTGCCTTAGAAAAATTCCAAAAGTAAACGCCCAAGTTGAGATGCGTCTGAACAGTTGTGATACGCCCAAACAGTTAGGCGTCTGTTTGTTAAAACGCAAACAGTTCAAATACTCCTCAACAGTTGAAAAACCCCTAGAATTACTTGGTTTTGTGATACGCCCAAAGTGTCCCAACAGTTGAAATGCGCACAAACAGTGGTGAAACGCCTAACTGAAGAACGCCCGAGCAGTTGTAAAGCGCCTAAACAGTTGTTATGTGCCTATCACATAGACGATTTTTAGCGGTGTTTCAGACCTAATGCGTCACATTCATCAGCTTCAACAAACTCAGATTCTTTCAATTTCTTCAAAACTTGATTAATTGATCTAAATTTCACCAATTAGGTCTGAAATCGATCGATTAACCATCTTCTAACATCAATTTCATCAGTTAATCAACAAAGATTAATGTTTTGATTCAAAGAATAGTTCGAACAAACTAAGAGCAGTTCGAAGACTTTTTGCTCAAATTCACAGATTTGAACGAATTGTACTGCTAATTGTGAATCAAATCATGTTTCTGATAATGAAACAAATCTTAATTCAACAATTTTAAGACTGTATTGTTTATCAATCACAGATTCAAGTGATTATGAGTGTTTGACAGTTGAAGAACAGCTTCAATCACTGAACCGAAAGCTCTGATACCATTTGATGAGCTCAAAATGGATCGATCTGTGATTATATAAGAACACAATTCAATCTAATACACAGAAGTATTCAATTCAACACATGAAATCAACAAAAATTCATAAATGTTTTCATTGATTAGTAGAGATAAATACAAAGTGTAAGTGACAGATACAAAGCTTCTAAACTGAAAGTCTAATCTCTCTATGACTAGATGTCTAGATGTCTACCTACACAATACATATTCAGCCTATTTATACTAATCAAGAAAACAAAGGAACATATTTACAATAAAAGCCCCTATACTATGACAAAAATGCAAAAGACATACAAAGACAAATGTTAATCTTTAAAAGAAGCTTCTACACAAGTGAAGAACAAACAGAGCAGTTAGACAATGAACTACAGGAAAGAGTTGGATATCCATTAAGGCCATCAGACTTGAAGCTAATTATGAAGAATTGATGGTAATCAGTACTACTACCGAATCATAAAATGGTACATTGATGAAATCATTTTGAAGTGGTGATAGAAAGAAAACTTGAGGGAAAAGAAGCACAAGACACAAGGTTGTTTGATCCTGTGGAAATCAAACTCCTTCATCCATCATATGTTTCATTTCTGAAAACAAAGACATTCCCAGCAATAGAAGATGTGCTATGTAAGGGAGATTGTTGCTACGTCATACACATGTTAAGAATTTTGGGGACTGTGTACGTGAATGTTGCACTCAAAAAGAGGTTAGAAACCAAACAACAACCATTAACACATATTGAAGGCATAACAGGCATGAGAATATCAAAAAACAACAATCTTGAGATCCTGAAGGGCAATCATGTTTTGACTACACTAGTCAGCAACATTGATGTGCAAAGCTTAGATCTATCAACACTGGAACAGCTGGTTAATCTCACCATTGAAAGCAAATATGATGACTTAAAAAGTGCAGTGAATTATTTTGTTGAGCATATTATCAACTGTGGAAATGCACTAAGGATCACACCCTTATCCGATCAAGTAAAAGAAGCTGAAAAAGATCAAGCAACTGATAAGGATGTAGAAGAATCCTTGAAGGCAACTGCAGAAGTGCAGAAGAATATTGAAGAAGCTGGTCCTTCTCATTCTTATAGGTTAACTAACATACAAATAGACAAAACAAACAAACAAACATGTCTAACCTTTCAAACAAACATAACATTCAAACATCCATAACAGACAACAAACACATCAAAACATCAATCATACATTTAAATCATACATAATAATCATACATAACAAACAATCAAATAAATAACAAATCACACAAGCAAACATACATAAAATCAAACATACAAGTCAATCTGATTAACATGAGTAACTAGTGAAACATACATGTAATCATACAAACATACATGTAAACATACAATCAAACATACATGTAATCATACAAACATACATGTAATCAAACAATCATACATGTAACCATGCAATCAAACAAGTAATCAGATAATCATTCAATTATGCAATCAAACAAACAATTAATCAGCCAATTATGTGTAGAATACAAATATGCAATCAAACAGTATAAGTCTAACACACAACCATTACCATCATACATATCAAACACAAACACGCATACATATTTGCTAACAAACAAAACATTAACAAGCAAACATTAAAGAGATGGCAACATTATCCTTTGGGGGAGTATTGTTGGACTCAACAATTGCATTAAAGGATAATGCTTGCCATAATCAAACATAACATGTTCTAACATCCAAATGGTGAAGAAGAAGATGATGAAGAAGATAGTCTGCCAATCTCTGCTGTTCTGAAATTACCTGAGCCCAGAAGTCAACAAATGATCACACCAGACTTTCAGAGGCAAATGGTGAAAGTTAAGATTGAAGAAGAAGAACAGCAGAACAGCATGATGACAACTTTTGAAGATGATTGACAAAGAGTTTCCTCAGTCATCATCTATACAAGCGATGAAGAAACATGCTCAAAGGCTGTATGCTCTCAGGTATACCTTTCAATATCAAAAGGAGAGAGTAAGGATTTGGCCAGACCCCAGGGTTAGTTCTAGAATTCATAAGAAATCCATACCAAGTAGATACAATGGCCAAGTGAGAAAGACCATAGATGCTGCTATTATGTTGGCCATTGTAGTCTCACCCTGGGAAATACTTGAAGACTTCAAGAGAGCCTACAAGTCAAAGATGACCCCTCAAACTCTAATGGAGAACAAAATGGTAAAGAAGGGGTGTTATACAAGAGGCTTGAAGAGATCAAGAAAAATGAACTCCAGTTGTTATTAGAAGGGACTCACCCAGATGAATTTGCTTACAGAGAGATAACAACTGTTGAGTTGAAAAATGGAAAGACGATAAAGTACTTATCAGAGTACTATGGCCCAGAGTCTTCTTCGAAGGAGGAAGAAGAAGAACTCACTAAGGAGGAACAAGTTGTTCTCCTTGAGGCCTACGTCAGAGAGTCTTATAGACTCATTAATGGGAAGTAGGTTTCATGGTTGGGATAACGGCTCTATGTCCAGTTCCCCAAGACAGAGTTCCTTCCATCCTTTGACATTCATATCTACTGAAACCTGTTCCCTGGCCTGTGCTTATCCTATATCTCTAAAACTGATCAAGAGAGTATTTCTGCCAAGAATAAGTGGGACCTCAATAAGCTTAAAGGTTTTGGCTGCATTGGTTCAGGGGGAGTTTGTTGGAAAAAAAGAACCAATGAGCCTGATCAGAAAAACCTTTAAGTCCCACGGACATTACAACAACTGAAGTAGTCTGCAACAGCTGAAGACATCAGCTGATAACAAGGTCTGAAGACAAAGTCTGAAGTGAAAGAGCTGAAGACAAAGTCTGAAGTGAAAGAGCTGAAGACAAAGTCTGAAGAGAAAGAGCTGAAGACAAAGTCTGAAGACAAGAGCTGAAGACAAAGTCTGAAGTGAAAGAGCTGAAGACAAAGACTGAAGACCAAGTTTCAGATGATTGTCACAACAGCTGAAGAAGACCTCTTCAGTAGTTGTGATGGTTTCCTTTCAGTAGTTGTATTTTCCTTTCTGTACTTGTAGTTTCAGTAGTTTTATGTTTCTTCGTGTACTTAGAATAATCTGAGATGTTCTCAGTTGTTGTGAACATTCTCAGTAGTTTGCTTACTTTCAGTAGTTTGTAATAATTCTGTTAGACGTCACTATCAAGTGACATCAGCAGACGTCACATTCCTTTATATAAGGAATGCTGACCTAATTGTAATCAGTGCAGCTTAGGAAAACCTAGCAGCCGCCATACCGAAACATGTGTGCATGAATGTTATTATCCCAATGCAGAAAACCCTATTTCTATATAACCGTGTACTGTTCCATTGAATATTCATTGTGTTCTTGCTATATTTGCTTAATTCTTGCTCTAATTCCGCTGTGATTAAACTCTAATTGATCAAACTTAGATCACTGATCCTAACAAATGGTATCAGAGCAGGTTAATCATTGATCGGTTTAACAATTGATCATTGAAACTGCTATTTTGATATCTATAGTTTGATCGAATTAGCATATGTGCAAGAATTGGTTATAAAGATTGATCTTCTGCTGCTTCTGGTTATTTAAATTGAGTTTCTTCTTGGTTCTTATTGAGTTTGTTGTGTTTTTGTGCTAAATCTTTTGAAACTTGATTGATTTGGTTTGAATCTGAGAATGACTACTCCATCTAATGATCCTCACAATACTGGCTCCTCAACCAAGCCTCCGATGCTGGTTAGGAGTGAGTATAACATATGGCAACGAAGAATGCTCCATCACCTGTCTGTTAACAGTTCAGGTTGTTGGACATCTGTGGTTCACGGTCCACACAAGCCTATGGTGAACAATCCGGAGACCAATCAAATGGTTCCGAAGAAGAAGGAGCAATACTCAGATGAAGATCGTAAACTGTTTGAGATTGATGCTAAAGCCCATGGAATTCTGGCCATGGCACTGCCGAATGAAATCTATTCTGGGCTTATGCATCATGAAACTGCTCATGACCTCTGGAATGCTTTGAAGGAACAATTCGGAGGAACTGATGAGGTCTTAGCAAACAACAGAGAAATCCTCGCCCAACAATATGAGACATTCTCTCATAGGAAGGGTGAGACACTGACTCAACAGTTTGAGCGTTTCTCCTGCTTGATCTCTGAGCTGAAAATGGTCAAGCATGAGTACACTAACAGCCAGATAAACAACAGATTCCTCAGATCACTACCTGAGAGATGGGACACATACACCATTGTCCTACGCTCCAGTGCAAATCTGGATAGCCTATCTCTCACCCAACTCCATGGGAAACTGCTTACATTTGAAAGAGAGATAGAGCAGAAAAGGAAACTGCAATCATCAGGAAAGCTCTCTGATGACTTTGTACCAGGTAACACTGCCTTGGTCGGTCATGAGTCAGAATATGCTGGATCAGAAAGTCATTATGATGAGCATATAGATTTCTCTTCAAACAGTTCTGATCATGCATTTGTTGGTGTTGACAGTCATTCTGGGTGTAATAGTGATAATTTATGCTTTATCATGGATGATTTGCATGGTATTGCTGATGATGATTTAGAAGAGATGGATATTTTGAGCCAAATGGCCCTGATCAATATCAGATCTCAAAAGTTCTACAAGAGAACTGGTAGGAAATTTCCAGGACTCTCTGGCAAAACCAAAGTTGGTTTTGACAAGAGTAAGTTGAGGTGTCACAAATGCCACAGGCTTGGGCACTTTGCAAGAGAGTGTAGATCAACTGGATCTAACTCCTCTGCACCCTTTGTGACCTTTCCAAGCAATAGTTCACAAAATAAAGGGCAACATCCTGCTAGTTCTGGTCATCACTCACAACCTCAATCTCCTGCATACTTTGTCCCTCAGGGTCCAATGCCATATCCTTATCCCTGCTATTACATGCCACAGCCAAATCCAGTTCATGTCCCTATAGCACAACAACCTCAAGCCCTACCTGAGCCTCAACCATCTCCATCACAATCTCAACCTCATCACAGCTTCTTCACACCAGGAGTTGTTGACTGGAGCAGCTTACCAGATGATCTTTCTGGTTTCAATGAGCAATTATCTGCTGGTGCTGGTCAACATGGTGGTGAACATCCTTTTGGGAATCTTGCTCTCATGGCCCTGGAGTCTACTGAGGGTTCCTGCTCCGATGCTTCATCTTCACAGGTAACCCAGGTATCTTCTGAGGCTAAAGCCAAGTTATGTTCTGAATCATGCATAGCTGCCTTTGTCTCTATTAGAGAGGCAAATGTAGCTTTAATCAATCAAAATCTTGAGCTTGAGAAAACTATTTCCAAAAGAAAAGATGAGTATGTGTCTGCACTTAATGACAAAGATGATGAGATTTACAAGCTTAAATGCCAACTTAATGATGAAAAGGCTAAGGTAGAGGTCATACTCGAGAACCACAGAAGTCTCAAAGAGACACTTGCAGCTACCCAAGTTGAGTGTGACCGCTGGGTAACATCCTGCAAGGGATTTGAAATGCTTCTCAGCAAGCAAACAGCTTCAAATGTGAAGTTTGGAATAGGTTACAATCATACTGCACCACCTACTGATTTTACTTCAAAATCAATAGTAAAATCTGAAGGTGAAAGTAATTTCCAAACCACATCATCATGTGATTCATCCTCAAATGATAATACAAAATTAGAGGATGAAGTCAGTGTTAAGATCTCAGCAAATCAATTGCCTGATGGTTTAAATGCTGATAAACACATGAAGCTGAGAAATTCAGATGTTGTTCCTCAAAGTACTCCAAGTACTGAAGGGCAAGTCACAACATCTGAAAAGCATTTCAAATCTGATGAAATAAAAGGATTAACAACTGCTGAGGAATCTATCATACAGTCTTTCAGGACGGATAGAGAACAGCTGAAGAACAAGTCTTCAGTTGTTACCGATCCTTCAGTACTTAACACAAGTACTGAAAGGAGGAAAGTACTGAAGATCACACCTTCAGTAGTTTCCACTTCAGCAGTTGATCAATCCAAGATGAAGAATAAGCCATGTGAAATATGTGGTAAATTCAATCATCTATCTGATGAATGCTGGTACAAAAAGGGTTCCAAACTCAACAGAGATAAGCTCATTAAAGAAGAGATTAATAAAATGAAAAATGAGTTTGAGACCAAGTTTGTACCACAGTCATCTCAAACTGATAAACCCAAGGCCTCACAAAATCCAAAAAGAAGGATGGGGTTTATCAGAAAACAGCTGATAGTGTTCCTCATGATAAACATCAGACGAAGTCTGTGAATTTCAAGGAGGAAATGGTGGGTCACAGGAACTCATCAAAAACAAGTACTGATGTGTCAAATGAGCTGAAGGCTTTAGCAACAAATCAGACACAACTTGTTATGATGGTTCAGCATTTGTTGGGGAGAGTTAACCAACTAGATGCACCTGTGATCAAACCACTGAAAAGGAAATCCAAGCCCAAATCTAAGAATTCCATTTCAGCACCATCTCCACCTTCATCAGCTGTTAATCATGAGAAACAAGTTATGGTTAAATCTGTTGATGAAAACAGACCCAAAACCAAAAAGGTTTGGGTCTCTAAAGCTAACTAGTTTCTTATGATAAATGCAGGGTTCTTCAGCATGCCAAAGAAGCATCTGGTATGTAGACAGTGGAGGATCTATGCATATGACTGGGAGCAGTTCTCTTCTTAATGACTACTCTCAAGGAAAGAAGGGATTTGTCTCATTTGGAAATGATGCTAAGGGTTACATCATCGGGAAAGGATTTGTGTCAAATGGAGAAATCAGATTTGATGATGTTAACCATGTGGAGAATCTCAAGTATAATCTACTGAGTGTCAGTCAGATGTGTGATAAAGGGCATGTTGCACTTTTCACAAGCCAGAACTGCCGGATTCTGTCTTCCAAAGTTCTGAGGCTGATTGACAAGGTATTGGATGAACATACTCTCCTGAAGGCCAACAGGATAGGAAGAGTATATGCCTTGGATTTGTCAAAGAAGATTGCGTTAAAAGGTCATCCTTGCCTGTTCTCCAAGGCCTCTCCTCAGGAATCTAAACTGTGGCATAGAAGGCTGGGTCATGTTAATCTCAAAAACATGAATCAGCTGATCCACAATAGTTTAGTAAGAGGTCTACCAATAAAGGAGTTCCTCTGTGATGAAACCTGCACTGCTTGTTTAAAAGGAAAACAACACAAAGTCTCATTCCCTCCTATAGAAGAACCAAAGTCCACTGCCTGCTTGCAATTACTGCACATGGATCTCTTTGGTCCTGTGAGAGTAATGAGCATGGCAAAGAAGAAATACTGTCTGGTAATTGTGGATGATTACTCCAGATTTGTATGGACCTTCTTCTTGCATTCAAAGGATGAGGCTGCTCAGACAATTATTAACTTTGTGTTGTATGTTGAGAAGCAGTATTCCCTATCAGTCAAGTGTATAAGAAGTGATAATGGAACTGAATTTAGAAACCATACACTTGATGATTTCTACCTTTCAAAAGGAATCAAGAGGCAGTATAGCATTCCAAGGACTCCAGAACAAAATGGAGTAGTGGAGAGAAAGAACAGGACCCTAATTGAAGCTGCAAGGTCCATGTTGGCTGACTCTGGTTTGCCACTGACCTTTTGGGCTGAAGCTGTCAACACAGCATGCTATGTGCAAAATAGAGCTTAGTGAATCAGAGGTTGATGAAGACTCCTTATGAAGTTCTACATCATTTGGCTCCTCTAATTTCATTCTTCAGAGCATTTGGGTGTCCTTGTTACATTCTCAACACAAAGGATCAACTCCAAAAGTTTGATTCTAAGGTGGATGCAGGGTATTTTGTTGGGTACTCATCCACTTGCAAGGCTTACAGAGTGTTCAACTGTAGAACAAAGATGGTTGAAGAAACCTTGCATGTGAAGTTCAATGAATCTCCTAAGGACAAAATCCCACAAAACCCTGTGGAGTTGTTTGATCTGGACATACTGCAATATGTTCCTTATCAGCCTCCAGCTGTTGCAGATCATGTGAATTCATCACCTTCTGCAGCTAGTCATCCATCTGGTGGTACTGATGTTCATGATGATCCCAGTACTCACCTATTCAAGTTTAGTGATCAACTGCCTGAGTCTACTCAACTTGATGTTCCTGTAGCTTCAGTAGCACCATCCACAACAAATGCTGATGAGATTTCTGAATCCTCTACTTCATTTGACCTGCCATCTACACTTGGTTTCAAGAATCTGGATCAACATCTGTTGCTGCTGAGCGTGCTACAAACACTTGCACAGATCTCATAGTGTATCAAGAGCTGAAGAATCACCCAACGTCTCAAATCATTGGTGATATCAATGCTGGTGTCTCAACTAGAAGTCAATTGTCCAACTTCTGCTTCTATGCTCTTTTCATCAGTCAGCAAGAGCCAAAGAACTATCATATTGCATTAAGAGACAATGGATGGGTTGATGCCATGCAGCTTGAGCTTCTTCAGTTCAAAAAGCAGCAAGTGTGGGAACTGGTTCCTCTACCCCCAGGTAAGTGTGCAATAGGCACTAAATGGGTGTTTAGGAATAAAACAGATGAAAATGGGCAAATTGTCAAGAACAAGGCCAGACTGGTTGTCCAGGGGTTTTCACAAGAAGAAGGTATTGATTATGATGAAACCTTTGCCCCTGTAGCCAGACTGGAGGCAATTAGATTGTTCTTAGCCTATGCTGCATTCCACAATCTTAAAGTTTTTCAAATGGATGTCAAAAGTGCATTTTTATATGGTAAAATAAAAGAAGAGGTTTATGTGTGTCAACCACCAGGTTTTGAGGATAATAAACATCCTGATTGGGTGTATAAACTTGATAAGGCTCTTTATGGGTTGAAACAAGCTCCTAGAGCCTGGTATGAAACACTGTCAAACTTTCTTCTTCAGAATAATTTCACTAGAGGCTCCATAGATAAAACTTTGTTCATTAAGAAAGTGGGTCAGCATAAGCTCCTTGTTCAAATTTATGTTGATGATATTATTTTTGCTTCCTCTGATCCACAGTTGTGTGATGCATTTACAAAGTTGATGCAACAAAAATTCGAAATGAGTGCCATGGGAGAATTACAGTTCTTTCTAGGTTTGCAAATCAAACAAAAGGCTGATGGAACTTTCATTCATCAGTCAAAATACACAAAAAGTCTTTTGGCAAAGTTTGATTTACAACACTGTAAGCCCTGTTCTACTCCCATGTGCAGCACCACACAACTGGATGCAGATCAGAAAGGTAAAGCTGTTGATGAAACACTTTACAGATGTATGATTGGGTCCTTGATGTACTTAACAGCTTCTAGACCAGATATTATGTTTGCAACTTGTGTTTGTGCTAGATTTCAGGCTGCTCCTAAAGAGTCTCATTTGATTGCAGTCAAGAGGATCTTTAGATATCTGCAAGGTACTCAATCTCTAGGTCTTTGGTATTCCACTGGGCACTCTTGCAAATTAGTTGCTTTTTCTGATAGTGACTATGCAGGGTGTAAATTAACTAGAAAATCAACTTCTGGTGGATGTCAATTCCTAGGCAACTGTTTGGTTTCTTGGCAGAGTAAGAAACAAACATCTGTTGCTACATCCACTGCTGAAGCCGAGTACATTGCTGCTGCAAGTTGTACATCTCAGGTACTCTGGCTTCAGAATCAATTACTGGATTATGGCATTACAGAGACTAAGACTCCATTACTAATGGATAGTGCTTCAGCTCTTTGTATTGTCAAGAATCCAGTCCAGCACTCTAGGACCAAACATATTGAGATCAGACACCATTTTATTAGGGATTGTTTTGAAAAAGGTCTGATTGATCCAAAGTTTGTTCCTAGTGCTGATGAGCTTGCAGACATATTTACTAAGCCTTTGGACAGTTCAACTTTCCAAAACCTAGTGTTAAGGCTTGGTATGCTGCAGCTAGAATAAGTGACAACTACTGATGATCTCAGTCAACAAGTACTGATGAGCATTCGTATACTACTGTCACAAATAAGTACTGAAGTTCTTTTATCCTCAGTAGTTTTCATAACTACTGAAGACTAAATTACTTAAAAGTACTGAAGTACTCATCTGTTGAAAAGAACTGATGTGGTTACAACTACTGCTGTAGTTACAACTGCTGATGTCAGAATAACAGATAAGTACTGATGACCTATGAAACATCTGAAACTCAGACAAAGTCTGATGAAGTGTTGAGGTCAGAATGAAACAGCTGATGAGCTAAGAATTGACGACAACAGCTGATGAGAAATTTTTCTCTTCAGTTGTTTCTACAAACTGCTGCTTCACTTCAAACAACTGAAGCCAAAACCATGTCTTCAGTAGTTTCACAACTACTGATGACTAACACCAAGTCTTCAGTTGTTACAACACCTGAAGCCAAAACCATGTCTTCAGTAGTTTCACAACTACTGATGACTAATACCAAGTCTTCAGTTGTTACAACTTCTGAAAGTTAAAACCAGGTCTTCAGTTGTTTTCAAACAACTGATGACAGCACCAACACTTTCAGTCGTTTTATATCAGCTTTTTCTTACCCTATAAATACCTAAACCTACTTTCAGACGTTTCATTAGCCGTTTTCCGTCCACTCTCTCAACAATGGCGACCATGAAACTCAAACCCAGACACAACTGTGTTGCCTACCTCTCGAAATCGGCCTTCTGGAACAAATTTGATAACGCCATCGATCTTATGGTAGATTCCCAGTACCGAACCGCGTTTCTTCTGAATCCTACCATATACCCCGATTCCCTAAGCCAGTTCTGGACCAACGTCTCTGTGCAAACTAGTGAGAATGATAGCCAAATCACTCTCCAGTCGTTGGTCAACCAGAAACAGGTGGTCATCACTCCGGACATCATTCGACAAACCCTAGATCTACATGATGCCACCTGTGTCACAGAATACCCGAAAGGCACAACCGATATGTCTTTCATCAACAACGGGTATGAAGGAGACTTAAGTGCTACCACCATTCTGAAGAAGCACTTCCATGATGCTGAACGCCTTATATTCCACATGGTGAATGTCTGCCTTGCACCAAAAACCTCCTCATGGGATCAAATGTCTTCCCGATGGCAACAGGTATTATACTCTATCTTTGAACGACAAACTTTAATTTTTCTGAGATAGTGTTTATGGAACTAAAGGATCTGGCCTTGAAACCTGTGGCAAACAGATGGATATTATATCCCAGGTTTCTCATGGCCATAATTTTAACACAGCTAAAATCAGACGGCCTTGTTGGCCTTGGAGTCCCTGCTCCGGCTGTATTGCCTGAAGTATACTCCAGGCACAACTCTGACCCTACATTGAAAGGGGCTGCCCGGCTGCTAAACCCAAGCAGCGGGAACCCACAGCCTCCACTTCCAGATCCAAAGTCCCCACCAAACCCAAAACCAAAAAGCCCAAAAAGGCTACTCAGGGAGATGAGTCCCCTGAGGATGCCCCTGTAACACCAATACAGGAACACTTACTGGTTCTAACCCCCCAGTAGTGTCAAAGACTCCACCAGCCCTAGCCGCTCAGGCATCCTCTCAACAGGATCCTGATGCAACCATAATTGGGGATACCACAATGCTGGAACCTATCTCAATTGAGAAGGTTACCATTGAAGAGCACCAGTCACCCCGGTGCAATCTGCTTCAAACCTATCTCCAAATGCAACCGCCCCTCAAAGCCCAACATTTATTGTTGCACAAGTGTTGAGTCAGCTGCATTCCTCTCCTCCTCCCCAGACACCAATTACAATGGGGAGAACCTCAACAGCTGAGGAAGAGGACCAAAATGCTGCTGATAACCCACAGCACAGGGGTTATAATGTTCAATCTCCCCGTGTAGAGGAGGAGGTTAGAACATCTGGTGAGGCTGCCACTTCTACTGATTCAGCAAATGAACAGGATGAAGTTGGTAACATCTCTAAGACCTCACCAGAGGCAACTGCCGATGAAGGACTCAGTCCTGAGGCAGGAAGTCCCCAGAACCAAGAACAAGGGGCACATGCTACAACTGATCTACACTCAGGGCATGTACATCCTGATTCAATCAGGAGGTCAGATGATTCAGCAAAGACTGATGATGACCTGGGCTTTTTCTTTGATGTTTTAGCCCATAACACAATCCTTGAGGCTGAGGTGAGCAGACTCAAAGAACTGCTTGCCAAAATGTCTCAGGATCAAAGTCCATCTGCCCCAATAAACCCACAGATGGCACCTTCATCTGAAGGTTTACCAAACACTCAGCCACTACACTCAACTGAGCCACCAGCCACTGTTTTTGGCACCACCTCTCAGGGACAGAACCCCTCTGAGCAGATGGTTGCTACCTTTCAAAATTCCTTACCTCTCATCACTCCCATCATCAATGAGATTGTGCATAAAGCCATTGATGAGAAATCTCCTCAGATCTAAAAACACTTGTTGATGATGCTGTGCAAAAGAAGCTTTTGCCATTCAAACCCCTGAACCCAATGCACCCAAAAAGGGGAGTCTAGGCAGTGAAAGAAAGAAAGAGAAAGAGAGTGGAAGATGAGAAACAAGAGAAAGAAAAGGAGTTACAAAAGGAAAAACAGCTGATCACATACAAAAGAAAGAAAAGTGCTGAAACTCAAAAGCCTGATGAAGAGAAATCATTGGAAGATCTGATTAAAGAAGCTGATGAAGCTCACAGCAGATCAATGGACAGAATAATAGACCAACCTTCAGACAGGGCTTTGATACAGCCACATTAGACACTGAGATCAGAAGGCTGGAGATTAATGAGATACAAGAAAGATGGGCCAGTTATAGTGTGATGGAAAGGGAGAGGTTGGAAATAATGATCAGGTTTACTGCAAAATACTTGGGAAGATCATTAATTGAGATTAAATCATGGACCAGAGACAGTATTCTGGCAATAACCACCAGAATCTGTACTTCTGAAGCATTCAACAAGGGGTTAATTATTGAAGCACTAGATGAAGCAGGTGCTGGGAAGAGAACTGATATGGCCAAGCTTTCCAAAGCCAAACTCACCATAAAAATGCTAGATCAGCCTTCCCAAACTCCCTCTCAAAAACAACCACCCCACAACTCTCCAAATCAACACAACCCTCAAAACCAACTCCCTTACCCCAAAAACCACCTCAAACCACATCCAGTGATGCACCCAGAAGGAGGAGAAGGGTGTTGAGGATGGTAGAAGATGAAGAAGAAGATGATGAAGAAGATAGTCTGCCAATCTCTGCTGTTCTGAAATTACCTGAGCCCAGAAGTCAACAAATGATCACACCAGACTTTCAGAGGCAAATGGTGAAAGTTAAGATTGAAGAAGAAGAACAGCAGAAACAGCACGATGAGCAACTTTTGAAGATGATTGACAAAGAGTTTCCTCAGTCATCATCTATACAAGCGATGAAGAAACATGCTCAAAGGTTGTATGCTCTCAGGTATACCTTTCAATATCAAAAGGAGAGAGTAAGGATTTGGCCAGACCCCAGGGTTAGTTCTAGAATTCATAAGAAATCCATACCAAGTAGATACAATGGCCAAGTGAGAAAGACCATAGATGCTGCTATTATGTTGGCCATTGTAGTCTCACCCTGGGAAATACTTGAAGACTTCAAGAGAGCCTACAAGTCAAAGATGACCCCTCAAACTCTAATGGAGAACAAAATGGTCAAGAAGGGGTTGTTATACAAGAGGCTTGAAGAGATCAAGAAAAATGAACTCCAGTTGTTATTAGAAGGGACTCACCCAGATGAATTTGCTTACAGAGAGATAACAACTGTTGAGTTGAAAAATGGAAAGACGATAAAGTACTTATCAGAGTACTATGGCCCAGAGTTCTTCTTCGAAGGAGAAGCAGAAGAACTCACTAAGGAGGAACAAGTTGTTCTCCTTGAGGCCTACGTCAGAGAGTCTTATAGACTCATCAATGGGAAGTAGGTTTCATGGTTGGGATAACGGCTCTGTGTCCAGTTCCCCAAGACAGAGTTCCCTTCCATCCTTTGACATTCACATCTACTGAAACCTGTTCCCTGGCCTGTGCTTATCCTATATCTCTAAAGCTGATCAAGAGAGTATTTCTGCCAAGAATAAGTGGGACCTCAATAAGCTTAAAGGTTTTGGCTGCATTGGTTCAGGGGGAGTTTGTTGGACCAAAAGAACCAATGAGCCTGATCAGAAAAACCTTTAAGTCCCACGGACATTACAACAACTGAAGTAGTCTGCAACAGCTGAAGACATCAGCTGATAACAAGGTCTGAAGACAAAGTCTGAAGTGAAAGAGCTGAAGACAAAGTCTGAAGTGAAAGAGCTGAAGACAAAGTCTGAAGAGAAAGAGCTGAAGACAAAGTCTGAAGAAAGAGCTGAAGACAAAGTTGAAGTGAAAGAGCTGAAGACAAAGACTGAAGACCAAGTTTCAGATGATTGTCACAACAGCTGAAGAAGACCTCTTCAGTAGTTGTGATGGTTTCCTTTCAGTAGTTGTATTTCCTTTCTGTACTTGTAGTTTCAGTAGTTTATGTTTCTTCGTGTACTTAGAATAATCTGAGATGTTCTCAGTTGTTGTGAACATTCTCAGTAGTTTGCTTACTTTCAGTAGTTTGTAATAATTCTGTTAGACGTCACTATCAAGTGACATCAGCAGACGTCACATTCCTTTATATAAGGAATGCTGACCTAATTGTAATCGGTGCAGAGGAAAACCTAGCAGCCGCCATACCGAAGCATGTGTGCATGAATGTTATTATCCCAATGCAGAAAACCCTATTTCTATATAACCGTGTACTGTTCCATTGAATATTTATTGTGTTCTTGCTATATTTGCTTAATTCTTGCTCTAATTCCGCTGTGATTAACTCTAATTGATCAAACTTAGATCACTGATCCTAACATGCTACCTTGACAACATCCGCCAGAATCACTACAAGTACCCATGTAACTCAAAATTCTTCGTAAGGATACCATAGCCCTAAAGCCGGGTACCTTTGAGATACATAATATTCTTTTGACAGAATTAAGTGGGATTCTTTCGGATCTGATGATACCTGCACAGACCCAAAACAACATACATAATGTCTGGTCTAGATGCAGTGAGATACATCAAAGAACCAATCTTCGATCTGTATAATATTGATCTGCTGATTTTCTTCGGATCAGGCTCAATCTTGGTGTCACATCAGTTGGAGTTCTAATTGACTGAAAAACTAGCAGCTTAAATTTCTTCAAGAGTTTGTCGACGAACTTTTCTTGGTTGATAAAAATACCATCTGCAGATTGCTAACTTGTAGTCCAAGAAAAAATTATCTCTCCCATAGAACTCATCTGAAATCGAGATTTCATGATTTCTTCGAATTCATTGCACATTTTTGGACTTGTAGAACCAAATATGATGTCATTAACATACACTTGTACACATAAGAGATCATTAGCATCCTTTTTGATAAACAGAGTCATATCGATTTTCCCTCGCGTGTATCCATGTAGGATTAAGTGTTGCGACAATGTCTCATACCATATTTAGGGGCTTGATGTAGACCATATAAAGCTTTGCTCAACTTGTACACAAGATGTGGATATGTAGCATCTTCAAAACTTGGAGGTTGCTTAACGACACATCATCAGTGATAGAACCATACAAAAATGCACCCTTTATGTCCATTTGATACACTTTAAATTTCATGAATGAGGCATAAGCCAGGAAGACACGAATAGATTCAAGTCTTGCAACTGGAGCAAATACTTCATCATAATCAATACCTTCTTCTTGAGTGTATCCTTGTGCAACTAATCTCGCTTTATTTCGGATAACAATTCCTCGATCAGTTTATTTTTGAATAACCATTTTGTGCCAATAGCATTTTCCTTCAGGTAAATCCACCAGATTCCACACTTCTTGTTGCGGAACTGTAATAATTCTTCTTGCATAGCCTCGATCCAACCATTGTCCTTTAACGCTTCGGTAATGTTTTTAGGAACAATTTGAGAAAGAAAGCAAGAGTATAAGCAGACGTTTGCTTGTTCTGATTTACTTCTCGTCGTTCTCTTACTCAAAGGACCAATAATCTGAGATGTTGGATGGTTCTTGTGAATATGAGATGTCGAAATCTCATCTCCTTGAACTTGAACATCTAGATTAGTCTGGTTCAGATTGGAAAGCTGATGTAATAGGCTTCAAGAATATGGATTGAAATTGGGAACTTGAGTCAGTGAGTTGATAAAGTAATCAAGATTACCGGAATCAACTATATCACTAGAGATAGATGACGTTCCAGACTCAGGTTGTACAATTTCTGTACCATCATTAGGAATTGTTGAGACACATTTTGGTCTTCTGAAACTGAATGAGAATTGTCTTGATGATCTTCATTATTAGAGAAAAAAAAAAATCTCTAACAAAAGAAAAGAAGGGATAGTTTGAGCTTGAATCATCTACATCGTCAGAGTCCGAATCATCACTGAATGAACCAAGATCTTCTTGAATTTTCTTTTCACCTGTAGAATCAAGCAAGTTAGATTGATTAAACAAGTTTGATTAAAAAGAGTTTGACAATGAATCTAAATCAAATAACCATGCAGGACCATTTGACACTGATGGAAAAAAGTTTTCAAGAAATTAACATTGAATGTTTCAACTATAACATTAGTCCTAGAGTTATAAACTCGATAGGCCTTTGAAACAGATGAATATCCAACGAAAAATCCATCATTAGATTTTGATTCAAATTTTCCTAAATGATCACTTGAATTCAGAATCATAACCGGACAACCAAAAGATTTAAGGAAATCTATGTTTGGTTTCCTTCTAAACATTAACTCATAGGGAGTTTTTAGTTTTTCTTTAACAATTAATGAATGGTTCTGAACAAAGCATGCAGTTGATATTGCTTCATCCCAGAATGTGATTGGAATTTTAGCATCGGCTAACATGGATCGTGCTGCTTCAATCAATGTTCGGTTCTTCCTTTCAGCAACTCCGTTTTGTTGAGGAGTTCTGGGAGCACTGAACTGATGAGCTATTCCTTTCTCTGCACAAAACATGTTAAGAGTTAGATTTTTGAATTCCGTCCCGTTATCACTTCTAATTATTTTACTTTTTGATCTAGTGATTTCTACTTTTATGATAAATTCTTTTATTAATTCAGTCATTTCAGATTTTGCATTTAGAAAGAAAACCCATGAATATCTTGTATAGTCATCAATGATAACTAAACAGTAAGATTTTCTTCCAATACTCTTCAAGTTGGTTGGTCCAAAAAGGTCCATATGCAACAACTGAAGGGGTTTGGAATTTGAGTTTATCAGCTTGGACTTATAAGACGCTCTGTGCTGTTTTCCTTTTAAACATGAGCATAAATCAGTTGTGGCAAACTTCTTTGATGGAAGACCAATAACATGATTTCCTGCTACAAGCTTGTTCATATTTTTGAAATTTGAATGCCCGAGACGTCTATGCCATAGCTGGCTTTCATCATTTGATGCTTTAGCAAAGAGATAAGTTATTTCTGTAGAAGAGTCCACTTGAGACATATCCAGTTTGTATACGTCTCGGTCTCTGACAGCTTTAACAACCACGCTATCCTTGCTTATCTGAAATCCTGGCTTCAAGATATAACAGAAAGAATCATCAAAAAGTACAGAGTAGGATTTATCACAAATTTGGGATACGCTTAACAAATTAAAGTTCAACTGTGAACAGAAGTTGACTTTATCAAAGCTTATAATCCCGTTGGATACTATTCCTTCTTCGGTTATTTTTCCTCCAGCATCACCACCAAAGGCGACATGCGTTCCATCTTTTACTTAAATTCTTGTAATAAGCCCTGATTGCCTGTCACATCCGGCTACCACCCCTATCCACATACCAAGTGTTGATTGGTCTTCTCGGGCGAACTGCAAAAAAAACCAATTTAAGTTGAATTATCTACCCAAACCGAAATGGTCTTGGATTTTCAACTTGTCAACAATAGTAAATTGTTTAAAGTGAAGTTTGTTGACATCAGATTTATTCTTTATGAATTTACCAATTCTGTTATTTGTAACAAAATTATGCTTGTTTGGAAAAATTCATGCTTTTTGACTGACCATTGTTTGAAAATTTTTTGTTTTCAAAACTTATGTTATTAATTCTCACTGACCTTGGAAAAAATTATCATTGAAGAATACATGATTTCCTGCTACAAGCTTGTTCATATTTTTGAAATTTGACTGCCCGAGACGTCTATTGCCATAGCTGGCTTTCATCATTTGATGCTTTAGCAAAGAGATAAGTTATTTCTGTAGAAGAGTCCACTTGAGACATATCCAGTTTGTATACGTCTCGGTCTCTGACAGCTTTACAACCACGCTATCCTTGCTTATCTGAAATCCTGGCTTCAAGATATAACAGAAAGAATCATCAAAAAGTACAGAGTAGGATTTATCACAAATTTGGGATACGCTTAACAAATTAAAGTTCAACTGTGAACAGAAGTTGACTTTATCAAAGCTTATAATCCCGTTGGATACTATTCCTTCTTCGGTTATTTTTCCTCCAGCATCACCACCAAAGGCGACATGCGTTCCATCTTTTAACTTAAATTCTTGTAATAAGCCCTGATTGCCTGTCACATGCCGGCTACACCCGCTATCCACATACCAAGTGTTGATTGGTCTTCTCGGGCGAACCTGCAAAACAAACCAATTTAAGTTGAATTATCTACCCAAACCGAAATGGTCTTGGATTTTCCAAACTTGTCAACAATAGTAAATTGTTTAAAGTGAAGTTTGTTGACATCAGATTTATTCTTTATGAATTTACCAATTCTGTTATTTGTAACAAAATTATGCTTGTTTGGAAAATTCATGCTTTTTGACTGACCATTGTTTGAAAATTTTTTGTTTTCAAAACTTATGTTATTAATTCTCACTGACCTTGGAATAAAATTATCATTGAAGAATTGTTTAGGTCTCACTAAATTATTTCTTTTGAAAGTATTCAAACCTAAGGAGGGTTGGTATGTTAATCTTTGAAAATCAACATTTTGGTTTCTTTTATATTGCGGATTAACATAACCTTTGCTTACTGTTGAGGTGGCAAATCCTCTCCTCTGTGAATTCTTTCTAAAGTAACAATCTTTAGTGTTGTGAGTTTGCTCATCACAGTAAGTACAAAATTTGTTAAAATAACACACTGAAGTTGAGTGATTTCTCATATCGCAAATGTGACAGTATTTGTTAAAAAAACATTCAGCAGTGTGTGATTGTACATGTCACATATTTCGCAGTACCTCTGTGGAGTCTTGAATAATTGCTTATTAACCTTTGACATTGATGCAATATTAGAAACTTGGTTACTTTTAGGTGTCAAAGAGTTAATTTGTTGTTTTTGATTTGAAGAATTATGATTTGATATGAAATGTTTTCTTTTGCACAATTTGTTTTGTTTTTGAACATGAACTTCATTCTTGGTTTCCTTAGATACAAATCTTTTTGCTACAGTGGAAGTCTTAGAATCTGAACCCATTTTCAGATCAGATGTAGATTTGTTTTTATGATTTCCTTTAACATTTTGAATAGAATTCACATTCAACAAACCAGCAGATACAAATTTAATCGGCTTTAATTTTGTTTTCTGTTTTATTTCTTTTGCATGATTTTCTTGAATTTTCAATTGATCATTTTTGGCTTTATTTATCTTTCTTCTTCGTCTCTGATTCCTTGATTTTGAACCAGTTGTTTGTTTAGATTGAACATCTTCAGTTGAAGATTCTTTTTCACATTCTTTCTTTTTCTGGTCTTTTTGCCATTTTATGAATTCTGGGTTATTTAGACCAAATGAATTTGAATCTTCTGATGTTTCTTCATCATTTCTAGCTTTGTTTTCTGTTATTGTACTCATTTCTTCCAAAACTGATTCTTTAGGAACATAATTTTCTTGTTCTTTGGTCTTGGTTCATAAGATTTAACTTTAACCGGATGACCATTTTAATTTTCTCAATATCATTTTCTTCAAAAATTTCTACGTTTGTTTTCTCTTCTTCATTTTCAGACATCTTGGTCTTGTTCTGAAATGATTTGAGTTTTGCTTTGTTTTCTGGAGAGTGATCGTGAGTGTTAAAGTTTTCTGGTAAAGTATTCATTATTGATTCAGGCATTGGCTCATGAGTGAAACCCAATCCTGCCTTTGGTTTATCTTTACGTTCATTTACCAGCTTTTCCACAATGGTTTTAGAACTTTTAACTTTAGCTAGATCAACTTGAGTAGCTGCATGAGCTATCTTCTCCAGTTCAAGATTTTTCGTCATCTCTTCGAGTTGTTTTGATACAATTTCAAGTTCTCTTAGAGTTTTGTTCCATGAATTTTGAAGAGAGATAATCTTGTCATCAGATGTTTTATGATCCTTTTTCAGCTTGTTATGCATTTGTTCTTCTTGCTTAAGTTTTTCACAGATTTTATAAGAATAATTTCTATAGTATTTGACATGTTCGAAGCAAGACTTTGTGCATAACTTTTCTCTGACTTCTGATGGAATTTCAGAATATTTAGGAGGAGACATTTCAGAGTTAGAGCTTTTAACCTTTGGCTGATCAGATTTTGCCATCAAAGCAACTTCCTCTGAATCTTCCTTAGGATCAGACTTATCACTCTAGTCATAATCCTCTTCCTCATTCTCAGAGTTTCCATCAGCTTTTGGATCATTAACTTCAGACCAATCTTCCTTTTGTATTTCTGCAACAAGTGATAAATTGGAAGTTAGATCAGCAGTAAATTGTTCAACGTAGGCACTCCAATCATAACCATCAGTAATATTGACAACTAAAGCTTTCTTGGGTTCCTCTGTTGCTTTAGAATCATCTTTCAATTTTGGCATTGGTAGGCTTTGATAAGGTTTCTAAAATGTCTTCTGTGACGATTGCTGAAACCTTTGATTGCTTGAGCTTGATTGACCATTTCCTCCTTTATTCCTTGGAGCTTTGCACTCTCTAGAGAAATGACCATAGCTGTTACAGTTAAAGCATCTTGACTTTGACTTGTCAAAACCTACTGTCTTGTTTGCACTTGGTTTATAGTTTTTGTTGACGTAGGAATGCTTTTGAGTTCTGTATGCTATCATTACCATCTGCCAATTCAAGTCCATTTCCTCAACATCATCTGGATCCATTTCAAATAAATCCTGCAAAACAAAATCAAGTTGAGTTAAATGGCTACCTTGGTATGCTTGAAAACTTGCCATAAATGCAGTAAAAGCAGTTTTTGACTCTTCATCTTGTAATAAGATGTTTATTACATCGTTAACTTTGCTAGATTTAGCTGAGTTAACAGATGGAGTCTCTGCTTGAAAGTTAGAACTTTTAGGCATAGGAGGAGATTGAGGTTTATTCTGATTTGTATAGGCAGGAGCACTTGTGTAAGTAGAATCAGTGAAGAACCCTGCACCAACAAATAAATCACCCTCATCTTCTGGTGAAGTTTCATTCTTAGCCATGAATGCATTCTCCACAGTGTTTGCTGGAGAAGCAACATACTTATATTGTGACATCGAAGCTGCTCTGTTGTTGTTTCTAGAACTTTCATCAATTTCGACAGATTCTATTTTAGCAATCAAGAGATCTAGATCCATTGGAAATTTCTCAGTATGCTTTAACAGAGTGAATGTTTTCTTCCATGAAGATGGAAGAGCATTGAGAAGTCTGTAGTTAAGATCTTTTAAATCATTCTTGATCCCTGCAGTCGACATCTCTGTAGTCAGTTGAACAAATATGTTCATCATCTGATTTATTGTTTCTCCAGACACATGTTCAAAAAGTTCTAATTGTCTCTTTAGCTTTTGCTTTTTCAGATCCTGAATCTCTTTTCCACTTTCACATATTATTTTCAAGGCCTTATACATGGTGTATCCAGTCTGATAACCATCAAGCCTTGTAAGAACTTTAAGAGGTAGACCTTTGCACATTAAGGAATATGCTTTAATATCATTTTTAACTTTTTTGAGGTCTTCTCCTTGTACATCATCTTGGATAAGGTTCAGTAGAGTCCTTTGTATACATAAATCCTCTATCAGGACCATCAGATATGATTGGAATGTAAGGACCTTTTTCTATTGATTTCCATAAATCAGTATCAATAGAATTCAGATGGTGTTTTAATCTCAATGACCAATTCTTGAAATCTGCTCTATTCTTCAGCTTGGGAACTCGGTTCTTTGAGTCTTCTGATTTTACCATTTTTAATTTTTGATTTTTAAAAGAGATTTGTTTTTGTTGTTTTTAATGTTTTGAACTAAAACAATAAAATGAAAATATTTTTGGATTTTAAAGTTTCTGAAAAATTTCTGAAAATTTCTAAGTGTGAAAGCTGAAGCGTCCAAACAGTAGTGAAACGCCCAAACAGTTGACTTTGGCCCTGAAACGTCTAAGGGATTGCCTTAGAAAAATTCCAAAAGTAAACGCCCAAGTTGAGATGCGTCTGAACAGTTGTGATACGCCCAAACAGTTAGGCGTCTGTTTGTTAAAACGCAAACAGTTCAAATACTCCTCAACAGTTGAAAAACCCCTAGAATTACTTGGTTTTGTGATACGCCCAAAGTGTCCCAACAGTTGAAATGCGCACAAACAGTGGTGAAACGCCTAACTGAAGAACGCCCGAGCAGTTGTAAAGCGCCTAAACAGTTGTTATGTGCCTATCACATAGACGATTTTTAGCGGTGTTTCAGACCTAATGCGTCACATTCATCAGCTTCAACAAACTCAGATTCTTTCAATTTCTTCAAAACTTGATTAATTGATCTAAATTTCACCAATTAGGGCTGAAATCGATCGATTAACCATCTTCTAACATCAATTTCATCAGTTAATCAACAAAGATTAATGTTTTGATTCAAAGAATAGTTCGAACAAACTAAGAGCAGTTCGAAGACTTTTTGCTCAAATTCACAGATTTGAACGAATTGTACTGCTAATTGTGAATCAAATCATGTTTCTGATAATGAAACAAATCTTAATTCAACAATTTTAAGACTGTATTGTTTATCAATCACAGATTCAAGTGATTATGAGTGTTTGACAGTTGAAGAACAGCTTCAATCACTGAACCGAAAGCTCTGATACCATTTGATGAGCTCAAAATGGATCGATCTGTGATTATATAAGAACACAATTCAATCTAATACACAGAAGTATTCAATTCAACACATGAAATCAACAAAAATTCATAAATGTTTTCATTGATTAGTAGAGATAAATACAAAGTGTAAGTGACAGATACAAAGCTTCTAAACTGAAAGTCTAATCTCTCTATGACTAGATGTCTAGATGTCTACCTACACAATACATATTCAGCCTATTTATACTAATCAAGAAAACAAAGGAACATATTTACAATAAAAGCCCCTATACTATGACAAAAATGCAAAAGACATACAAAGACAAATGTTAATCTTTAAAAGAAGCTTCTACACAAGTGAAGAACAAACAGAGCAGTTAGACAATGAACTACAGGAAAGAGTTGGATATCCATTAAGGCCATCAGACTTGAAGCTAATTATGAAGAATTGATGGTAATCAGTACTACTACCGAATCATAAAATGGTACATTGATGAAATCATTTTGAAGTGGTGATAGAAAGAAAACTTGAGGGAAAAGAAGCACAAGACACAAGTTTGTTTGATCCTGTGGAAATCAAACTCCTTCATCCATCATATGTTTCATTTCTGAAAACAAAGACATTCCCAGCAATAGAAGATGTGCTATGTAAGGGAGATTGTTGCTACGTCATACACATGTTAAGAATTTTGGGGACTATGTACGTGAATGTTGCACTCAAAAAGAGGTTAGAAACCAAACAACAACCATTAACACATATTGAAGGCATAACAGGCATGAGAATATCAAAAAACAACAATCTTGAGATCCTGAAGGGCAATCATGTTTTGACTACACTAGTCAGCAACATTGATGTGCAAAGCTTAGATCTATCAACACTGGAACAGCTGGTTAATCTCACCATTGAAAGCAAATATGATGACTTAAAAAGTGCAGTGAATTATTTTGTTGAGCATATTATCAACTGTGGAAATGCACTAAGGATCACACCCTTATCAGATCAAGTAAAAGAAGCTGAAAAAGATCAAGCAACTGATAAGGATGTAGAAGAATCCTTGAAGGCAACTACAGAAGTGCAGAAGAATATTGAAGAAGCTGGTCCTTCTCATTCTTATAGGTTAACTAACATACAAATAGACAAAACAAACAAACAAACATGTCTAACCTTTCAAACAAACATAACATTCAAACATCCATAACAGACAACAAACACATCAAAACATCAATCATACATTTAAATCATACATAATAATCATACATAACAAACAATCAAATAAATAACAAATCACACAAGCAAACATACATAAAATCAAACATACAAGTCAATCTGATTACACATGAGTAACTAGTGAAACATACATGTAATCATACAAACATACATGTAAACATACAATCAAACATACATGTAATCATACAAACATACATGTAATCAAACAATCATACATGTAACCATGCAATCAAACAAGTAATCAGATAATCATTCAATTATGCAATCAAACAAACAATTAATCAGCCAATTATGTGTAGAATACAAATATGCAATCAAACAGTATAAGTCTAACACACAACCATTACCATCATACATATCAAACACAAACACGCATACATATTTGCTAACAAACAAAACATTAACAAGCAAACATTAAAGAGATGGCAACATCATCCTTTGGGGGAGTATTGTTGGACTCAACAATTGCATTAAAGGATAATGCTTGCCATAATCAAACATAACATGTTCTAACATCCAAACAATCATTAACTAACACATTAGCGTCATTAACATTCATAACAAACAATAATTATTGTTTAAATTTCTTGTTCAGCTTTGTAGATAAAAGAAATTTTGACAAGTGTCGGCATCAGATGAAGAAGTGCCCATAGCGAATGACCAAGTCCATGCAGCGGATGAAGAAAAGCTTCAAGTGTCTACAGCAGATGACCAAAGCATACACAGTGGATGACTAGTCCACAACTGATGAACTTTCCACAACGGATGTTCATCCACACCGGATGAACACTCCACAGCGGAGAACTAACAAGTCAAACATAAACCAAGTGTTCACAGCGGACAGCATCCAAGACACAGCGGACAACTTATTCAACATCCACAGCGGACGACTTAGCATCCACAGCGGACAGTCTAACATCCACAGCGGACGACTTAGAATTAGGATTTTTATGTAATTTTCATTTACATAAGGGTATTTTTGTAATTGTAAATAGCTACATGTATAGGCTATAAATAGCAAAATACCCTAATCCTTTGTAAGCTTTTGAACAATCAATACAATGAAACAGTTTATTATCATTCAAAGCATTCACTCACTAGCAATCACACACACACTGATATCATAGCAGTGATCATGGGTTTCCGCACCATGATTATTGTTTGTTGAATTCAAGTATAACAATCTGTTGTTATATTTGTTTGAGAGATTTGAAAAGATCCTTGGGGAAATCAACATCAATCTATTTATGTTCTTATTATTGTGTAAGTTCATAATCAGTCATATTGGTTGAATCTTGAATCCATCATAAGCTTCGGAATATATAACAAAATTTCTTCCGAAGATAAATTTCTTAGAAGTAGTTATTGGTTTTGAAGACAAATTTTCTTTCGAAGACAATAATATCTTTTGAAGGAAAATATATCTAAAATTCTGAAAATTTCTAAGGGATATCAATTTTTGAGAAGTTTCTTTCAAAGTAAACTGGGCTTATAAAGGTGATGATATAAAAAACTTAAGACACATATATTAAAAATAATCTTGAGTTTAGTTTAAGAAAATCTACTCAAAGTTAATCATCCCAATAGCTGATACAAGATACTTAAATCTCTGCTCATCAAAAGCTTTTGTGAACAGATCAGCATATTATTCGTTTGTGCTAATATTGACCAGTTTTATCAATCCCTTTTCAAAATTATCTCTAATCAAATGATACCTGATGTTGATATGTTTTGTCTTTGAGTACTGCACAGGGTTATCTATAATAGAGATAGCACTATTATTGTTAATATGGATAGGAGTCTCCTTGAAGTTGAATCCATAGTCCAGCATCTGATTCTGAATCCAAAGCACTTGAGCACAGCAGCTTGCAGCAGCAATGTATTCAGCTTCAGCAGTTAATGCAGACACATAGGATTGTTTCTTGCATTGCCATGAGACTATCCTTCCAATAAGGAATTGACATGCCCCAGATCAAGACTTTGCAGTTATGTTGCAGCCGCCATAGTCACTATCTGTATAAGCATACAGATTGAAGTTGTAATTCTTTGGATACCAAAGGCCTAGTTTTGGAGCACCTTTGAGATATCTGGAAATTCTCTTAACAGCAACCAGATGTGACATCTTGGGGTTGGCTTGATATCTTACACAAATACATGTAGCAAACATGATATCCGACCTGCTGGCTGTGAGGTACATAAGAGACCTAATCAGTGCCCTGTAGAGATGTTTATCAACACACTCCCCCTTAATATCAGGTCCTAGGGAGTGGTTTCTTGTTATGGGTGTCTTTGCAACCTTACACCCAGTCAGATGAAATCTGGTAAGTATGTCTTGTACATACTTTGACTGGTTTATAAAGATGCCATTTTCAACCTGCTTCACTTGAATTCCTATTTCAAATCTATTCTTCATCAGCTTCTCAAAGTCTTTTCATAGCCTTGGATTGACCCAAAGATAATGTCATCTACATAAATTTGAACCAGCATCAAGTCATTTCCTGTTCCTTTAATGAAGAGTGTTCCATCAATTGTACCTCTCTTGTAGCCATGCTGAATAAGGTACTGAGATAGTGTCTCATACCACTTTTTAGGAGCTTGATGCAACCTATAGAGAGCTTTGTCAAGCTTGCAGACATAATCAGGATGATTTGGGTCTGCAAAGCTAGGTGGCTATTTGACATACACTTTCTCATCAATCACCCCATATAAGAAGGCACACTTGATATCAAGTTGGTAGACCTTGGAATCCTTGGATGCTACAAAGGCAAGGAATATCCAAACAGCTTCAAGTCTTGTTATAGGTGCAAAAACATCAGTGTAGCCAATCCTTTCTTCTTGTGTGTACCAATGAACCACTAGTCTTGCCTTGTTCTAGATGACAAGTCCTCTATCATCTTTTTTATTCCTGAATACCCACTTGGTACCTATAATAATCTTCCCTTGAGGAAGAGGACATAGATTCCAATCCTTTTATCTCTTGAATTGAAGCAGCTCCACCTTCATTGCTTCTACCCAACTTCCATCCTTCAAAGCCTTATTAATCTTCTTAGGCTCAATCTGTGATAAGAAACAAGAGTGAAGACAAACATTTTTATAATGGGTTTGTCCTCTTGTTCTCACCCCTGTCTTAATATTTCTAATAATGTTTGTGGTGGGATGTGACTTTTGGATCCTCAGTTGAGGAATCACAGTAAGTTGGTAAAATAGATCTAAATTAGTGAAATTCAGATCTGGTGATTGAGTGTCATCCACCACATCAACACACTTATCAAGAGAAACTTTATCCAATGAGTGTGTTACATCATTGATGTTATCTTCTATGGAGTGGTTATCAGGATCAACAAATTCTTGATCACTATCACCGCCTCCATCTCCTCCTACATTAGAAATTCCTTTATTAAAATTCTATGCCTTTGTGCTGGAATTTATAAGCACCTCAGATGTATCAGCTGAAGAATTTGTCATGGTTGTGCTGACAGGATTTCCAACTGCAGGGTTAGTTACCACTGGAGCTGATGTAGTTTGAACACTTGGTCTTCTCAGCTCAAATCATGGATCAGAGTCTCCTGTTGATAAGCTACCTGTTGATGATCAAGAATAGGGTGGTAATCACTTGCCATTTGTTTTTTTGTTATAGTTTAAGATAGCTTAGATATTAATGTAATAGGATCTAGTTTACTTTTGTCTTGTTTTGTATTATGTGGCATGCGAAACTGTATGCAAAACTAGGTCCTCTATATATTTGTATCTTTGTTCTTCATTATGTAACTCTTGGAACTTTATTGTATTATAGATTTGAGTTCATTCTTTGTTTGTGTATTGCTAAGAGCTTATATTTCTTACATTTGAGCATTATTCTTCTTAATCATCACAAATCATCTTACAAACGGGTCTTATGTTTGATTTGTGTTTATATTCTATCATTACTTGGTCCACAAGCTATTAGACTTAGTGATATCTTGTGGATTTTAGTGTTAAATCTTCATCAAAAGCACGTTCTAACAATCACTTGGTCCAACAATATGGTATCATAGCCTTTGTGCTCTTGATTGTTTGTGTTTTTGGGTAGTTTTGACATATTCATCTTTTCAATCATTTCGGAGCTGTTTTACGTGTGTTTTCCATGGAAATTGATTAAGGAAAGTGTGGTGTAAGCTTAGGAACCTTTTGAAATCATCAGATCTTAATTTGATTATGATTTGAGTGAGATTTGGTGATATTTAGTTCATTTTCGCAAAACGGGGGTTTTCAGATTCATCGTGCAAAACTAGTGTTCTTGGTGCAAAACTATAGTGCAAAAAGGGGGTTTTCAAATTGACTGTATTGGTTTTGACTCCCTTGCGAATCTAGAATGAAAGTTCTTCATTCTGATCAGTTTCCTTGTGAAACTATCTTCATTCTTCTTTGAACGAAAGTTTAATAGTTTCAGCCGAAACTACAGCCAAAACTAGTCGCAAAACTAAGTTCTGCGTGCGAAATTAGCTCCTATGAAACTATTGTTTTCTGTATGAAACTACACTCTTATGGGCAAAACTGATTGATCGGGATCAAAAGGTATTTGGTGCTCTGACCTTGTGCCTATCAGCAGAAATCTACAACAGATTTGGTGAATATAAAACTGCAAAGTCTTTGTATGATGCATTGTGTGAGTTCTATGATGGCAATGAGAAATTGGTCAAGGATAAAGCCGCCCAAGCTGAAAAGGAATTCAATTCTTTTATTGGACACAAAAATGAGAGTCTCACTGATCTCACAAACTGTTTTCTATCCTTTACAAGCACACTGAAGAAGTATGATGAGAAGCTGTCAAACAATGAGCAAGTCATGAAGTTGCTAGATTCTTTTCCACCACAGTGGAGTCTGCAAGTGAGGATGTTAAGGCAAGAAAGAGGATTTTTGGATTACAAACTGATGGACATTATCAATAAGTTGAAGTCCTTTGAGTTAGACCTGAAATGATGAGAATATTGTCAGACAATGCTTCCATCGTAAGCTTACTCACAGAATGCTTCTCTTATTTCATCTACCTCAGATTCATCAAAGCATGTGTCAGCTTATGGTGGTATGACAGGCACTTCTAACAAGACTACAGGCAGTGGATCTACATCAAAATCATCAAGTCTTCCACAGGTTTCTTCAGAAAGCATGGCTCTATTTGATTTCTTTGTACATAGTTATGAAATCTTGGTGGCTGGTGAACTAAAATGAAGAGGAATGACTACAGAAGATATGTATCAGGTGGATCCTGGTGATCTGGAGGAAGCTGATCTTCAATGGCAAATGGCTATGATCACTTTAAGGGCAAGAAGATTCATGGAGAGAACGAAAGGAAGAATTTTGGAAACCAGAATACAAAGGATGGATTTGATAAATCAAAGCTGAGGTGCTTCGACTGCAAACAGCTCGGGTATTTCAAGAGAGAATGTCCATCTCTCATCATGACTAAACCTGGAATAGGAGTTAATCGGGTTATCTTAATTAAGGATAAGGAAGAAAACAAGAAGAAGAAAGAAACAGCTTTTCTAACTAACTTCGATTGGAGTGCTGAGTTAGCTGAAACTAAAGAGGAGAACAATCATGCCCTGGTAGTTGAGATTATAAAGGCAATAAAGAATGAAGTAGAAAGAAAGAGGGAATATGAAGAAAAAGGAAGTGTGAAGAATGCTTATGGAGAAAAGGAGAAAGAGAGTGTGGCGATGGCGAGTATGGTGGATGTTTGTGAAAAAAAAGAGAAGAGTGAAGATGGAAAAGCTGTAAGAGAAGAAGAGTTGAAGGTGGAATCAAGGGTGTGAAATTGTGAGAAAGCCCTAGATGCAAAGAAGAAGATAATGGAGATTCCATATGAGGTAGTTCAAGATATGTGTTCATCTGCTTGCAAACTTCGTCTATTTGGAATTTATAAAGTAAATAACATATTAAAAGAAAACGAAGGGGAACTAAAAAGGGTAAATGAGGAACTTAAAAAGAATGAAGTAAAATTTTTTGTAAAATTAAATGAAGCTTTAAAAGAAAATGATCATTTAAGAAGAACTATTTTTGAAAGAAACATGAAAGTAAATGCTTTGACAAAAAAGATAACTTTAGCTGAATTCGAGACCACTAAACTTAAAACAAAACTTGATAAATGGACTATTTCTGGAATGAAGCTAGAGGAACTCTATAGCAAACAAAGAGGAGCTAGAATTAAGACAGGGTTCGGTTGTGGTGAAGCCACTCATGTTTACCCACCGCCTAGCACCTTTTGCTATTCTCCAATGCCTACACCTCATCCTATAAATGATTTAATTAAAAAGGATAACAACAGTCTATTTGCAAGTTTAGAATGTGTGAATCATAAAGAGGTTCGGGAAGATTATGATTATTGAGGAAGTAGAGGTCTTGGCTGTAGTAGTTCTAGTTCTTCAAATTCCAGAAAGTCTTTTATAGACAATAGTTCTAGTAGAATAGATTGTAGTTTGGATAGTTTGCATTCCAGATGTTCCCATTCCACAATGTCTGAATCAAATGAAATTGATGTTTTAAGCGTTAATGAAAAAGTTGGTGTTCTCAGTAAAGACGATAAACATTCTTCAAAATCAAACTGTTTTGAAAAATTCATTTCTCTTCCCATTCCGACTTTCACTCCCATTCGGATCACTACTCCAAGTGAAACAACATCCTCACATGATTGTAAAATTTCAAAGATAAGAGAATCCACAAATCATGACAGATCTTTTGACTCAGAAAACAAATCACACGAAGTGCGCGTCACTTAGAGTAATTATGATTTTCTTATGTCTGAGTGTGAGGTAGGGATTATTATGGATAATATTCCAATTCAAAAAGATAAAAGAAAAGGCCTAAAATCTCATTGTTTTAATTGTGGAAAAGATGATCACATTGTCAAGCATTGTCCAGAGGTTGTAAATAGAAATGTAGATAATCGCTCTTTAGGAAATATAATAAAACTTTTTGTTGAAAGTTTCTTTTGTACAAATTCATCTTCTCCCAGAACCAAGCCGGTTAAGGTTTGGGTCGTCATGTCTAAATGATTTTCTTTAATTCATTTTCTAGGAACATTCAAGAAGGACTATCAACAGTACTTGGCATGTAGATAGTGGATGTTCCAGGTATATGACCGCCTTGAATGGCCTTCTTACCAATTATTGGATAATCAATGGAGGATATGTCGCTTTTGCGGGTGATAAAAAGGGAGGTAAAATGATAGGTCAAGGTGAGGTATCCAATGGTTCTTTAACCTTGGAAAAGGTAAACTTTGTACCTGAATTAGCATTCAATCTTCTTAGCGTGTCACAAATTTATGACAAGAATATTCCCGTGCTTTTTAAATCTAACGAATGTTTGTTTCTTAAGCCAGAATTTTTAGTTTCAGATGATTTGGTTATCATGCGAGCTCCAAGGAAAAATGACAAATATCTGCTTGATATCTCTTGTCAAAGAATCAACCTCCACCATGACCTATCTCTTGTCAAAAGCTTCTCCCTCTGAGTCATTTCTCTAGCATAGACATTTAGGCCATGTGAATTTTAAAAGTATTAACAAGTTGGTAAAAAAATCTCGTCAGAGGTTTACCACAAAAGGATTTTACTGTAATCGAAAAGTGTATATCTTGTGCTAAAGGTAAACAGCACAAGAAATCACACAAGCTTAAACAAGAAAATTCTATTTCTAATCCTCTTGAGTTATTACATTGTGACCTGTTCAGTCCAATAAGTGTGAAGAGCGTTGCAAAGAAATCTTATTGTCTCGTTGTTATAGATGATTATTCCAGATATTCTTGGGTTCGGTTCCTAGCACATAAAGGGAGACCGCAGAGGCATTGCAGAAGCTTATTTTAACCATTGAGAATATTAGCAACAAGAAAGTTTTAGAGATCAGAAGCGACAATGGAATAGAATTTAGAAATCAAATCTTTGATTCATTCTATGCAGGCAAAGGGATTCTCAGACAATTCCGCACTGCCCGAACACCTCAACAGAACGGTGTTGCAGAAAGAAAGTATCGCACTCTTATTGAAGCAGCACGGACTATGCTCATAGAATCTAAACTTCCTATTATTTTCTGGGCAGAAGCAGTCAACTGTGCTTTCTAAATTCTTGTTGGACTCAACGTGCATTAAAAGGATAATGCTTGCCATAAACAAACATAATGTGTTTTAACATTCAAACAATCATTAACTAACACATTAGTATCATTAACATTCATAACATACACTAATGTAGCTTAAAATTCTTTTTCAGGATTGTAGATAAAGTGGAATTTTTGCTAAGTGTCTGCAGCGGATGAAGACCTTCCACAGCAGATGAACAAGAGTCTGCAGCGGATGAAGAAAAGCTTCCAAGTGTCTACAACGGATGAACAAGCATACACTACGGATGACTAGTCCACAGCTGATGAACTGTCCACAGCGGATGTTCATCCACAACGGATGAACACTCCACAGCGGATGTTCATCCACAGCGGATGAAAACTCCACAGCGGACAACAAACAAAGCAAACACACACCAAGTGTTCACAGCGGACAACATCCAAGAAACTACGGATAGCTTCTCAACCACTCACAGCGGACCATTGTTTATGCACAGCGAACAGTCTATCATCCACAGTGGACAGTCTATCATCCACAACGGAAAGCTTATAGACTTAGGATTATTTATGTAATTTTAGTTTACATAAGGGTATTTTTGTAATTGTATATAGCTATCTGTACAGGCTATAAATAGCATTATACCCTAATCCTTTGTAAGCTTTTGAACAATCAATACAATCAAGCAGTTATTATCATTCAAAGCATTCAATCACTAGCTATCACACACATGTAAACACACACTGATATCATAGCATTAATCATGGGTTTCCGCACCATGATTATTTTTTGTTGAATTCAAGTATAACAATCTGTTGTTATATCTTGTTTGAGAGATTTGAAAAGATCCTTAGGGGAATCAACCTGTTTATGTTCTTATTGTTCATCAAGTTCATAATCAGCATTTATTGATTTCATCAGTTGCGAAAATTTTATCAAACAAGGTTCTGAAAATAGTTTAAGCTTCGAAAGAAAATTTTATCAAACAAGCTTCAGAAGATAATTTAAGCTTCGGAAGAAAATTTTATCAAACAAGCTTCGAAAGATACTTTAAGCTTCGAAAGAAAATTTTATCAAACAAGCTTCGGAAGAAAATTTTTATCAAACATTTGCTTCGGAAGAAATGTACAAGTGAATATAGCAGACAAAACCTACATACATCCGCTATGCACTAGTGAACATAAAAATGTTCATAGCGCATGATGTTGGTAAGACATTCGCTGTGAATACAGTGCCATTTCACAGGGCATGACTTACATTAGTCATCCATTGTAGAAACAATTCAAGTGTACACAGCCTATGTACTCAGGTAAACATACGATGTATATCATCATCAAGTAATTACAGCGCATGAACTAAAGGTTCATCCTCTCTGTGAATAGAGAACATCTCACAGCTTATGAACTTGTTGTCATCAGTTGTAAATTTTTATCACACAAGTGTGCACTACGCTGTTCATTTGTTGTGGACATAGTCAAACATTCAGAGTCCACAACGCATGACCAAGCAGTCATCCCCTGTAGACTCAATCAAACAGTCAAAGAGTCCACAGCGCATGAACAAATGTTCATCCGTTATGAACAAACAAACAAATCATATCAAGTGTCCACAGTGCATGAACAAATGTTCATCCGCTGTGAACAACCAAACAAGTTTTCAAGGGTCCATAGCGTATGAACAAATGTTCATCTGCTGTGAACAAACAAACAATTTTTTCAAGGGTGCACAGTGCATGACCAAATGACCATCTCCTATGAACATAGTACAACATCCAAGGGGCCCACAGCGTACAAGTTTAAATTGTACAGCGAAAAACACTGTTTACACAGCGCATGTGTATTTCACAGCGCATGACTTAAAATTAAACTTTAACTGTTTACATAGTGGACATACAAACTGTATACACAGTGGACGTTCATTTTGTCCATTGTATATATACATCAACACTTGTGATTTTTTCATTTATCACGAGTGAGAGAGAGAAAATCAAATTTTCAAAACGTTCAAAAATTCCGCTAAACCCTTAAAACCCTGTTCGATTCTAAACCTAAAATCTATTTCATTTCTCTTCTGATTTCCAATCAAATAGGTATGTTAACATCATTCAAATCATCAAACAATCATTAAAACATATTGTTCATTGTTTCTAATTCAAACAATGTACGACCTTGTCAAACTTTGAACCCAAAATCAAAACATGAATCTTTTGATGTTTTAAACCAAATCAAACACTAAATATGTGTTAGATGATCTTAGTTGAATGTATTAAGACTGTTTTGTTGATGTAATTTGATTAAGTGTTCATCGGGTTCATGAACAGTTATGATGTTCTTGCCAAAATCATACAAAAACTAATGTCTGACCTTTGAAAATATTTAAACAAACATAAAATTTGTTATAACTTGGTAAACATGTTCAAAAGTCAGTAACAAACAAGTAAAATCAGTTAATTTGGCATGGCATTGAACACATAAACATTAAATGCATACTCATTCAATGTGCATTAAATGGTCTTTTGTACTTTAAAAGGTCAAACTGAAGTTCATGAACAAGTTGTTATGAGTTATAATTATTGTATGATTTGAACAAAACAACTTTTTGTGACAAAACAAACAAAATGCAAAACAATTTGGATTAAAACAAATTGAATCAAACAAGATCTTCATGATCAAAATTGACCAAACATTTGACTTTTGATAAATCCAACTGACTAATTTGCATACGTAATTCATCATTTTATAACAATCACAACAGTCAGTAAACACTTGATCAGCATTTCATCATCTCAAAGATCAAACATCTTTATCATACAAGTTACTAACTCATTCTTTTTCATCATTGCAGATATGGCAAACCTAGTGTTTGTCAGAGATCACAACCTTTGTGCCTATCTCAATGCTGATTCTCCTAAAGCTGAGAATTACAGAGATATGATTCATGCCATAAGACAAACTAGACTGGTTCATGCCATGACAACAAGACCAGAGATATATGAGGATCACATAGTCCAATTTTTGACTCATGCTCATCTAGAGCAAATGAATGACCAACAAGTTGTTATGTCTAACATACATGAGCATCAGATCATCATATCTGAGGAAGTAATAAGGAGGGTGTTACAACTGGGTGATGAGGATGCTTAAGTCCCAATTGAGTTTGATGAGAACTATGTCCTGCATGTTTTCAGACAGATTGGCTATACTGGTACAATTAACAGAAAGCAAATCAAGAAATCATACATGTGTGCTCAATTCAGATTTCTAATGCAAACATACTAGAAAACAATGTCTAATAGAAAAACTGGTTGGGATGCAACATCACTGAGAAGCTCATCTGCTATTGCTAGTATAATAGCAAGAAGCCCTTTTAATTTTGCAGCTCAAGTGTTGAATGGTATGATCTATAACTTGACTGAAGTGAGGAATAAGTTTCACATGTATCCAAGATTCCTTCATATGATCATTGATGATCTTTTACCAAGCATAACAAGAGAAGGAGCTGTCTTCTAACCTGTTCATTTTATTGAACATGTCTTTAACAGAATCAAGTCAAGAGCTTATCAAGGAGATGAGATTCCTATTCCACCTCACATGATAGATCATGATCTTCCAATTCCTGAAGTGTTAGATCATATGAGGTTGGTACAACCAAAACAACACTTAGAACAATTTTGTGTGCAAGTTGAAGAAGTCTTTCGAAGACAAAACTACTCTTCCGTGGCTATGTCAAAGATCTTCCAAAGCATTATGTCTGAAGAACTTCCGGAGGAAAACTAAGTCTTCTGAGACTAAGTAGTTTTCCTTCCGAAGTATATGAGGAACTTCCAAAGGATAGAACAAAGTCTTTCGAGACAAATCAGTTCTCCCTCTGAAGCAATCACATTTAGAAGATCCAAGACAAAGTCTTCCGAAGAATAAAGTCGTAAAGACCTATAGAAGATTCGAAAGAAGTTGTTTCTTTTGAAGTATAAATGGCCTACGAAGAAGTTATTCTTTCGAAGCCATTTAGCTTCGGAAGAATCAACTATGAACCAGTGAGCATAAGTGTGGTCTGTCTGACAGACTCTGATATACTGCATGATGCTTTTCCTAACCCATGTAGTTGACCATACTTTAATCCACTGTTCACCTTTTCAACTTAGTACAGATGCGATCTTTAGTTGGTGACAAAAGGTAAGTCATGGACCTGTCATGACTACCTTATCTAGGATATTATTTTATCTTAGATACTTTACTTCTAGCAATGTAGTATTTGTCTAGTTGAAGATTCCAGCTAGTTTTCCAAGTATAACCGGCTGTAGATAGTAGTATATATAGTTTCTCATTGTAACTTAAGTAGCATGAGCTTAAGATTCTTGTAATACTGAGTTGAGAAGTAATATATACAAGTATCTTGAAAACCATTCTCTTGTTTATTAACTTCATATATTATTATCAACTTTAGTTTGAGATTCTGTGTTTCATCGATCCAGTGAGACTTAGTGAGTTCTGTGTTTAAAGTCAAAACCGATCCTGTAATTGGTATCAGAGCTTCCAGGCTCTTGATTGTGAGATCTAACCATCCCAAATCACCGTTGCTTCTTCACACTCACTCACTTCACTTTAATGGATCTTAACCAGAAATTCTTTGAGTCCGAAATGGGAACCATGACCAAGGCTCCTATCATCACTTCTGATGATTTTTGAACTTGGTACAAATGTATTGAAGGGTTCATCAAGTATCAAGATAGCCGCATGTGGAAATATATCACTCATGGTCCTTACCTTCCTAAGGTAGCATCCCCAGCGGGTAATGGTGCCATGATAGAGAAGGCAGTTGAAGACTACTCTGATGAAGACTTCAAGAAAATAGACATTGACTGCAAAGCAATGGCTATTTTGCTTACAGCCATACCAAACTCCATAATGGTTGGCTTTCAGCAATACGAGTCAGCCAAAGAACTCTTTGATACTTTGAAGCTGATGTACTCAGGTTCCACTGAATCCAAGGAGTCCAAGAAGGATGTACTGAAGCAGAAGTTTGAAAACTTCACATATATCATTGGTGAGACCTTGAGCCAGTAATACTTTAGGTACATGAACTTGATCACCTTTCTTCAGTCTATGGGAGTGGATCTTCAGAAGAGAAACATTGTAAGGAAATTCATGAGTGCACTTCCTCATGAATGGACTTTTTATTATGTTTCTATCAAGAGAACGGAGAATCTTAACATTCTTACCATGACTAAAATGTACGGAATCCTTGATGGATACCATATGGAGATGGAGACTCAGAAGATCCAACAGATGAACCGACCCTCAAATCCTGCTGTCGGCAATGCTCTACATGTTGCTGAAGGATCAAGACAACCTCAGTTGTACCTGAACTATCCCTAAAAGCCATCATCTTCCTCTGGGCCATACATCACTTTCCCTAAGACACCCAGGTCTTAACAGGCTCAACACACTCCTTTTCAGGATAGTTGTGCCTTTGTCTCAGGAAATGAACACTCTAGAGATTTTCAATTTTTCTTTGATGATCTAGAGTGCTTTAGCCCAGATGACATTGAGTACATGGACATTGTCCAACAGATAGCTCTCCTTACCTACAGAGCAAAGAAGTTCTTCAAAAGAACAAGAAGGCAGTTCCCTCAGAATCCAACCAACAACAAATTTGGAATTTATAAAAGCAAAGCCAAGTGTTACAACTATAACCAGCTTGGTCACTTTGCTAGGGAATGCAAAGCTCTAAGATCCAATCCTGGAGCAACTTAAGCCTCCCAACATCCTACCACCTCAAGGGCTGCACCAAAAACTATTGAGCAGCAAACTACGACAGTTGCTCAAGAGGTTGACTGAGATTTATGGTGCAAGATGTCACTCCTGCTCAAGCTCTCATGGCTGGAACTGAAGACAGCAAGGTATATGAAAACCTCTGTACTCCAGCTTGTATTGCTAAGGTTAAACTTTATCAGGATTACAACATGGAAATTAAATCTGATACTGTGTAAGGCCCCGTTCCCGGGACGCTTACAATTGGACCGTCATCGCATAAAACATTTAAAAGATACATCATTATCGTAGCGGAATTTAAAAAACTTCTCATTTATAAATTAAAACATATCATTTCATTACATCATTCATGTAAATTACAAAATACATCATATCAAAATATGAATGCCAGCCACAAAACGCTCCCAGTAGCTTATGCATCCATGCCTGCACCTCCTCGGCATCAACACCAAAAACCAACCAACTATTATACATACAAAAAGTCAGCGACGCTGAATGAGTTCTAGTTTTATAAATAAAATACTTTACTTTTGTTAAAACATAACCTTTACGTTCGTTCGTGATCAAACATCATACGTACACATTGATAATAATTATTTATTTTCTTCATCATCGTTCATCATTATTATTCATTAGATCTCTTACCATCATCCAGATCCTGTCTCATGCAATACCCCCGACTCGTGCTCGAAAGCTGATACTGTGTCGAGGCCTGTAACAAACCCCTGACTCGTGCCAGAAGGCTGACACAGTACCGGAGTACGTAACAAGGATCCCATCTTGTATGTAACACCCCCGACTCGTGTTCGAAAGCTGATACTGTGCCGGGGCCTATAAACAAACCCCCCACTCGTGCTCGAAAGCTGACACAGTACCAGGTCGAGCAACAAGGTCTCATCTCCTTCGCATGACATCCTGTCTCATGCAATACCCCCAACTCGTGCTCGAAAGCTGATACTGTGTCGGGGCCTGTAAACAAACCCCCAAACATCGATCTAGCACATCTTAACATAAATCTACCATGCTACAAACACTGGAACATGCTAAACATCAAACATAACCTCAAAAACAGCCTCTAAAACAAACAACAACAGAGCGCCATCGAACAACATGCTGAAACTCACGGTTACTTCAAAAATCTTATGCTCGGTATGAATAATAGCCCTAAACACTTTGTAAACCAGTAAAAAGAGGGGATCTAGAAACTCACCTGTTGCAGCCTTCGAGTAGGGCACTTCAAACCCGAGACCCACCTGCAATACACACCTAAAACCCACGAAAACAAGCACTAAACACCCAAAATCTCGGTCTAGAACCCAAAAATTCAGTTGAAGCCGAACATATATTCAGGAAAACTCACCTTTCGTAGCTTCTTCTTCTCCTCTCTCTCTAGAACCGGTGAAAACTCTGCTTCTTTCTTCTTTGCAACCGAGAACAGGTAGTAAGTGGGGGCATGGGCCGCCATGCCCTCCTTTTTAAACACAATAATACTAAAGTTTGCATCTTGCATAACTTTAGTCCGTCAGCTTGGGTTATTTATTCTTTCTTTCTTTATACTTTTCTTTTCTTTTCTTTTTAATAAATTTCCGGGTGTTACAAGTCCACCCCCCTTAAATAGGTTTTGTCCCCGAAACCTGTCACTCCTCGAACAGTTGTGGATAATACTATCTCATCTCTTCCTTGATCTTACATGCAGGCTCAGAACCTTTTTTGGGCTCCACTGTATTTGCATAAGTGAAACCACCCTTCTCCTTAGCCCTTTTCTCCCTTCTACCAATAATGGCCTCCTGTTGCTCCACGTAGTTGAGTCGTTCGTCCATCTCGATATTCTCTAGTGGCACGATCATGTCCTCCTTGGCTAAGCACTTTCTTAGATGAGATACACGGAACGTCAGGTGAATTCTACTTAACTCATCGGGTAGCTCCAGTCAATAGGCCACTTCTCCTACCTGAGCAACAATTTAGAATGGCCCTATATACCTCGGTAATTGCTTTCCTTGCTTTCTGAATTGGATGATCCCTTTCCAAGTCAAGGCCTTCATCATAACTCCATCGCCGTAGGTCGGCACCGAACTCTTGTCAGGCGTAGTTGATCAGACCATCTTCTCACGACACCTGGTGTTTGTCTCATAGGCTACTAGCCAATCCTTCCCAAGGCACGCATCAATCCACCTAGGTTGATCTTGAACAGTCTAGCAGGAAACACGTGCTCTCCTAATTCCATCACGCAATCCTCTAGGGCATCAGGTAACTTAGTGGACTTACCAATAGCAATTTCTACATTAAAAGGCTCATCGACCTTCCTACTCCTAACGTGCAACTTATCACAGAATGCAGCAGGAATGAAACTACTACTAGCACCACGATCAAAGCACAGATGAACAATTTAATTTACTAGAAACGTACCTGACATCATGTCGGAGTCCGCTCTAGCCTCCTCTCGGTCATAGTGAATGCTCTGACCTTCATCCTCTGCTTTCCTTTTCAGCCCCTTTCCTTACACAGGAGCTCCCTGCCCTTGACTTCTTGCAGTCTCTGCTCATATGCCCAGTCTCACCACATCTGTAACATCTAGCCATGTGACAATCCCTCGCCCTGTGGCCCTCTTTCCCACACTGGAAGCAGATGTTCAATCCCTACCTGCACTCTCCTACATGGCCTCTACTACACTTCTTGCATGCTTCTTCCCTCCTAATTACCATTTTCCGGTCATCGACCCTCCTCGTCTTACCTCCAGCCACAAATCCACCATCATTATCCCGCCTTCCATTCCTATTCTTAACATAGCCCCGCTCCTTCTCTTCATCCACTATCGTCACTGCCTCTCGCTCGTCAAACAGCCTCCCCGCTAGGTCAACCACCGACCTAAACGTACCTGGTCGGGTAGCGATCAGATGTCTGCGGATATCTGCCGACAGACCTTGAATGTACCTCTTGATCTTTCGTGACACAGGCGTCACCTGATCTGGCACTAGCCTTGCCATCTCATTGAACTTTGTGGTGTACTGTTGGTGCGTCATCGTTCCCGCCTCCAACTGCAGGAACTCTGTCTCAACTTTGTCAAGCTCCCTGTAAGGGTAAAACTCCTTAATTACTAATCTCTTCAGCTCATTCCACCTTTTCCTCCCGATTGCCCTGGTACCCTCGGCTTGGACAAGGTTGTCCCACCAGCACAAGGCTAAATCCATAAATGAGTGGGTTGCGAACTTCACCTTCTGATCCTCGCGGCACTCGCTAATGTCCAGTACTGCCTCCATCCCCCTCACCCAATGATGAGTAGCAGCCGCACTCCCATTCCCATCAAACATAAGGGGCCTGCACCTTTGGAATGCCCCATAGCTACATCCCTTCACAGTTTCCTGCACAGCTTCCTCCTCCTCCTCATCGTCACTGGAAATAACCATATCAGTCTCTGGTTGCTCCCTTCCCCTCATACATCCTTCCTCGCCTCCTCGTCTAGCGGTCTTCCTCTTCTCGCCATCCTTATTCTCATCCCCCTTCACAGCTCTAATGACCTCGGTCACTACAGTCGGCAGAATCGTCTGCATTACCTGATGAACTTCCTCTGCTACCGCCTCCCTCATTGAGGCTCTCATATTAGCACTCCTGTCCTCACCGTCCTAGTGACGAAGCTCAGGCTCTTCAGGAGCCGTCTTAGCAGTCTTAGCCCTGATCCTCGTGACACGCGGTCTAACACCACGTCCACCCTGACCTCCACCTCGCGAAGCCTCGGAAGATCCACCACCAGCCATCTCTAAACACTACAAGATTCAGACACCAACACGGTCATTCAAGGTCATAGCTCAGATTATGTCAAATATAGTAAGTCCCTAATTATAGTGGCCAGGTGTGATTAGCCACTTACTTTACTCTTCATTCTCCAAGCATTTTCTATCCTGAGTACATCAGTATCTAAATCTACACAAAAGCACATAAATTACATAACACGCGCACATAATTCCCCTTTTCCAGTAACTTACATAAAACATTTACATAAAACCTTTACCTGCAGGCATGTAGCTACTAGGACTGGCATCCCTTTCCTTTTCATGTCCCATTCTCAGTTTAAGTTTAGGTTTTTGAAAATATTTTACCCAATTCTTTTAAACTTTGGCTCTGATACCAACTTGTAAGGCCCCGTTCCCGGGACGCTTACAGTTGGACCGTCATCTCATAAAACACTTAAAAGATACATCATTATCGCAACGGAATTTAAAAAAAAACTTCTCATTTATAAGTTAAAACATATCATTCATTACATCATTCATGTAAATTTCAAAATACATCATATCAAAATGTGAATGCCATCCTCAAAACGCTCCTAGTAGCTTATGCATCCATGCCTGCACCTCCTCAGCATCAACACCAAAAACCTACCAACTATTATGCATACAAAAAGTCAGCGATGATGAGTGAGTTCTAGTTTTTAAATAAAATACTTTACTTTTGTTAAAACATAAACTTTACGTTCTTTCGTGATCAAACATCATACGTACACATTGATAATAATTATTAATTATCTTCATCGTCGTTCATCATTATTATTCATTACATCTCTTACCATCATCCAGATCCTGTCTCAGGCAATATCCCCGACTCGTGCTCGAAAGCTGATATTGTGCCGAGGCCTGTAAACAAACCCTCGACTCGTGCCCGAAGGCTGACACAGTACCGGAGTACGCGACAAGGATCCCATCTCGTATGCAACACCCCCGATTCGTGCTCGAAAGCTGATACTGTTCCGGGGCCTGTAAACAAACCCCCGACTCGTGCTCGAAAGCTGACACAGTACCGGGGCGAGCAACAAGGTCTCATCTGCCATCCTATCTCATGCAATACCCCCGACTCTTGCTCGAAAGTTGATACGATGCCGGGGCCTGTAAACAAACCTCCAAACATCGATCTAGCACATCTTAACATAAATCTACCATGCTATGAACACTGGAACATGCTAAACATCAAACATAACCTCAAAAACAGCCTCTAAAACATACAACAACAGAGCGCCATCGAACAACATGCTGAAACTCATGGTTACTTCAAAAATCTTTTGCTCGGTATGCATAATAGCCCCCAAACACTTTGAAAACCAGTAAAAAGAGGGGATCTAGAAACTCACCTGTTGCAGCCTTCGAGTAGGGCACTTCAAACCCAAGACCCACATGCAATACACACCTAAAACCCACGAAATCAAGCACTAAACAACCAAAATCCCGGTCTAGAACCCGAAAATTCAGTTGAAACCGAACATATATTCAGGAAAACTCACCTTTCGTAGCTTCTTCTTCTCCTCTCTCTCTAGAACATGTGAAAACTCTGCTTCTTTCTTCTTTGCAACCGAGAATAGGTAGTAAGTGGGGGCATGGGCGGCCATGCCCTCCTTTTTAAACACAATAATACCAAAGTTTGCATCTTGCATAAACTTGGGTTATTTATCATTTCTTTCTTTATACTTCTCTTTTATTTTCTTTTTAATAAATTTCTGGGTGTTACATATTGAGTCCTTAAACATCCTAAAATCTGATTTCAAGAAAGCAGAATCTGACTATAAACTCAAAATTGAAAATGTTTCCTATTTAAAGCATGAACACACAAACTACAGGGCTCAAATAAAGGATTTGATTTCTAAGTTGATTGAGGCTCAAGCCCAGCTAGTAATAGCTGAGGCTAAAGCAAAGAAGTATGCTATTGAAAAACATAACTTCAATACCATCATTGCATCATCCTCCCACTCAAAGGTGTGTTATCAAAACAAAAATGGGTTGGGAACCAATGAAATTGCTCCACCACACTCTTATGTATCTGTTAGACAGCCAAGATATGGTACTCATGCGCAAGAGGTTCCAACTACTGACCCACTACCGAATGAGCAAAAGAATGATGCAGCTATGGTGACCACCACAGGGAAGGATAAGGTAGAAAACCTTATTCCCACAGCTGATGTCCTACCCCTAACCACCAAAGAGAGAAAGAACAAAATCAAGGCAACAAAGAAAATTGCCAAGAAGGTGACTGAGTCTAGGATGAAGATAGAGCCCAGACAAAAGGGTGTATTCATTTCAACCGGATTCTAAGTGGTTGGAAACTCTGACTCAGGAAAGGAATGTAGTACCAGCATTCCTGTCAAACAAAAGGATCAGAAGTTAAAAAGGAAAGCTGTTGAAGAAAAGGAGTGCAAGAACCAATAACCATCACGCCCCATCAAGAGTAACATTAAGTGCATAATCTGTGGTCTGCATAACCACATGGCTAAAGATTGTTACTATAATCCTGCAAGCACACATTATGTAACCAATGTTAAAAGGGAAGGAGTCAAGGAAGGTTTCACATTTGGACCTTATCACATGGTCCAAGTGACAAGGAAAGGAAAGCTTGTTTCCGAAGCTAAGTTGCTTTTGGAAGAAAATCATTCTTTCGAAAGAAAAATAGCTTTGGAAGACAAGCCAAAGAACAAACAAAGGAACAAAAGGAATCCTTTGAAATCTTCCAAAAAGAAAGTAGTCTCGGAAGAAGGTCATGCTGCTCAATCCTCTTCAGGATCATCTACACTGGTCAACCATAGGATGGTATGGAAGAACAGAACAGATGCTGTAGCCAGTACCTCTTCTTCACAAACACAAATTGAACCCACTTGCCTATACTTTGGTTCAATTAAATCATCTACATTGGAAGAACCCAAGACCAACAAGACTTGGGTTTCCAATAGTAACTAATCATCTCACTTTATGTGCAGGGACATCCACATGACAAGAATGGAAATATATGGATTGTGGATAGCGGATGCTCCAGGCACATGACAGGGAACAGATCTCTTCTTCAATAATTTGAACATTTTGATGGAGGTCCTATTCAGTTTGGAGGTGAAGCCGGAGGATACATTTCTGGTAGAGGTAGTGTATCCAATGGTAAGTTAAAAGTTGACAAAGTAAACTTTGTCAAACAGCTTGAACACAATCTGTTAAGTGTTTCTTAATTCTGTGATCAAAAGCACCAAATGCTTTTCACAGAACATGAGTGCATTATCCTCAAACCCGGGATGACAATTCCTCAGGAATTGGTGCTTCTTAGATCTCCTAGGAGAGGGGATATGTACAAGATAGATACGAACAATGCTTCCCCACTAGGTGAAGTATCATGCTTTCTTTCCAAAACCAATGGTGATGAGTCAACTCTTTAGCATAAAAGAATGTGCCATGTTTATTTTAAAACCATGAACAACTTGGTTAAAAATAATTTGGTACATGGTGTGCCTAAAAAGGAGTTTTTCTGTAAAGACAACTGTGTTACTTGCCTGAAAGGAAAACAACACAAGGTCACTCACAAATCCAAAGAGGTTAACTCTATCACCACTCCATTACACTCTTTTTGGTCTTACAAGTATAATGAGCATTGGAAGGAAATCATACTGCCTTGTGATTGTTGATGATTTTACAAGATTCACTTGGGTATTCTTTTTAAGAACTAAAGATGAAGCGGCTGAAACTTTAAAATCTTTTATTCCTAAAATTGAAAATCAAAAGGATCACAAGGTAAAAATCATTAGAAGTGATCAAGGGACTGAGTTTAAGAATCAAGTTCTTGACTCATTCTGTAACTCAAAAGTGATTACCAGATAATATAGTGCTCCTAGAACTTCTCAACAGAATGGTGTTGCTAAAAGGAGGAACATGACACTTATTAAGGCTGGAAGAACAATGTTAGTTGATTCAAAACTGCCTCTAACTTTCTGGGCAGAGGCAGTCAGCACTGCATGTTATGTGCAAAACAGAGTTCTTATTGTTAAGCCTCATGGGAAGACCCTTATGAGCTATGGAACAAGAGGCCACCATTCATTGGCTTTCTTAGGTCCTTTGGCAGCAGGTGTACAATACTCAACACAAAGGACAATTTAGCAAAATTTGCTGAAAAGTCGGATGATGCTATCTTTGTTAGATATTCCTCCACCTCTTTTGCTTATGGAGTGTATAATAGCAAAACTCAATAGTTTGAGGAATCATCCAACATTGTTGTTAATAAGCATACTCCTTGTGTTAGAGGGAATGGACCTGAATACATTTTTGATTTAGAACTGTTTCCAAACTATTTTAAACCATCTTGTGAGAATGTTTCAGCTGGAACAGGAACTCAAAGTGACCCATATGAAGATCAACTGTTTGAGTTACCCAGACCTATTTCTAGTTCTCCAAGAAGAAATGAAGAACAAGCTCCTACTGCTAAAAGTCCTGAAAGCATTAGTATCTCATGAAACAAAGGAGCTTCAACAAATTGTCAGCTCATTGAGCCTCATAACCCAAAGGTTGACAATGCAAGCACTCAACACCAAGCTGATGAATACAATGACATGGAGGAATAGGCAATTGTTGATGCTGCTTCACAGCATACTGCCATTGATGATGTCACTCATTCATTCAATCAGTCCTCATTGAATGAATGTGAGACATCAACTGGAGAAGGTGTTCGAAATTCTGAGCAAAACTTCTCGAACTTAGACCAATTTGTGCATTTGGATGTAATTCCTAGGCTCAGGATTCACAACACTCATCCAGTTGAAAACATCATTGATGAACATGCTAGGCATGTTATCTCATCTCCCTATGATTCTTCAAAAGAAGATGAGGGTTATCTGCAACTCATTATCAAAGACTTGATTTCTAAAGTCTCAAACCTTAAATCAAAGGTTAAGACTTTAGAGGACAGGTCGGCCATTCAGCAACTTGAAATTGAATATCTCAAGGCTAAACTAGCTGAGACACAGATTGAGAAGTCTGCCAGGCACGTACCTATCCAGGTTTCTTTAAGTTCTTCCTTCAGCTCATCTACTTCTCAAGATGATGCTACCAAAAAGGGAGAGAATGTACAGAAACAACATCATGTGGAACCTACTTACACCATAGCAATAACTTCTCCTGATACCTTATCTATCTTTTACCCCCAACAGCATCACCCTACAATATTCTTCCCTCAACCAGCTCCCATTACCTTTTAAATGGACGAAAGGATGTTCATAGATCTCAATAGGTTTCTAACCAAATTTCTATTGAGCTCCTCCATTGAACAGGCCTCCCCTGATCTAGCTGTCGCCTACTTTGGAGCTGAAGAGCTTCAAAGGCTGAATGCACCACCTTCCTCTAAAGAGGAAGTTAGTCAACCTAAGGTCTCTACTGAACCCAAGATTAACTTCAAAGGGGATGTACAGACTGATAGCCCAGCAACTGATTTGGATGGGACAGGTGATGCAGTTCCAGTTACTTCCGAGGTAGAAATCCAAGCTACTGAAGGAATAGTTGAACTGTCTTCACTGTCTAGTGATCTATTCATCACAGAGACAATCCTTGAACTAGCCTTTGATATTAACAGTGAGGACTCCCTTACAACTCCTCTCTTACAAGACCCACTACTTCAAACACCCTCACTCCAAGCTGAATCTTCTGAACCTGAGTTCCCAAAGGCTGAATCTTCCTCTGATCCTAAGGGGAAGAGAAAGCTTACTGCTAAGGAGCTACTAGAAGAGGAAATATTGGAGAAGCTAAAGAAGAAGGGCAGACTTGATACTAGAAAGTTGTTGGCTACAAGTAGCAAAGCAGCAGCAGCCGCCCAAGCAAGTCTCAACAATAAAAGGAGGGTGGAAATCATTGATAGGCTCATCAGCCTAGGAGTAGCCAGCAAAGAAACTCTTCTACTCCCAACTGATGAGCTTATGAAACTAGAAAAGACAACCTTGCAGCACAAAGAAAAGGAAGAAGCAGTAAGGTTGGCCAAAGAGGAGGAAAGAAGGAAGAAGAAGGAAGAAGAAGGAAGAAGCCATAGAAAGGGAGAGGATGGAGAGAATAGCCTTTCTTTGCAATTGAGGCTATTCTCAAGAGGAGCTGGCACCTCACAAAAATGACATGATCTTGTTTCTTTTTCACAAAGAGCAAGATCTAATCAACAAGGAGAGGAAGAAGGCTGGCAGGGAGAAGCTAAAAGAGAAGAGAAAGAAAGAGGTAGAGGGAGAACTTGCGGCTACCAAAAAGGAGGGAGACAAGGATTAGATGAAATCCTATCTCTGAGCTCACAGCTTCTTCGGCAGGCAAGTGGGTCCCATGTCAATCAAGACCCTACAGCGACATGTCAGCGACATCAAGGCTGACATTCGCTTAGGAAGAAGGCAGGAGGTTGCTCAAACTCCTAGTGTTCAAAGGATGGCACCCAAACCAATACCCAAACCACTACCCAAAACATATCCTACACCTTCTCCCTTCCCCATCAAAATAGAACCTTTCACCCCTGAACCTTCACCATCAACCTTACCTATACCACCACCCACTGCTTCCCACCAACCACCACCACCACCTATCCTACAACCCAAAACACAACCAAGAACCCACTCAAAAACCAAACCATCCTCTAATCCATTAAAACCCCTAAACTTGGAAAAATTCAAGAAGATAAAGAAGAAGCTCACAAATTGCACAACACAGAGTGACATCTCTTGTGAGGAAGAGTCTATCCAGTTGACTTTCATTGATGGCTCTTCTAGTTCCCTCATAAGAGATGCATTCCTTGATCTTCCTAGAGGAACACTGGACCAAGCTCCTCAACTTCTTGCAACAAATTTAGATACTCTTAATGAAGTCGAGAAGAAGTTAAGAAGAATGTTGGTGACTCTGCTGGACACTAGGAAAGGGAACAAACTGCCATCAAAACCCCTCAATCCTAGAAAGCAAATTGTCCAGTGGAGGTTCGATGAAGATTCCTACAGCTTTGCTATGGAAAGGGAGAATGGTGAAGTTACCAGGGCTGACAATTCATCTCCGCTACATTCCAGCAGATTTGACATTACAGAGTTAGCAGAGAAGCCATTCTCCAATCCCTCCAACCCTGAGATAGCTGCTCATATCAGAAATCATTTAAGCAGCCTTTATCTAGCTGAGCTCACAAAGAAGGCCAAGATTGAAGAAGAGTTGAAAAGAAGAGCACAGGATGCAGAAGAAGGCACAAGCACAAAAGGGAGGACCTTTCAACAAATGGTTGAGGGCTCCACTTCAGATCCTATAGTTAGATGGGAATATGACTACCTTTCCAATCAACTAACACTCTTCAGAGGGATGCAGCAAAGAGTACACGTCATTCAGAGCAACCGACTGGATTTATTATCTACGAATGACCTGCATAAACTCCTTACCACCACATCAGGGAAAAACAAAGAGACAGATAAATATCTACTTTCCTTGGTGTTGAATACTTTGAAGAGCAGGAGGAAGTGAAGTTTTAGTAGCATCAGCCTAGGGGGAGTTTGTTGGATCACATGAGGCTGGTGCAACCAAAACAACACTTAGAACAATTTTGTGTACAAGTTGAAGAAGTCTTCCGAAGACAAAACTACTCTTTCACATCTATGTTAAAGATCTTTCGAAGCATTATATCTTAAGAACTTCCGGAGGAAAACTAAGTCTTTGGAGACTAAGTAGTTTTCCTTCCGAAGTATATGAAGAACTTCCGAAGGATAGAAAAAAGTCTTCCGAGACAAATCAATTTGCCCTCTGAAGCATTCACACTTAGAAGATCCAAGACAAAGTCTTCCGAAGAATAAAGTCATAAAGACCTGTATAAGATTCGAAAGAAGTTGTTTCTTCCAAAGTATAAATGGCCTCGGAAGAACTTATTCTTCCGAAGCCATTTAGCTTTGGAAGAATCAACTATGAACCAGTGGACATAAGTATGGTCTGTCTGACAGACTCTGATACACTACATGGTCCTAACCCATGTAGTTGACCATACTTTAATCCATTCTTCACCTTTTCAACTTAGTACAGATGCCATCTTTAGTTGGTGACAAAAGGTAAGTCATGGACCTGTCATGACTACTTTATCTAGGATATTATTTTATCTTAGATACTTTACTTCTAGCAATATAGTATTTGTCTAGTTGAAGATTCCAGCTAGTTTTCCAGGTATAACCGGTTGTAGATAGTAGTATATATAGTTTCTCATTGTAACTTAAGTAGCATGAGCTTAAGAGTCTTGTAATACTGAGTTGAGAAGTAATATATACAAGTATCTTGAAAACCATTCTCTTGTTCATTAACTTCGTATATTATTTATCAACTTTAGTTTGGGATTCTGTGTTTCATCGATCAGTGAGACTTAGTGAGTTCTGTGTTAGAGTCAAAATTGATCCTGCATGAAGTATTTTTGAGGATTCCTGGTCAAGGTGACCCTCACATGCTCTTCCAAATATGATTCACCAAGATTCAATCATTCAACCAGAACCAATAAATCAAGAAGAAGAAGTTGCACCAATGCCAGAGCAAATCATTCATGAAGAACAAGCACAGGAAGAAACCCAAAAACAAGAGCATATTCAGTTTGAACTTCACATGCCATCACCACCACAAAGCCCAGCCTTTTCTGATGAACAAACATTATCCTCACCGTTGAGAGACATTGATGCTTCATTAGCAGAACAAGCAACTGAACAAATAGAAGTTGGTACATCATCTCAACATAGGCTAGATCAAGCAGAACAAAGTGCTCATGATTAACAAATACAAGGTGAAGGGTAGACAAGTGAAATACCAACAGAGGAAGAAATTGAGTACTCAAAAGTGTTTTTATTCCCTGAGTACAACAAGCTTATTGAAAAGTCAAACAACAGAGCAAAAAGGCTAAAAGAAAAGCTCAAAAGTAAAGATGAGGAGATAGCAAAGCTTACAGCAGATCAAATAGCTCAAAAGTTGACTGTTTAGTTTTTGGAACAACAACTTAAAAAATGAAATGAGGAGGTGAAAATGAAAGAACATGATCTCAGTAGTGCAAGTCTAGATATTGCCTACTTGAAAGAACATGCAGTACCGTCAGTTAGGTACGCAGGTGCCTTCCTTTTGTCGGCCATAGCTTTGATGTCCTGTAAGAAATATCATGAGTAATTTGGTTTCTCATAGCTCATCATTGTAATAATAATAGTACTATTAGTAGTAGTGATGGCAATAGTGTCAGATATCCCAACAGTATCAATAACCAGAGGTATCAGTAATCAATAGTATCAGAAATCAGTAGTCTCTTCAAATAATAACAAGTAAAGTAGTTTATTTTAGGAAAAACCTTTAGGCCACTCGAAGTAAATTTCAAAAATCATAACTTTCAAACAAAAAGGTCCAATCATTACCTAAAGGTCCATGCTGGAATTTACGCGTCCCGTAACTTCATGATTACGTTGATCAAGTGTAATTATCAATTTACCCAACCCGATCATCCCAACACTTTCCCATAAGGACGGTCCTAAGGTATCAGTGTTGTAGCCTAGGGTATACTATGGTATTCCCAACTTCTCTACAACCTTTGGCTCTGATACCAATCTGTCACACCCCGGGCCCAGGTAGGGTGGGACGTCACAGACTAGCAACAACATATGGCAGCGGAAACAAACCATCATAAGAGCACAAAAGGAGAGAACATCACATGGCATTATATTTTAAAAGACACCGGGCCTGAAGTAGGCCTAGCCCCCAATACAAGTACATAAATTCAACAATACAAATTGTTCCATGATAACCAAATTAACTTGTTCCAAATGTTTTAAAACTAATCAAAGCAATGCCATGGGTCATGGTGCTAGGTCGTCATAAGTCTTCTACAAAAGCCAGACCTTCATCACGGGTTACCTGAAACATGCTTAAAAAAAATTTTGTCAACTAAAAAGTTAGTGAATTCAAGTGCTTAAAGTTTAACACAAAAGGATTCAATAAAATCCATGTTTGATTTAAAAGTCATAGTTTCATTATTGTGGGGATCACAATCAACCCTGCACTCAGTCTCGGCTAGCCTCTTCAAAAGTTATGTTATACCGGTTAATCCCGAAGGAAGAACTGAGCCTCAAACAGTAGACCATACCTGCCGGATGGTTCACCCTAGTATCTTACAAAAACCTGTCACATGACACAAACGACCCCGCAGGATCTCAGTGTGGTACCCTTCCCGTTCATCACGGAAGGCACTGTGTGTGGGGGATTCCCCAAGTAGATCTACCCATATAAAACAAGCGGTTCATACAAGAGTTAATGATCGTGATAAAAGTAAAAACAGGTTCTAACATTTCCACAACATATAGCATCATAGTATAGGACAGAAATAGTTTAGTTTTAAACAGAGCATGCTTCATCCCAAAAACAGTAGTAAAAAGGGAACACTAGAACTCACCTTAAGTTTCAAGCAACGGGTTCTTAGAGTACCGGGAAAGTTTCAAGTCTAGCACCCTACCATCAAGATTAAGTGATAAGCCACTAGTTCTAAGGTCACATGAGGTGGACAAAGTATGTTAAGAAGTTAAATGTTCAACTAGCTTATATTTGCTAAGGCTTGCATTTAAAAGTTTCCTTTTATAGAAAGCTAGGGTTTCTTAAGGGGAATTCATGTTTTTACACTATTAGGTCATTGACACAAGTTAGATTAAGTTTATCAAGTGATTACCAGTCCAAGGGGGTCGGTTTATAGAAGTTTGGCAGACTTTACAGTTTAGTTCTTCAAGTTTCAGAATTTACATTTTCTACCCTAAAGTTTGCTTCTTTGCATTTAATGACCTTTATGACCCCATAACCGACTTTTGAAGTTAAATATTACATTATTAATAAGTTAAACTCCCAAATTTTCCAGATTTTAAATTTGAGTTGGTGAACATATGTTTTAAGTTACCGGTTACGGTAAAATCGAAGGTTTTTAACGGTTAAGCATTGAATCTTATAGTTTTATGTCTTAAAACTTTAAATATTATTTTAAGGACTTTTAAAAAGCATTATAATCTGTCAAGAATGTATTTTCAAGCCCTTTTTATTGAAAGTCTCATTTTTAAGTTTAACTCGTTAAAACTCGTTTTCACCCGAAACCGAACGTTCAAAAGGTGTTAGACCAAATTTTTCATCAAATTCAAGTATTAGAGGTCTCAAATTACTGAAATAATATCATTTACCTATATTTTTGGTTTATCCTTTTATTTTCAAGATTCCTTCCAAAAGTTACCCGGTTAGGGCCCGTTTTTAGCTAAAAATTCCATTTAAATTGTCTTTTGACCATTTAGTCAACAAATATGATCTATATCACTTTGTTAACCCTTTTAGAGCCTGGACTCTTTTTAACATGGTTATACCTGTGACAACCCTGGAATTTGGGTCTGAAAAATTTTCTTTAAAACGACCCAAATCAGTGCTTTAAACGTGATCAAAACCCAATAAACGACTTGCCCAATTGTGGTCCAGTAAGAAATCTAAAAACCAAAGGTAGTATTTTGATAATGTAAATAAAACATTTCGTTAACCGAGAAATTTATTCTATGAATTAACAACCGCATAAACAAAATATTTGCATGCCGAATTATTTAACGTTAGACTACAGGCCGATATCCGGCAAACAACGGAAACCCGACATGGTTAATAAATAGTGAAGCAATAACATGTGAATATATTTTAAATGGTGAATGGAAACAAAATCAAAGGACTCATGCGAATTAAACAAACACTAATGACAATAGCTATAACAGCACAATTTTGGTTAACATCTGACAGATGTCAATGAACGCGCAACAATCAAAAATGTCAATAATCACATAGTATTTATTTTAGAATTATAAATTTATGACTATTATTTTATTAATTAATTATTTATTTATTTTTATATATTATTCTATTAACGGAACAACTAAATCGCGAATGAAAATCAAATCCGGAAAATAATTTAAATACGCGATGTTCGATGTCACCAATTTAAACGTCACCCGATATTTAATATAAAAATCTTCGTGGACGTTTGTATACGAAATGAAATTACTGAAACCATCATAAAAGACGGAAACCCGGTACGACACGCGACTCGGTCGAGGACAGTATCGAGAGGACACTGCACAGAAAGACAGTATGAAAAGACCTGGGTATAAAATCCCACAACTAGTCTATTTTCTTCGTATTCACACAAAATTAAAAACACACACACTTAGAGAGAGAATGGAGAGAGATCGGCAGTTGAGAGAAGAAGGGAAGAGTGCCGGCGGCGGAGCCTGGCGGCGATCCGGCGGCGACCGGTGGCCGGCCACCGCTCACGGCGGCACGTGGCCATGCTCCGGCGAGTGCCTTACATCAAGTCGAAGCCCTCGATAAGGCGAACACAATGGTGGTGGTGTTGTCTCGGTGTCCCGGGACCACCGATGACGGCGACCCGTGGTTGCGACGAAAGGGGTGGCCGCAGGCGGCCTAGATCCGCCCCACTCCTCCTCCTTCGGTAATGTTCCCCCTAAAACGGATCTAGTTTCATTCGTCTTTTGTATTCTTGAACCATGAACCATAGCCCGCAAATCGGGTAGATCTTGAGTTGCATGTGTAGATCCATACTAGATCTAGGCTCACGACGGCGGTCATGGTGGTTGGTGCAGGTTATGGTGACCGAAGATGGCGACCGGCAGTCATTGGGGTTTAATGCTGCGGTGGCTTCCGGCGGTACGAACACCCACCGGCCGCCAGGCAGCAGCCGCGGAATGGTGGCGGTTGTGGGTTGAGCGTGGTTGGTGGTTGGTGGTTGGTGATAGTTGCGACGACAGTGAGAGGTGGTGGTTCTGTTGGTGTTAGGGCTGCTATAGTGGTGGTTGGTTCTATGCAGGGCGATGAAGACAGTGATGGCAGTCGCTGCGGTGGTTGGTTGCGATATTGGTGTTGTTGGTTATGTTAATGGGGGTTGTCGGGTTGTAGGCAACGGTGGTGTGAGTGGGTAGTTGTAGGCGGTAGTGAAGGTGATGTATCGGTTGGGGTTATTGGCTATAGTGGTCATGGATGGTGATGGAGAAGGCGGTTTCGTAGGTGGTGATTATGGGATGTGGTGGTTGTAAGTTGTGGTTCATGGTTGTGGCTTGTGATAGTGGCGGTGATGGCAGCCGCGTTGTGGTTGTGATAGCGGTCGTGAGTAGCGGTATATGGTGGTATGTGATGGTCTTGGGTGGTGTTTGGTAACGGGTTTGGATTTGGTGGTGTTTGAATGCAAACAGGTCAAATGGTTGTGGTTGGGTTTGGAATTAGAAGTGTTTGGACACTGGTCAACACTCGTCAAATGGTGCGATCTAGCGGGAAGGTATACGCGCATGCTCGATTATTTAACGTGGCTATTACCTGAAATGAATCGATTGAGCTCTTCTTATAATAGCGTCTTGTGATTATAAATTTTATCATAAATGATGTATAATAATAATAATAATGATAATAATAATAAAGATCAAGATTGAATTATAACACATACAGATACATATAAATATATACTCTTTTATTTTATACAAAACAATGGCTAGACGCATAAACACAAACCAAATGTAATACTAATAAAATTATAATGTATTAAACAATAGTAATACTAATAAAATGTGATACCAAATGTAATGGTAATTTATATATATAATGTATTAAACAATAGTAATACTAATAAAATTATTAATACAAATAATTGTACTGTTATTGTTAACACTAATATTGTTGTATTTCTTTAATATTATTGTTAATGCTTATAAGCGCGTTTTACCAAATGGTTCCAATGTTATTGATAATGATATGCAATATAATGATGAAGACATTCCAAGTTATGTACTGTGACCATTACAATTAAAGAATTCCACTCATAATTAATATTACTGTTAACTAATATAAGTAATACTATTATTATTATGTTATAAATAAACAATCATCATCATCATGTATTTTTGTATACACTAGCATTACTAATGTTATCATTAGTAATATTATTTTATTCCTAATAAATAGTCTAATCAAGTTTTATTATTACCAAGTTTACCGTGGATGATTATGATTATGTATGATACTGGTAATATTATTAATAGTGGCATCTATTTTCAACACATAATCATATAAAATTTTATTATTACTATTAATCTTATCAAAAGTGGTGTAAATAATATTATTTTATCATCATCATAACTAATATTATTTTTAATTCTACTTATAACCATACGGTAATAACAGCGATCATACATCTAACATTAGTGTAAACATTGTTATATCTTCAATCATAACTTCTAGAGATACCTTATAATATTAGTATTTTTATCATCATGCTAATAATGTTATCAATGGCATTCAAAATGTGTTTTATTAGGAATTATAGTTCTATTTCGTTACCATACTAACGACTATTACTAATTATTTCATTATTATCATCAAGTTTATTAATATCAATGTCGTAGTCATTAATACTAATACCATCTATCATATACGATGTCTTGAATGATAATAATACGTGTTAGTACAACTTAAGCATGCAAAAATAATACAATAATTAAGTATAAATAATATAAGTTTTAGCATCGCAGTTAATAACACGTCTGATATCATATATTATGAACTGATCATTTTTCTTTTTTCTTTAATGAGCTTAACTTGTATTATCATAATTAGTACTACTACCATCCAAAAATAATATACAACTATAGTTCCGGGCAAAGCAAATTCAAAGCAAACGGTTACCGAATATGTGAATGTATACCTTTAAAAGCATAACCTAATCCCACGAAGGTCTCGAATGATAACAAACCCTGGAACATGTAATGATCCTTGAACGAAATACTAGAAGAGGGAGCTCAATCTTATTGCAAATAAATACAAACTATTACCATTCCTCAAAATGCACACTTATGAATAATTGTAACTAGGACACCATGAGGACTACACACACATCATAGGAAACTTGCGGCACTGGTATAGATTATGCATGCTGCGAGCCTAGGTGAGTCTTATGGCCCCCTTTTTACTTTACAACTTTTGGGGTGAAATACATACTCTTGGTTTTAACTTTGTAATGATGCAACACTACTTGCTCTTGTCCCCGAACGTAAGCACAATCATTAACTTTTGTGAGTTTTAGTGTTCCCTTTTTACTACTATTTTGGTATGAAACATGCTATGTTTGAACTAAAGGTTATTTGTGTACTATTATGTGATGCTATTATATGTTGTGGCTAATGTTAGAACCTGCACCTACTTGTATCACAATCATTAATTCTGGTGTGAACCGCTTATTTTATATGGGTAGATCTACTTGGGAAATCCCCCACGCACAGTGCCTTTCGACATAATAGGAAGGGTACCCCACTGAGATCCTGCGGGGTCGTTTGTGTCATGTAACAGGTTTTATAAGATACTATGGTGTATCACTCAGCAGGTATGGTACACTCTTTGAGGCTCAGTTTCCCCTATGGGATAACCGGCATAACACAAGTTTAGAAGAGGCTAGCCGGGGCTGAGTGCAGGGTTGATTGTGACTCCACAACAGTGATACTTATGTTTTTAAATTTAACTTATGGATTCTAAAGAGCACTTTTGTTTTTAAGCATTAAGCACTTGAACTCACCAACTTTATGTTGACACGTTTTGAGTATGTATTTCAAGTGATTGTCTAACTATATTGGGGGAGTCTTAATTAGACTCTCCAAGCATTGGAATTACAAACTTGTGAACACGATTTGACTTTCCCTATAGAAGAGCCACCCTAGAAGGGCAGTACAGAAACCTAGACAAGCCAAACAAGATACCCACTTGATGGATGGATGTTAACCTATGGATGATGCCTACAATCTAGTTAGACTCATGTTGGGTTGTAATACAGTGTAAATAATTTATTACTGTGCATGTAAACTAATGGCTCATGTTGTTGCATACATGGTTTCCGCTATGTTTGTTGATATTCAGTCGTCACGACAAGACCCGGACGGACGGGGTGTGACAATACCCTAAGTTCTCTTATTTTTAAGTCATTTTACCACCTTTCGGATCCCAAAATAAGCTCAAAATGCCTACAAGTCCATACTTTTATTATTTTCAGCCATTAACAACACCTTATACACAACTAATACCTCAAAACTTACTGAAAAATAGCTCTAACATACGGATTTAACATGTAACCATGAAATAAGCTTGTAGTTGTGTGTTTTCACCATTTAAACCCATTACACATGTGTAAAACCTTACGGATCATGCTTAAACATTACCAAATCATTTAGACACTTTCAAAACAGGTTATTAAGAGTTTTATAATCATTTATAAGCAGGTTACAAGCTTTGGTTCGGAGGTTACAAGGCATAAAGGTTAGATGATGCAAAAGTCACCCAAAAAGAGGGTTTTCATGGTGTAACTCGTGTTCCACCCATAGAATGACTAATATATCGAATAAGATACCTTCAAGGATGTTAGAAGCTCCTCAAGAACAAGGTGATAGCAGTAAGTTTCTGTTAGAGTAAAGAATGTAAGGTTTTTGGTAGATTAAAGAAGGAAAAACACATGCAATAGCTTGTTTCGGGTGAGATGAACCTTACTCTTTGTGTGGTTCACTATTTGGATAGTGTAGAGGGACGAGCGATCTGGAAATCTTCGAACAAAGGCTGGAGAAGTCGAACTTGAAGAAACCGTGTACCAAAAGCTCACAAGGTGCCACTCTCTTGCTTGCTTTGAGCTTGGCCGATGATGGATTGTTGTTGTTCTTCGAGTATGTGGCTGAAATGGAGAGAATTTGTGGTGTGTTTGAGTGTGTTTCAGCTGGAGAAACCAAGAGAGAAGAGAGAAGGAAGTGTGTGTGAGTGTAGTTGAATAAAATTGCATGAATGGAGAGTGGTGGAGGGTGTGGTGGTAAGTCAAGTGGAGTAGAGGGAAAGGGATTGGTGGAGAGGGGGGCGGCCGATTTGGAGTTTAGTGGGAGTGTTTTAATTTAAATTTTAATAGAAATTGTTATTATGTAGTGTTATTTTGTAGTGTAGTGTAGTATTTTAGATGGTAATCTCTAGTTAGTTATTATGCATTGAGCATGCATATGTGTGTTTTCAACCGTGAATTTATGTGTGTATACACACATTTTAATTGTTTCAATTAAGATTTAATTGCAAGGGTGACTAACTGACTTTCCCGAAACACGTAGTTATTCTATGCTAAGGCTAGACTTAGCTAAATCATCTCAAATAGCACATAAAATAATAAGAATGACCATAGTAACAGTAACAATAATAACACTACTACTAATAATAATAATGATATTAACATTAATATTAATTGTATGGATAATGATGTAGGAAGTTAAAGGTTTGAATTATGACCTAGAGGTCGGTTACATTCTCCCACCATTTAGGAAATTTCGTCCAGAAATTTTTAGCTTCGATAAACTCCAGAACGAGTGGGTTTGAAGAGGTGCGGATAACTCTTCCTCATCTCATCTTCTCGCTCCCAAGTGAATTCAGGTCCTCGCTTAGAATTCCATCTTACCTTGACCTTGGGTATGCGACTTCACCTGAGTTTCTTGACCAGCCGGTCGGTGATCTCTATAGGCTCTTCCACGAAGTTCAACTTGTCATTAATCCTCGCTTCTTTCAAAGGTAACTCCATGGTCTTATCTACCATGCACTTCTTCAAATTTGACACATGGAAGGTGTCATGTATGTAACTTAACTCTTGAGGTAGCTTTAATTTATACGCCACGAGGCCAATTCATGCTAGTATCTCAAATGATCCTATGTATCTCAGGCTTAGCTTTCCTTTCTTTCCAAACCTCACAGTTCCCTTCCATGGTGCTACTTTTAGCATTACTCTGTCACCCACTTGAAATTCCAAAGGTTTTCGCCTTCTGTCAGCGTATTTCTTCTGACGGTCTCTGGCTGCTCTTAAACGCTCCTTGATTTTAAATATTTTGTCGGTGGTCTCCATCACCATGTCGGGTCCCATTACTTGGCTATCATCGATCTCATTCCAACTCAACGGTGATCGGCATTTCCTACCATATAGGGCCTCATATGGAGCTGCTTTTATACTTGCATGGTAACTAATATTGTAGGAGAACTCTACTAGAGGAAGTTGGTTATCCCAGTTCCCACCAAAGTCAATCACGCAAGCCCTTAGCATATCTTCCAAGGTTTGGATGGTTCTTTCACTCTGACCATCAGTTTGTGGGTGGTATACAGTGCTTAAATCCAGACGGGTTCCTAAAGCCTGCTGGAGTGACTTCCAGAAACGAGAAGTGAAACGACTATCATGGTCAGAGATGATTGATAGTGGCACCCCATGCCTGGTTACTATTTCATCGATGTACAGTTGGGCCAGCTTTGTCAGGTCGTAGTCTTCTCGAATCGGCAAGAAGTGAGCTGATTTAGTTAACCGATCCACTATTACCCAGATAGCATCATGACCTTTGAATGTTCTGGGTAACTTTATAACAAATTCCATCGTGATGTTATCCCATTTCCATTCTGGAATTTCGGGTTGTTGTATCGTCCCTAACGGTTTTTGATTTTCAGCCTTTACCATGGCGCACGTCAGACACTTCCCAACATAAATGGCGATTGATTTCTTGATTCCAGGCCACAAGAAAAGTGCCTTTAGATCTTGGTACATTTTGTCGCTTCCGGGGTGAACTGAGTACCTAGATTTGTGGGCTTCGTCTAGGATTACCTCTCTAATTCACCCGTACTTTGGTACCCACGTTCTCCCTTCATGTTTATATATACCGTCGTTACTCATCTCAAATCGCTTCTCCATTCCTGTTAACGATTCCTCTGCTAACTTATCTTCCTTTAGCGCTTCGCCTTGTGCTTCTTTTAGTTTCGCGATGAGGTCGGTATACACGCTCATCCTTAATGCATGGACACGGAGGGGTTTTTCTCTTTCTTTTCTGCTCAAGGCATCTGCCACTACATTGGCCTTACCGGGATGGTAGCGAATCTCGCATTCGTAATCATTCAGTAGCTCAACCCATATTCTCTGACGCATGTTTAGCATCTTCTGGTCAAGAATGTGTTGCAAACTTCTATGGTCAGTGTAGATAATGCACTTTGTGCCATAGAGATAATGCCTCCACATTTTGAGTGCAACCACCAAGGCACCCAATTCTAGATCATGCCTTGTGTAGTTCTTCTCATGATCGTTCAGCAGTCTTGATGCATAAGCAATTACCTTGTTGCGCTGCATTAGCACGCATCCTAGTCCCTGAAGCGAGGCGTCACAATAGACCACGAAATTTTCAACTCCTTCTGGGAGGGCGAGGATAGGTGCACTACACAGTTTTTCCTTGAGTGTTTTGAATGCTTCATTCTGCTCTTGTTCCCACACAAAAGCTGTATTCTTCTTAGTCAAAGCGGTTAACGGTTGCACAATACGCGAGAAGTCCTTGATAAACCTTCTGTAGTATCCGGCCAATCCAAGTAACTGCCTTATCTCGGTAGGAGTTTCCGGAATTTTCCAGTTCTTAATAGCCTCTATCTTTAAAGGGTCCACTTGAATCCCATCTTTATTTATGACATGTCCTAGAAATTGGATCTCTCGCATCCAAAATTCGCATTTGGAGAACTTGGCATATAGTTGCTCATTCTTGAGCAACTCGAGAATCAACCTAAGGTGCTTCTCATGCTCTTCCTTACTACGAGAGTAGATCAGGATGTCGTCAATAAACACGATCACACATTTGTCTAGATATGGGCAGCACACTCGGTTCATGAGATCCATAAATGCCGCTGGTGCGTTAGTCAGTCCAAAGGGCATAACCAAGTACTCATAATGTCCATATCTAGTTCTAAGGCTGTTTTGGGTATGTCTTCCTCTCTTATCTTTAGTTTATGATACCTTGATCTTAAATCTATTTTGGAAAAATAGCTTGCCCCCTGCAATTGATCGAATAGGTCATCGATTCTCGGAAGAGGGTAACGATTCTTTATTGTCAGCTTGTTTAGTTCCCGGTAATCAATACACATACGTAGGGTTCCATCCTTCTTCTTCACGAATAGTACCGGGGCACCCCATGGAGAAACACTCGGTCGTATAAACCCCTTGTCTAGTAGCTCTTGGATTTGTAGCATTAGTTCTTTTATCTCGGGAGGGGCAAGTCGGTACGGTGCCTTGGCTACTGGTGCAGCACCAGGCAATAGATCTATTTGGAACTCAACCTGACGAGTCGGAGGGAGTCCCGGTAGGTCTTCGGGAAATACTTCCGGATATTCAAAAACCACTGGTATATCCTCAATCTTCTTTTCCTCTTTGGCTTTCATTACATAGAATATGAAAGCTGGGCATCCCTTCATGAGACTCTTGGTTGCCTTTAAATGGGATATCATAGGATATAGCATGTTACTTCTTTCACCATGAACAACTACCACCTTCCCATCGTTCAATGGTATCTTAAGTAGGCGTTCATCAAACACGATTTCTACTCTATGCCTAGCCAGCCAATCCATACCAACAACCACATCGAATCCTCCTAGATTAATAGGCATCAGGTTTATCTTAAATGTACTTCCTTCTAGATTCATTAAGAAATCTTTGATGAATACATTAGTTTCTAAGATGTTACCATCAGCTAATTCTACGGTAAACGTATCAGTCAGGACACATGCACTCAAGTTAATCAAAGGCCTAAAAGTACGAGAAACAAAACTAGCAGTTGCTCCAGTATCAAATAAAACGGTAGCAGGATGGTTGTTTATAAGGAACGTACCATTGACCACATCAGGTTCCTTATGAGCACCGGCTGGATCCATCACGAATACTCGTCCTTTGGGCTTGTTGGGTCTGGCGTCCTTATCTCTCCCCAGCTTAGGATACTTATTCCTCATGTGCCCTGGATCTCCACACTCATAGCATTGTTTACCTGGCGCATACGTACAATCCTTAATTAAATGACCTGGTCGTTTGCATCAGAAGCAGGGCATCGGGTTGCACTCCCCTTGATGATGCAGTTTGCACTTGTTGCAGAATGGGCTTGTACCCGAGTATAGCTTCCGAGTCCTTCCACCCTGGTCATCGCGCCTCATACCTTCAAAACCCTTCTTGCTTGACCCACTACTGCTACCAATTGCTTTCTTCACATCAAACCACTTTCTCTTCTCACCCATCGGCTTCCTCGTTTCGTCAGCCCTGGTTTGTTCAGTCCATCCAGCCCTGACTAAATCATCAGTCAAACTACTGGTGAAGTCAACCGCAGCTTGAAGGGTTGAGGGCCTGGAGGATCGAACCATACCCCTGACTCTAGGATGTAGTCCCCAAATGAAACGTGCTACGCCCTTGGATTCCGGTGTCACCAGGTGTGGCACTAGTCGAGACAGGGCTAAGAAGCGGTTGATGTACTCAGTGTAGTTAGGACCTTTCATTTCTAAGCTTAGGAATTCAGACTCCAGTTTCTCTAGTTGGTTGATTGGGCAGTATTTGTTGGTTATCAATTCCCTAAATTCGGTCCAGCTCATTCGGTTAGCAGCGTTTCTTCCCCGGGGCTGAGTAACAGTCTTCCACCATTCCAGTGCCGATCCCTTGAGTGATTGGGAAGCAAACCTCACCAAGTGTTCCATCTTACATTCTCTGATATCTAATACGGCTTCCATTTCATCAATCCATCGGTACGTCTCTATCGCACCCTCGGTACCAAAGAAATCCTTTGGCTTGCACGCCATGAAGGTTTCGTAGGAGGATCCATTCCTTAATGCTTTAGCTTCCTCATTGTTGCCCTCATCGTTCCCTAATCCATCATTACCACCGGGGTTGCTCTGGTCCGCATTGATCTGAGCGATGATGGTCGGAATGGCGTTAGCAATTTGTTGTGCTACGAGGTTGGCAATTCTCTCATCATTCCCTTGATTGGTATTCTCTCCACGAGGAGTTTCTGGTGGAGTAGGGGGTGGTTTTCGGTCTGTCTAGCTCCTTCACGACGACCTCAGTGTCGTCAGACGTAACGGATATCCAGCCCGGATGTCCGCATCTCCTCAAGTATTCTTCATACTCCGTCTGCGGCGTCTCCCTCTTGCGGCTCCCAGCTGGTGCAGTACCGTCAGTTGGGTACGCAGGTGCCTTCCCTTTGTCGGCCATAGCTTTGATGTCCTGTAAGAAATATCATGAGTAATTTGGTTTCTCATAGTTCATGATTGTAATAATAATAGTACTATTAGTAGTAGTGATGGCAATAGTATCAGATATCCCAACAGTATCAATAACCAGAGGTATCAGTAATTAATAGTATCAGAAATCAGTAGTCTTTTCAAATAATAACAAGTAAAGTAGTTTATTTTAGGAAAAATCTTTAGGCCACTCGAAGTAAATTTCAAAAATCATAACTTTCAAACAAAAAGGTCCAATCATTACCTAAAGGTCCATGCTGAAATTTACGCGTCCGGTAAATTCATGATTACGTTGATCAAGTGTAACCATCAATTTACCCAACCCTATCATCCCAACACTTTCCCATAAGGACGGTCCTAAGGTATCAGGGTTGTAGCCTAGGGTCTACTATGATATTTCCGACTTCTCTACAACCTTTGGCTCTGATACCAATCTGTCACACCCCGGGCCCAGGTAGGGTGGGACGTCACAGACTAGCAACAACATATGGCAGCGGAAACAAACCATCTAGTTAAAGCCTACTTCTTCAACAGCAACAACAGCATGTTGTTTTGGTTGGCTTGGCTTCTCAGTTCTGGGAGCTGCATCAGTATAGTTTGGTCTGGGTTGTGCTTGGCCACCGTTTGTCCTTAGTGCCTTCCACTCTCTAGCAAAGTGTCATATTTGGTTACAGTTGCAACACTTCACCTTGCTTTTATCTAGTCTGACTTTCCACTGGCTGCATTGCTTGGGAACTTCCTTCCTGTTCTCTTTTAGAACTTCATGGCTCTTTGAGTGAGGAGAGCCATCTGTTGAACTATCTCCATGTACTCCAAATCATCTAGATAGATGCAGTCCAAGTCTTCAAGAGTGAAGAGAAAGTTTCCACAGCTTTCATCAGCAGACACGGCTTGAGCAGAGCTTGTCTCTTCAAATGGGCTTTTTTTGATGTAGCTCTCTCTTGGTGTCTTAGGGAAGGTGATGAAATGACCCTTTTGTGACTTATCAGGGTAGTAGACGAGATGATGTTACGTTTCTTTGCTATCCCTTTCAACTACATGAAGGACTAAAGTCTGCTAATTGTTGGATGAGCTGATTGATGGATTTTGCAAGTTCATCTCCATCTAGTAACCACTAAGGATACAATACAGCTCTGTGAGAGTAAGAATAGAATGGTTCTCAGTTCTCTTTATGGCCACACAGTAGTGAGTCCATTGTCTGGGAAGAGAGAACATGAACTTCCTTACTATGTTCCTATTCTCAAGCTTGACTCCAACATCCATTAGAGTGTCCACAATCTCAACAAACCTAAAGTATTGTTGAGTAATGGTTTCACTTGTCTTGTAGGTGAAGTTCTTAAACTACTGCTACATAATGTATGTCTTGTTTTCCTTGGCTTCCTCAGACCCCTCATACATGAGCTTTAGTGCATCCTAGAGCTGCTTAGCAGTTTTGCACTTCTTGAAGGCTCTGTATATGGAGTTTGGAATAGCAGTTTGGGGAGCGGTCATGGCTTTCTAATCTACATCTATTTTCTTACAGTCTCTTCAGAGTAGTCAGCCATTTCCTTTGTAATAATCCAACCTCTAGCAGTGGCTAAAGAGATGCTTGGGATGTGAGGTCCTTTAACAACAGATCTCCACATCCTGCTGTCTTGAGACTTGATGAACCCTTTCATACATTGGCACCAAGTATCAAAGTCATCAGGAGTGATCAGTGGAGACTTTTTCATAGCACAGGTTTCCATATCAGCCTTAGAGATAGTTGCCATTTGAGTTGATAAGTGTTTTGTGAAACTGAAGAGATCTAAGATGGTGAGATCTTACAATCAAGAGCCTGAAAAGCTCTGACACCAAATGCAGGATTGGTGAAGGGGTCAATGCAACAGTTTCACAAGGTGGAGAGACTTAGAACACTTAGCAGATCAAATAGGAAACCAATTTGGATGAAACAATAAACACAAGTAAAAGAAGAATAACAAGAACACTCAAATATGATTTTCAAGAATGATGTATATTGCTCTCAAGTTCTTACAAGTATTACAAAGCTTACCTTTATAATACAAGTACTTGAGATACTTTATACACCATCCTACAGGTGGCCATACTTTAAATGCCAGCTGGAACACTGATCTAGACAACAAGATCAATGTAGAGTCAAAAGGCAAATTGCCTTTTGACTAGTGACTATGACATGCCATAGCTTACATCCTTATCTATTAAAAAAAAATAAAAGTACATAGTTGGGAAGTTACAGACTCAAAACTTTAATCTACAGTTGACAAAAGCATGAACTTTTCACCAACTCATACTAGTTGGTGAGTAATCAGAGATACCAGTGGAAAGGTGATTCAGCTTTTGTCAAACGTATGTCAAAGAAGACATGCCTTCTCTGTCTTCGGAAGAAATCAGTCTTTGGCTTCGGAAGACTTTCTCGTTAAAGCTTTGGAAGATTTCATCTTTGGCTTTGGAGGAATTGGTCTTTTGGCTTCAAAAGATTTGATACTTACCATAATTCACTGAGTAATATCAAATCTTCAGAAGTACTTTCCTAATACTTCACATGTGCATGTTCAGAGCTCTTTGAGTTGTTCTTTGGTTGCATCAGCCTCTAAACTTTTCTAGTACTTCACATGTGCATGCTGAGAGCTCTTTGAGTTGTTCCTTGGTTGCATCAGCCTCTAAGTATAATCCTTACACAGTCTTACCGAAGTCATCAAGTTCATCGGAGTAAAGACCATTGATTGAAGATCGTGCGCTTGACAACGACCATTAATTGGGCATCGTCAGTTTCTAGCGAGGTACCCCCCGACTCTTGTTTTTTTTCCGTCAGTGGGTCAAAGAGGACCACTGGGTTGTTTGTTCTTTATTCAACAATTAGCAAATGCGATGGCGGTAGTGTTCCTGAGGGAAGCATCAAACATCTTCAAGTTTGGGATCTTTGAATTCAACATGAAGGTGTCGATTTTCTAAATAGGTAGTAGGTTTTGATGGCCTAAATTGCCGATGTTATGCTATGCGAAGAGAGAGATAGAAATGGTTTTTTTTCGAATTCTTTTATTGATTATTTATTGTTTATACAAATTACATAAATAGTCCTTTAAAATGTAAAAATACAAAAACAACCTCATGTGCATTGCACGTGTCTAGAACTAACGGACACAACTAAAGCCCATCCATCAAAAGAACCTAATGTGTAACACCCCGAATTTTTATTTAAAAGAAAACGAAAAGAAAAGAATTCAGAAAGAAAAGTAAATGGACACAAGATGAGGGTTGTAAGGTGTAAAAGTGCCAAAACTCATTATTTTAATATAAATGAGGGTATGGCCGCCCCATAAAGCAGTAGATCTGCTTTTTGGCCTCAGCTGAAGAAGAAGAAGAGCAAGAAATCGGGTTTTTGGAGAAGAAGAAGGAAGAAGAAGCTGCAAAAAGGTTGGTTCTCGGGTTTATGTTCGGTTTTAGCTTAGTTTGTAGCTTGTAACCGAAGCTCTCGATGTTTTAGAAGGTTGTTCTCGGGATTTCGAAGCTGAAATCACAGGTGAAAGTGTTTGGGTTGAAGAGCTGCTTCAAGATGAGTTTCTAGAACCCCTCTTTTACAGATTTTAAAGTGTTTAGGGCTATTATGCATACCGGGTAAAAGGTTTTTTTTAAAGATAACCATATGTTTCAGCTTTTTGGTTCGATGTATGTGCTGTGGTTGTATGTTCTAGGCTTGTTATGGGTTAGTATTGTGCTTGGTAGGTTTTAGATGCCCTTAGTATGTTAGATCTGTGTTTGGATGGTGTTAGAATGGTGTTCAGGTGAATTTGGCAGTGTTAGACATATTTCAGAATGTTCTCAGGCGCCCAAGCGTTATGTGCTTAAGTGTCCCCATGCGCCCAAAGTTGGTGCGCCCAAATAGTGCTAATGCACCCAGGTCATGCGCCTGAATAGTGGCCGTGCGCCCAGAAAGTGTGAAAATTGGCCAAGTGTGGGTCATGTGCCTGCATAGTGCCCATGCTCCCAGAATGGTTTCTGTGGCTACGTGCTGATGCGCCCAAATAGTGCTGATGCGCCCAAATAGTGCTGATGCGCCCAAATAGCTCCCATGCGCCCAGGAGCTTTTATACTTAGAATTTTCTGCTGATGCGCCTAGAATGACTTGTTGTGCCTAGTTTTGAACTTAGGGCTTTCTTAGGGGCTTTAAGAGGTGATGTTTGAGATAGGTCCCGTTGGGATGTGATGGTTTATGCTTGGTGCACGCTTGGTGTTGTGTTGTGGCTCCTGGTGTTGTGTGTGGTGTGTTGTCTTTCTTCGTTAAACAGTTTTCAAAACGTATGTATTATGTTTTATAATACGTTATGTATGATGTATGACTTTACGTGGTTTGATGTATGGCTATGAATGAACGTAAAGTATTATAAAACGAAGTGAAAGATAACGATAATGAAAAGTGGAACGTAATAATAGTCTTGCAAGCAAGACTGAGGTGAGTGACCGTGTGTCACAAAAGACTCGTAGGCCATGGTTGGGGTGAGTGACTGTGTTGTCACAACAGACTTTGTATGCCTGGCTGAGGTGAGTGACTGTGTGTCACAACAGACTCGTAAGGGGTTTAATCCATGAGATTGACTCGAAGGGAGTCCTTGTGGCTCGAAGGGGGTCCTTGTGGCTCGAAGGGGGCCCTTGTGGCTCGAAGGGGGTCTTTGTGACTCGAAGGGGATCCTTGTCGCATGCCCCGGTACTGTCGGTCTTCGGACATGAGTAGGGTATTGCATGAGACAGGATCCATATTGAAGTGAAAGATAATGATGAAAGTACGAAATGTACGAATTGAACAATGATGAAGATAATAATAATATTATCAATGTGTATGTATGATGAGTGATCGCATACGTTTACAAAAGATATGTTTTAACGAAAGTAAAGTATTTTATTTATAAAACTAGAACTCACTCAGCGTCGCTGACTGTTTGTATGCATGATAGTTGGCATGTATTTTGTTGATGCTCAGGAGTTGCAGGCATGGATGCATACGCTACTAGGGACGTTTTGAGACTGGCATCCACATTTTGGACATGTTATTGTATTTTGAAATGTAAATGATTTATGTATTGAGATAACATGTTTTAATTATTATGAAAGCTTTTGAATTCCGCTGCAAAAGTAATGTTTGTTTTAAATAAATTATGCGATGGCGGTCCAGCTGTAAGCGTCCCGGGAACGGGGCCTTACATAATGTGTTACAACTTTTCAAATAAAGGATGATTCTTGTAACTAATGAAGTTTAAGGACGAAACCTGCAAATTAGTATATACTTAAAGGACGAAAAATGTGATTTGCTCTTTCAATCCGAAAGCGAATTTGCGACTCTCGAGTTTTCTAAGTTATTGATCATCATATTACGATTCCACTACACTCTATGCCTTGATTTAACCGATAAAGTTTATACCATGATAGATTGGTTGGTCCAACATTGCTTATCTAATTTTGTCGCTACTGGTTCATAATATGTTTTCCAGTCATGCATCTCTTTCTGAAGGTCCTATAACAGAAACAATATACAATTTTCATAGCTAATAGGACACATACGGTTTCACAAATGTATAAACAAATGAACGAACTTGCACCAAGCACCCGATCATCCACCAATCACAATGAATGTAGAACCGTTTGATAAGCTGTTCCAACATGACATGTGAATGCTGTGTAAACTATTTCATTCGTATCATTTTCAATGCTCTGAAACTTCAAATTGTTGGACGAAAACAAAATACATGGATTTGAACAATAAAATATAACAAATGACTGTATAGTTACACGCCCCCACATATAACTGATGCAACCACCATACCATCTTCAAAGCCACAAAGAAAGAGAGACAACATGAAGACCATTGTTGTTAATGAAGAACAGAAGAATCAACATCCAATTCCTTTCTTGTTTTCCCAACAAAGAGGTCTCTTGATTTAATTAATCCAGGGATTAATCCAATCATTGTGGTAAGATGTAATTGAGCCACCGCATCATGCCTTCCCAGGGAAACAATTGTTCTTGCTGGACTCACCTTGTAAGTTGACATCTTGCTTTCATTTCCTCCATTCATCAACAATTTCAAGTTTTTGGCTGCAGTTAATGCTTGCTTTTTAGCCAAAAAACCTTGCTTCATTTCCTGTTATGTTACAAAACAATCCTTTGAGTTTATATTACATCATGCACATGTTCCTAATGAGCAGAGGTGTCAAAATAGGTCAGTTGGGTGGATTTGCTCAAACATGTGAATATGGTCAAGTTGGGTTAAACCCAAAACAATCTTTTTGTCTAGCATTTTCATAATCATATAATACTTTTAGACAAAATAATTTTTAAAACACACTTTGACTTTCAATATGTTTGGCCAATTTCCTTTTTAGCTAACTTTGTATTTCCGTTTTACCCTTGTAACCTAATAGGAAAACACATAAGTGAATCCACTGTCTTTAATAAGTACAATTTACAAGCTTGGCTATAAAAGAAATGGGTGGTTGAAATCCTAAAGTGTATGTATAGTGTCTATAACATACTAAATTGCTTAATTTAAAAAATCAGGTTATTGTAGTAATAATATATGTCTATAATCCTGATTAGCACAAATTATTTATAAATAAAATACTAAAAGAACTTGGAGAAAGTTGTTTAAGTCAACCGGACCCAACCCACACCACAAATTACCCATTTTGACTTGGTACCCAACCGACCTATTTTTCCATGTCTAGCAACTTACCTTAATGTTTGTAATATCTCCAATGGCAAAGATATTCCTGCGGCCCTTAACTCGTAAATTTCCATCAACAACTAAACTCCCATTATCATCTAAGTTATCTCTTAAAATGGTGTTCTTTAGCCATGATGAGGCCAATGGTTTCCCTGTGCACAAGAAATGGCAATCTGCTCTGATTATTTGACCAGCTGAAGTTTTATACACTTTGCTTCCTTCTGCAACGTCCTCCAAATTTAGAGTTTGCTCCAGTTTCACTTCGACGTGTTTCGATCTTAGCCAATCTAATGTCTTCTTAGAAGCTTTTGGTCCAATGAATTCAAGCAACCGATACCCGTTATGCACTAATGTTATCTTCTTTTCTGGAAAATCAACTGCTATTTCTCCTGCAAGCTCAACTCCAGTAGGCCCACCTCCAACAATTAATATTGATTGAGCAGCTTTAATTTTTTCATTTTCTGCCATTATAATAGGGTATAAACCAGTTTCAAGCATATATAAATGAAATGAATCTGGAAGAAACATAACCAATCTTCGTGCTTTACATTGGCATAAACAAATTTAAGTGTAAAATCACATCCTCCTTTTGGTTTTAGAAAAAAGCATGCCAGATACAATGTAGGGGGTGTTTGGATTTGTGTTTTGGAACTCATTGTTTGATCATTATGACTTGAAGCTTTTAGTGTTTTTTCATAAACAGCTTAAAGCTTCTAGGAGTCTGATTATTTATGAAAAATAATCAGTTTCATACCAGCTACAACAGAACTGATTACCATACCCATTCACCCCTTTCAACTAAACAACTCCCCTTTCACAGTATGGTCGTATTTTGGTCATTTTCTATATATTTAAAAATAATTAGAGTTATGAATACAGTTAAAACATCGAAACATTATCTTCAACAACCTGTTTTACTGTAACCAATCATCTGATTTTGATTACTATCCAAACACCCACTTAGTATCAACACTTGCAAATCAAAATTTGAAAAATTTTTGGTGTTACATTGGTGAAAAGAATCACTTCATTTGTGTAATATTGCTTGATGTTTGGGATTCTAACTGCAGTTTTCATTTGTTAACTTTCATCTTCTTCTTCTGCAAACAATGCTTGATGTTCGAAATTGAAACTGGCTTACCTGCTTGATATTGTTGAAGTCTGTCAGCTCTAGTTTTGGGCAGGGGGTCCCCATGACCTGTAGCAATAACAAGATAATCATAGGGGACCAACCGTCCCTCCGAAGTTAGGACTTCAGAATCACGTATGTCGACAGCATCTGAGACAATGAGACGCGAGCCGGTTAGATAGTCTTTATGCTTGATTAAAGATCTTTCTGCAAAACTTGGTTCCACCATTCCTCTTAAGCTTGCCCATGGAATCTCTAAATATTCCTTCCTGTAATCATATTACATATAAATAATACAAATTTGAAGCTAAAGACGGCCTATAATCATCAGTTCCTGTGACATAGTTTAAGATATCTGATTCAGTCTTCATAATTGATAATCTGAATCCCAGGGGACTGGATTCAACATCAAACTTTGATAGCAGATACGTTAGAGAAAGCGCGTGAAATTTGCGTGATAATCAGATATGAAGGAAACATACGGATCAATTAGGGTTAGATTGGAGTGAAACTGGAGCGTTTTGGCAATGTAGGATCCGGCAATTCCGCCACCAATAACCACTAGTTTCGGGCGATCTCCTGAGGCCATGATTGAATCGATTGCGTGTTGTTGTTCATATTCAATGCAGAATGATGATATTTAATCAACAAGCTTATTGGGAAGAGAATATGGGATCGTGCAAGGAAGAGGGCTTGAGTATGAAGGAGTCAACTACAGCGTTGATTCTTCAAAGGTTTTACTTTGGTCAATCATCTATTCTTCACACAGCCTGAAATATCATTTTCACAAGGGTACCGGATTGGAAATCTGTACCTTGTGAAACTCGAACGAAACGAGGCATACGTCTGGTTCAAGTTTTGGTAACAAACAAGCTCCCACCTCGAATGTGTGTGTAACACTCGTGAATGAGTTTGTTGCGTCTATTGCTAAACATAAATGTTACTACTGTATTATTCATTATATCTAACATTGATCATTGTTTTATGTATTATGTGTTTTAAAATAGTAATTTTTGAAATAACACAATAGTAAAAATTAAAAACTTTTGTATTTCCAGTTTATTGTAAAATTCTTATCGGATAATTGTGTAATTCTCGTCAAATTAAAAGACTACACAACGACTTGTTGAAATTACATAATGAGTTAAAAATAACATGAAAAAAAACTTTGTTTTTAATATCAACGCTATACACGTTTTTTAAGATAAAAAATACTCGTTTTTATGTTCTAATCTAAAAAAAAACAATGTCGTAGGTAAAAGTTATAAACATTTAAAAAAAAAAGATGGAACTTGAAAGGGGGAAAAATTATCAAGTTTGCTTTCAACCTAATCTTGATAAAAAAAAATACACATTTCAACATCTCAATCATTATTACACTTTTTAGTGTTTTATACTTTGTAGTTAAATATTTTTCCTTGTTAATAAACTTAAAAACTCATCTTCTATTAAAAACAGAACTTTTATAAAATAAAAAATTTTCTAAGACATTGAACTATTTAATAAAACAAAATATTTCAAATCGATCTTTTTAAATTTTCGTATACAAATTAAAATAAAAAAAACTATTAAAATAAATAAACAAGGCTTTTAAAAAAAATTCCTCGACATTTTTCAAAAACAAATGTTTAGAAATAATATTTTTAGATGCGAAAGTTTAATAAAAATATATTATTTATTTATCACATTAACCATTTACCTATACGTAATTTCAACCATATTTATTTTCAAAATAATGTTTTATTATTCTTAATTTTCATTAGTAAGTATTCAATGTTTTTTTTTATTCAAGTGTGTGATGCACGAGTTTATAATCAAATTTAGTAATAAATAAAAAATAACCAAAATTACAAAAATAAATAAATATATACTGTCATTTAGATTTTGATTTCTTTTTTCTGGTATTTATATTTATCTATATTACTATATAATATAATTCTTTAGACAACAATATAATTTTAATCTATTTTTAAAACACTTTGGGTCCGTTTGGTTCACTGAATATTTATTTTAGAATTGAAATGTTTCAATGGAACTGGAATTCACGGGAATTATAATAAATATTATTCCCTTTGGTCGGTGGCTACAGTGCCACCGTACCAAAGGCAAAGCACAATGTACAACTTTCGAAAGCTCAAGTCTCAAAAGCACAATGTACAAGTGATGATACTGTAATTACAAGCTGATAATGCAATGATTGAGATTGGAACTGTTTCCGGCTCGATGAAGCCGCCGCTGCCGGAGCTATGGCAGCGGCCACGGGTCTATCTTTCGGTCGCTGTGATGGAGGAGGGTTAGAATGAACATGTAATTGTGGTGGTGTGATGGTTGCGGTAGTTGTCGTGCTGCGGATCGCTAAAGCCGCCGCCACCAACGCCGGAGCTATGGCAGCGGCCCTCACCTTCGTCGCGTTCTCCGTTGAAGAATGCATTCTCCCCTCACGGTGACACCAATATCACCAACGGAAGTGACGGATCTGTCTTTTGGTCGCTGTGAGGGTGTGTTGGTGTCGTCGACGTTTGTTGCAGGCAAGGTGGTGTTGGGTGGTGGTGGAACGATTGAGAGAGTAGTTTGAGATTTGAGAGAAAATCTATTTACAAAGGAGGAAATGATTTTAGGGGAGTATGAATCAAGATATGCAGAGTGATTTCAGATTTGAGTTTTTTAAGATTAATTTGAAACTTTAAAGGATTATTATAAATGGTTAATTCTAAAATTTGAAATCCAAATACAAATTTGTTTTTATTTATTTAGTTGTACTTTCCTATGCCATTTATTTAACTCCAAAATTTAAATAATATATTTATTTAATACAACATTAAACTATATTAATACTAGGTTAGTATCATGTGTATTACACGGGTTGAATAAACAAAATATTAAATAGTTATTAATAAAAATTAATGAATTAAAACCATCTTTGATATAAGATATGTTTGACATTACATACGAGTGATAAAAGAAAGATATAATTTTTTAAATTTTTGTTTAATTTTTTTTGTTTTTCTCAAAAAAAGTTTGTTCTTAAATAAATTGTTTCAAACCAAACCATTTTCTAAAAGGTGTCATTTTTGATAATTTCTTTATTATTAATTTTGTTTCTTAATAATTTTATTTTTTAAAAGCCACAGGTTTTAAAATATATTGTATTTTTAAAATTTTGATATTTTTTTGAAAATATTTCTTATTTTATAAAAAAATTATTTCCTTACAAATTGTATTTGCAAAAAGATCTTTTTTTAATTTAATAAAAAAGAATTTTTAATATGAAAAATATTAAATCAAATCATTTGTAGTTAATTGACATTTATTAGGAGAGAGAAGCGGAAAAATAAAATCTAGGGGCTCTAGAATTGTGACAAGTGTCTTACAAAAACCTTCTTTTATTAGTATAGATAGATTTTTCAATACATAAAACTACATAACAACAACATTTGTAAACAATTAAAAAAATAATGGTTACTATAAGCCAGAAGAGAAAGATATGAGTGAGTGTAATTGTTTGAAAATGAATGAATGGTGTTTGAGTGTTATGAGAGAGATAAAGCTGAAATGGTGAAAAAAAATTGATAACAACAAATGAAACGTTGGAGGCGGGGGGGTCCCAAGGAGCGTATTTGTCATCTTTTTTTTCAAACGTAAAAGTAACTAAGTAAGCTATTCTAATTTTATTTTTTTAAAATTTAGTAGAATATAAAATATAAAAATCATTAACATTTATTTAAAGATAATATTTTGAAATTCAAATTTAAGTGTTTAAATATTAGAATAAAACCCTATATTAGTATTTTTATAATGTTTAACAATCAATTAAAATACTTATTTGATTATATAACAACTTTACAAATTGATTGTTATTGTAATTGTAAGGATCTATCTGAAAATTATAAGGCTGATGCAACCAAAGATCTTCCAACATGCACTAAGGAACAAGGATGAACTTGCTTCGGAAGCTTTACACTTTCTAAAAACTCTAAGTGTAAAGTCTTTCGAAGCCAAAAGTTCAGAAGAAATTACTTCGGAAGCTTTACACTTAACAAGAAAAATATTCCAAGTGTAAAAACTTCCGAATATAGAGGCCAAGTTCTTCCGAAGCCAAAGATGAAGTCTTCTGAATCTTCAAAGACAAAATCTTCCGAAGCTATTTTGCTGTGAAGACTGATTTCTTCGGAAGACAGAGAAAATATGCTTTCTCTAATCTATATTTGATAAAGCTGACCAACTTTCTGCTGCAACTCTGATAACTGACCAACTTGTATGCGTTGGTGAAACTTCCATGCTTTAGTGAATAGTAGATAAAGTCTTTGTCTGTAATTTTTTTTCTTTTGTTCCTTTAGACTTTTTGTACTAGGAAAAGTCAGTGAGCTATGGCATGTCATAGTCACTAATCAAAAGGCAATCTGCCTTTTGACTCTAGATTGATCTTATTGTCTAGATTAGTCAATTCCAACTGTCCTTCCAAGTATTGACGGTTGTAGATTGTAGTATAAAAGAGTCTCAGGTCCTTGTATTTTATTCATGCTTTGAACACTTGTAATAGAGCTTGAGATCAATATATAACATCCTTGAAAACTAATACTTGTGTTATTGTTCTAAGTTCTGTCTTATTGTTACTTGTGTTCCTTGTATCTTCAAAGTTTCCTGTTTCCTATTTGAACTGTTAAGTGATCTAAGATCACTCCTCTTGTGAAACTAATTATTGTTAACACCCTAACCGGTCCTACAATTGGTATCAGAGCATTCCAGGCTCTTGATTGTAAGATCTCACCATCTTAAATCCTCTTAGTTTCACACTTCACTTAACTTTTCAAATGGCAGTTATCTCAAAGGTTGATATGGAAACTGGAACTATGACAAAGTCCCTACTGATCACTCCTGAGGATTTTGATACTTGGTGCCAATGAATGGAAGGCTACATCAAGTCTCAAGATTCCAAGATGTGGGAGTCTGTTATCAATGGACCTTATGTACCATGCACCACTTCAGCTGCTGGTGGTGGTATGATACCAAAGGAAAGGGATGATTTTTCGAAGAAGATTGGAAGAAACTTGATGTTGATCAGAAAGCTATGACAGCCCTTCAAACTGCTCTTCCTAACTCCATCTACAGAGGTTTCAAGAAGTACAAGACCAACAAACAACTATGGGATGCACTGAAGCTGATGTATGAGGGGTCCAATGAAGCCAAAGAAAACAAGAAGGACCTCTTGAAGCAGCAGTTTGAAAATTTCACCTTCAAGATAGGTGAAACCATGACTCAACAATACTTTAGATACGTTAAGATTGTGGATACTCTAGCTGATGTTGGAGTAACCATTGAGAATAGAGATATTGTTAGGAAGTTCATGTCCTTTCTTCCCAGAAAATGGACACACTACTGTATGGTCATTAAGAGGACTGAAAACCTCAAGACTCTTACTCTCACTGAGTTATATGGAATACTCAATGGATACCAGATGGAGATGAACATGCAAAACTCATATGGTAACTCCAACACTCATCAGAGCTCAGCCCTCCATGTGGTTGAGAGGGATTGCAGAGAACCACAGCACCATCTCATCTGCTACCCGGACAAATCACAAAAGGGTACTTTCATCACCTTTTTGGAGACACCAAGGGAAGGCTACATCCCTGGAAGCCCATTCCAGGAGACAAGTTCTTCATAAGCTTTTGTGTCTTCTGATGAAAGTTCAGGCAACTTTCTCTTCACCTTTGAAGACCTGGACTGTATCCATCCAGATGATCTGGAATATATGGAAATAGTCCAGCAGATGGCTTTACTCACTCATAGAGCCCAAAAGTTCTACAAGAGGCCTGGGAGAAGGTTTCCCAGCAATGCAGCCAGTGGAAAGTTTGGGCTGGACAAAAGCAAGGTGAAGTGTTAAAACTGTAACCAAATGGGACACTTTGCCAGGGAGTGCAAGACACCAAAGTCAAATGGTGGCCAAGCACAATCCAGGCCAAACTACATTGAGGGAGCTCACCAGAATGAGAAGCCAAGACAGCAAGCTACAGTTGCTGTTGAAGAAGGAGGCTTTGACTGGAGCTTTCAGGTTGAGGATGCTTCTCCAAACCAAGCACTAATGGCAGACCATGATGAAGCCAAGGTATTGGAACATCTTTGTACTCCTGAATGCATTGCTAAAGTTAATAGATACAGTTCCTATAACTTAGAGATGAGATCTGATCTTCAGTCCTTAAATATCTTAAAAGCTGACTTTAAAAGAGCTGAAAATGATTATAAACTTAAAATAGAAGATCTAGAGAAAACCATCTCAACTCTTAAGCATGAGCACACAAACTACAGGACTCAAATCAAAGATCTCATCTCAAAGTTAACTGAATGCCAGGCTGAGCTTGTGATCAGCAAAGCCAGGGCAGAAAAATGTGTTCTTGAAGAAGAGACCTTCAAGAACATAATATCATCATCCCTACATGCAAAAGTTTGTTATCAGAATAAGCAGAGACTGGGATCTACTGAGATAGCTCCTCCACACACTCTATTATCTGTAAGATCTCCAAGGTATGGAACTTGTGAAGATGAGCTTCCCCCCATAGACCCTATTGTTGAAGAGGATGAAGAGGAGATAGTGAAGGATGACACAGAGAAGAGTGAAGAAGATCATCCTAAGAAGGGTCACTATTCTCCTGAGGAGAGAAAAGAGTCTGGAATGACCAAGTCAAAGATAAAGAACTTGATTAGAAGAGCTAAGAGAAGATCAAAGAAGGCTCAAGAAATCAAGGCCACTTTTGACTGAAATCAGAAACAAGTGTTTATTTCTGCAGGTTTTGGAGTGGTAAAGACTGAAGAGTCAACTATGAACTCTAGTACCAGGAGTTCTAGTTTAGTTCCAAATCATTCCAGCGAGAAGAAAAAGACTGACCAGCTGTGTACCACTGCTACACAGCCTATCCAGCTCCAAGAGCAAGTCTCTCCCTAAGAACCTTGTTGCATCATCTATAAAGATGAAGATAGAGAAGGAAAGTGATCAAACTCAGTCTTGCTCTCAAAAGAAGACTATCAGAAGGAAGGAACTCAACTATGTCATGTGTGGTAGTACTTCTCATCTGGCTAAGGATTGCAAGTACCATCCCAAAAGTACCATCCATATGACCAAGACGAACACGTCTGAGAAGAAGAAGGAATAATTCGAAAGCTTCAAAATGAAGAAGAAGATAAGTGAAAATTGCCTTTGGAAGAAAAGTTGGTCTCGAAAGAAAGGAATGCTTCCGAAGTACTGAAGCTTGCTACAGTGAAAGCAAGATCTTCTGAAGGTCCAGTCTCCAAGACTTCCATAGTTGTCAAAACTTCCGAAGCTTTGAAGGTTAGGCCTAATCTTCCAAAGGTGGTGTGGAAGATGAAGGAAGACCATGTGACTAAAAGTTCTTCATCAACAACAACAAATGATCCTCAAAGCTTGAATATAGGATCACTTAATGTTACATTGTCTTCAACTCATTTCAATAAGCCCAAGACCAATGAGGATTAGGTTTCTAAGTGTAACTAATCACCTCTTTTTTGTGTAGGAACAACTAAAGACCAAGAAGAATGTTTGGATTATTGATAGTGGCTGTTCCAGGCACATGACTGGCAATGGTTCTCTACTTCAAAATTTTGAGAAAATTGATGGAGGACCAGTTGATTTTGGAGGGGATTCTGGTGGTTACATTTCTGGAAGGGGCAGAGTCATAAATGGGAAGCTCGGCATTGAAAAGGTAAACTTTATCAAGGAGCTTGGATACAATCTTCCGAGTGTATCCCAATTTTGTGATCAGAAACACCATAAGCTCTTCACTCAGCATGAGTGCATTGTTCTCAAGCCCGAGGTGGCCATTCCTTAAGAGCAAATCCTGCTCAGAGCCCCCAGGAGAGGGAACATGTACAAGATGGATTTACATGAAACATCTCCCTCAGGAGAAGTTTTTTGCTTTCTATCTAAAGAAAATAATAATGAGTCTTTTCTTTGGCATAAAAGAATGTGCCATGTAAACTTTAAGAACATGATTAAATTGATTAAGAATGATTTGGTAATTAGAATGCCAAAGAAAGAGTTTACAAGTGATGACCACTGTGTTGCATTCCTGAAAGGGAAGCAACACGAAGTGTCTCACAAACCAAAGGAAATGAACTCCATCACTACTCCCCCATACCTATTACATATGGATTTGTTTGGCCCCACCAGTGTAATGAGTTTAGGAAGTACCTCTTACTGTTTAGTGATCACAGATGATTTCACAAAATTCACTTGGGTCTTTTTCCTTAGAACTAAGGATGAGACCCCTAAGATCTTGAAGAATTTCATTCTGAAAATTAAGAATCAATCTGATCACAAGGTCAAGACCATAAGATGTGATCAAGGAACAGAATTTAAAAACCAAATCCTTGATACATTTTATGATGAAAAGGGTATTACAAGACAATATAGTGCTCCCAAGACTCCTTAGCAAAATGGTGTTGCTGAGAGGAGAAACTAGACACTTATTGAAGCTGCAAGAACCATGCTGTTTGACTCTAAACTGCCCATCACCTTCTGAGCAGAGGCAGTTAACACAGCCTGCTATGTGCAGAACAGAGTTTTTGTGGTTAAGACTCATGGTAAGACTCCTTATGAGCTGTGGCATAAAAGAAGACCATTTATTGGTTTCCTTAGGTCATTTAGATGCCTTGCACCATCTTGAATACCAGAGATCAAGTAGCCAAATTTGATGAGAAGTCAGATGATGGACACTTTATTGGATACTCTTCCCAAGCTAAGGCTTATAGAGTATACAATCTTAGAACTAGAGTAGTTGAGGAGTCAGCCAATATGACCTTCAATGATCACACTCCTAGTGTGAAAGGTTCTGGTTTGGATTGGCTATTTGATCTTGACTTAGTTACCAACTGTTTTAACAAGTCTTGTGAGAATGTTTCAGGATCTACAAATAATATATCAATAGGAGATCCTGACCCAAGATTTGAGCTGAGAAGACCAAGCAAGATTACTACTTCAGCTCCTTTGGTGACTAACCCTACAAATGAAGATCCTATCAGCACAAATATGACAAATTCAGCTGATACATCTGAGGTGCCTTTAAATTCCAGCTCAGAGGTTCAAAACTCAGGAGAAGGAGCTTCAAATGTAGGAGAAAATGGAGGTGGTGATAGTGATCAAGAATTTCTTGATGCTGATAACCACTCCATAGAGGACAACATAAATGATGTCACACATTCATTGGATTAAGTCTCACTTTATAAATGTGTTGATGTGGTGGGTGACACTTCATTTCAAGATCTAAATTTCTCCAATCTTGATCTGTCCAATCAACTTGCTGTGATCCCTCAACTAAAGATCCACAAGTCACACCCCACCACAAACATCATTGGAAATGTTAAGATTAGGGTAAGAACAAGAGGAAAAACCCATGACCAAAATGTTTGTCTGCACTCTTGTTTCTTGTCCCAGATTGAGCCAAAGAAAGTAGATGAGGCTCTGAAGGATGGAAGCTAGGTTGAAGCTATGCAAGAAGAGCTACTTCAAATCAGAAGACAGAAGGTTTGGAACCTATGTCCTCTTCCTCAAGGGAAGACTAACATAGGAACCAAATGGGTTTTTAGGAACAAGAAGGATGATAGAGGACATGTTATCAAGAACAAGGCATGACTAGTTGTTCAAGGGTACACACAAGAAGAGGGAATTGATTACATAGATGTTTTTGCTCCTGTGGCAAGACTTGAAGCTGTAAGAATATTCCTGGCTTTTGCTGCATCCAAGGATTTCAAGGTCTACCAACTTGATGTCAAGTGTGCTTTTCTGTATGGGGTGATTGATGAAGAGGTGTATGACAAACAACCACCTGGCTTTGCAGACCCAGATCATCCTGATTATGTTTGCAAGCTTGATAAAGCTCTTTATGGGTTGCACCAAGCTCCAAGGAAGTGGTATGAAACACTATCTCAGTATCTCTACCAACAGGGTTACAAGAGGGGTACTATAGATGGAACTCTCTTCATCAAAGGGACAGGGAATGACTTAATGCTGGTTCAAGTATATATGGATGACATTATCTTCGGGTCAACTAATCCAAAGCTCTGTAAAGACTTTGAGAGGCTGATGAAGAATAGATTTGAAATGAGTGCCATGGGGGAACTAAATTTCTTTCTGGGAATTCAAGTGAAGCAAGTTGACAATGGCATCTTCATAAGTCAGTCAAAGTATGTGCAAGACATACTTACAAGATTCAACATGACTGAATGTAAGGTTGCTAAGACACCCATAGCCAGAAACCACTCCCTAGGACCTGATCTTAAGGGGGAGTATATGGAAGAACATCTTTACAGGGCTATGATTGGGTCTCTTATGTACCCAACAGCCAGCAGGCCTGATATCATGTTTGCCACATGCATATGTGCAAGATATCAAGCCAACCCCAAGATGTCACACCTGGTTGTTGTCAAGAGGATTCTTAGATATCTCAAAGGTGCTCCCAAGCTTGGCCTTTGGTATCCAAAGAGTTCTGACTTCAATCTGTATGCTTATACAGATAGTGACTATGGTGGTTACAACATGACTGCAAAGTCTAAATCTGGGGGATGTCAATTCCTTGGTGGAAGGGTTGTCTCATGGCAATGCAAGAAACAATCCTATGTCTCCGCATCAACTGCTGAGGCTGAATACATTGCTGCTGCAAGTTGCTATGCTCAAGTGCTTTGGATTCAGAATTAGATGCTAGACTATGGATTCAATTTCAAAGAGACTCCCATCCACATAGACAACAACAGTGCTATCTCCATTACAGAGAATCCTGTGCAGCACTCAAGGACCAAACACATCAACATCAGGTATCATTTGATTAGAGATAATTTTGAGAAAGGATTAATCAAATTAGTTAAAGTTAACACAAATTAACAATATGCTGATCTGTTCACTAAAGCTTTTGATGAACAGAGATTCAAATATCTTGTATCAGCTATTGGGATGATTAATTGAGTAACTTTTTCTTAGAAACTTAAATCAACTTTATTTCTAAAAAACTGTGTGTTCTAAATTGTCTATTTTATCACCTTCATAAGCCCAGTTTATTTTGGAAGAAAAATTTTAATGATATTCCTTAGATTTTTGAAAATTTTTCAAAACATATTTTCCTTCGGAAGATTTCAAGTTGCCTTCGAAAGAAATTTATGTATTCAAATCAAGAACTACTTATAAGAAATTTACCTTTGGAAGAAATTCTGAGAATATCTTCTGAAGCTTAACTATGCTTCTAAGTACTTGCATGTATTTGAAGGACAAATATCTTCCGAAAGCAATTAAGTCTCGGAAGATTTTTTCTCTTTAGAATAAAACTCCCAAGACCTAATATCTTCCGAAATAAAAAATGTGTCGGAAGAAAAAACTCTCTAAAATTTTTTCGTCCGAAGCCAAATTTTCAAATTTCTCTAGAATATCTTCCGAAGCCAAATTGGCTTCGAAAGCTTTTTCTCAAAACTTCAGAAGCAAAAACTACCTTCGAAAGATTTTCAACTTTCAAGAAAACTAGCTTTTTGGATGCTTTTTCAGAAGTGGGACCTACTTTCGAATTTCAAAGTTTATCCTTTTGCATTAACTTTGCCTTAAATCCATTCTATATATATTCTCAATGGTTCCCCTTCTTCTCACTCTTTCCTTCTTCCATAAATTCTTGACCTAAAATTCTCCCAAATTTAACCTTCTTCACCAACAAGCTTCCTTCATGGCAAACATTGTTCGACGAAACCAACCGGGCTTTACCATGCACCTTCACAGACAACACAATCAGGTTGCTCTGTTGGACTCTAAGAAAGATCCTCATTTCTTAGAGGTCTGTCGATACCTTTCAGCGTCTCACTACTTCACCTCCCTTACTATTGATCCTCCTCTTTATGAGGATCAATTACTTGTATTCTAGAGGACCTGCAAAGAGGTCACCATGGATGGGGAGAAGGCACTATCTGCTATAGTGTAGGGGAGGACAATCTTCATCACTCCGGCCATCATAAGCTCACAACTTCAGCTGGATGATGAAGAAGGTGAGTTGTCCTTTCGAAAAGCTGCTGTCAACCATTTTTTTCAGCAGATAGGCTATGAGGGTGACTTCTCAATCAAAACCTTCAGGAAGGGGAGGGTCTCATCCAAATGGAAATACCTCCTCCATGTCATCATACACAGTCTCTCCAACAAGCATGGAGGATGGGATCAAGTTCCAGAGGACCTCTCCTTCATAGTCCATGGAATGGTCCAGGGGGTCAAATACAGGTACTCTCAATTTGTCTATACAAATTTACTTGCTAATTTAGACTCCTTAGAATACTACATGTTCCCGCGATATGTCCAACACATTCTCAACTATGAACTGGGCTCACAGTTGAGGGGAACAGGTAATATTTTTAAATTGGGATAGATGAAGCCCAACATCTTTAAAATACTGAGAAAGCCTACTGTTGGCTTTTCGAGGGTAGAAACAGCCCTGTTTCTAAAACTGTTTGAGCTCATTGCTCAGGGTGGCAACCTAGCAGCACCAGCTACTGTTGAATCCACACCCTCTACCTTAACTCCACCCCCACAACCTCAAATTACTATCACCTACAAAAGAAAAACCAAACAAACCCCTGCACTTGCTACTAAGCATGTGCAGGTCCCCATATCATAACCTATACAGGAGGAAGTAGAATCTTGAGCTCCCACTTCCCCTGAGGAACAGACCACTCCCATCTTTCAAATGATCAGTGCTGAGGTTCCTCATGCTCAGCCTGATGAGCTTACATCCCTAACAGCCTTAAGCCATCACTCAGAGTCTCAACACTCAAGTGATCAACCTTCAGGGGATAGTTACCACCCCCAGCCGTTGGACTTAAACCACCCTATTCCCAGCCTTGATTTCTATAATGATGAGGACTTGGGTTTCAGTGAGTACAATGAGTCTCTCCTTTCTTCCCACACTCAAGGAGAAATGAGTACCCTTGACTCACCCAGGTCTAGCCCACATCATATACCCACAACTGAGGTGGGTCTTCCTGAACATGTTCAATCTTGACACTTCTCTGGAAGTTGTCATGATGCAGGGGAAATCCAGAAGCCAAAGACACTATGCTGGTGATAAGGAAGAAGACTTAGGTCCATTTCTCTCATCCCCTAGTGATTCTTTAACTGAAGATGAGGGGAGTCTGAAACATAGGGTGCATAAATTGACAAACACATGCACCTATCTAGTTTCAAAGATAGTTCTCCTAGAATCTCAGGTGACTATCTTGCAACAAAGAGTCAATGACCAGCAACTTGAGATCACCGATCTCAAGGGCTAGTTAGCTGAGAGATCCTTAAGGAGGACTCAACCAGGTCCACAAGAACCTATGGAAGTGATTGATGACACCCCCAGCTCACCTATGCAAGAAGGTGATGCTACCAAAAAGGGGGAGAAAGTCCACACAACCACAGAACCTAGGAGTTCCTCCCAAAGTATAGACATAGAGGAGTCACCAACCTCTCTTGCAATTGTCCAAACTCAGCAACCTCCTCAAGTCATGAACATAGACTTACTCATTCAACACTTTCTTGAGGAGAGAATTCCAAGAGCAATGTCTGCTCCCTCTGAGAATCAAATTATGGGATGGGGGTATGACACAAGCAGAAGAGCTCTTGTGATCTTTAGAGCTCAGGGTCAACTGGAAATCTTCAACTTCTCACACCTGAGTTTCTATGAGTGCATCAATCTGGTGAATCTTCCACTTGTCAACCCAAGCCACAACAGACAAGCTAAGAGTTTAGCAGACCGGATTCAAAATAAGGTACTAGAGGAATTCAAATTGAGATCAAAATTATATAGACAGAGGCTAGCAGGTGAGATCTTTGGTCAACTGGATGTTGAGGTGGACCCTAAGATTAGCTTCAAAGGGAAAACCTTGACTGAAGGCCTAGAGGTTAAGCCTATGAACCTTGAGACAAGATCTCCCTCTGCACCCAGTACCCTCGGTGATGCACCAGCTGGTGAAGGTGTCTCACAACCTCTCTCTAGCTAGAGCTTAACTGCTGAACCAAGCAATGAAGGCCAAAGTTTCTCCACCCTGAGTCACCAAGGTCTGTGGTTGACAAAGGGAAAAGGAAATTAATTCCTGAGGAGTTGGAGAAGGAGAAGAGAGAGAGGAAGAGGAAGCTAAGGGGAGAGAGTCCAAGTAGGTCCCCAAGCTTCATGGAAGCTGTAATCCGGGCTGCCCATAGGCCAAATACTCAAGAAGATGAGTTAAGGGTAGCCAAGCTAAACTACCTGGGGACCAGGAACTACAATATAGATGAACTCATCTCTCTCCCCTTAGAAGAGTTAAATGAGCTGGCTGACACTGAGCTGTCAAAGCAGAGGAGGGAGGAAGAGGATGCAGCATTACTCCTCAAAATTAAGGAAGAAAGGAGACTAAAAAGACTTTACAAACATGCTCCTGTCCTCTCCCCAGTTCAAGAAAGTCCTGAGACAGAGACTGTGGCACAGGCACAACCTCAGGTAGATAGGGAAGCTGAAAGAATAAATATGATCAACTACCTGAGTGCCACAGGACTCTATCAGGCAGCTGCACTTCTTCTCTTATCCTTTAAGTACATAGAGTTTGAATATCTCAAGCAGCTAGAGGAAAAATCTATAAAAGAAAGAAAAGCTGCTAAGAGAAAGCTAAGGGAAGAAGCTGCAAGGTCAAGGGCCATCATCCACAAAAGCCAAAAGAAGTCTGAAGATAGACAAAGGATGATGAGCTTCTTGAAGCTGTATGGATTCTTCGAAAGGAGGCTTGGTCCTATGTCTCTATCCACAATAGATGAGCATATAAGGATGATCAAGTAGAAGATCAAAAAGGGAGAGCTTATGGATTTACATTCTCCACCAAGTCCAGCTCAACCTGAAGTTGAGGTAAAAGTTGAACCCACTGAGACAACACAACCTGAACCTAGAGCTGCATCTCAGCCAACTTCATCTTCTGATCCACAACAGGGTCCTCTTCTCTCTCCTTTTGAACCTGTGAGAGAAGAGAACCCAACTGAGAGGGACACTACTGAACCATCTGGTGCTAAAGACCAGTCTTCTCAGTTGAAATCATTAAAGAGGAGAAAAAGGATGGCCAGGAGAACCTCTACAAAGAAAAAGAAAACTAAGGCATCCACCTCTACACCTCAGGATGAGTCAGAACATCCTGAAGAAGTGCATGAAGAGGCTGCTCAACTAACTCCCATCAGAGTAGAGCCTCTTGTAGTTGGAAGACCCATCGTGTCCTGGAGTTTTGCTAGCAATCCAGACAGATGGTATGTCACTAGAGATCAAGGAGGTCAGGATGTCTACTTTGAGCAAGACATGCTTGCCCTTCCTTTACATGATCTCTATGACATGAGAAGATTCTATGAGAGTCTAAAGGATCCTAACCATATGATGAAGAGAGGTTTGTTGCTGATCCTAATGAGGACTATCAACATTTGAAGAATCTGTCTATTTTGGTAGCATCAGCCTAGGGGGAGTTTGTAAGGATCTATCTGAAGATTATGAGGCTGATACAACCAAAGAGCTTCCAACATGCACTAAGGAGCAAGGATGAACTTGCTTCGGAAGCTTTACACTCTCTAAAAACTCTAAGTGGAAAGTCGTCCGAAGCCAAAAGTTCAGAAGAAATTACTTCGGAAGCTTTACACTTAATAAGAAAAATATTCCAAGTGTAAAAACTTTCGAAGCCAGAGGCCAGGTTCTTCTGAAGCCAAAGATGAAGTCTTCCGAAGCTTCAAAGACAAAGTCTTCCGAAGCCATTTTGTTGTGAAGACTGATTTCTTCAAAAGACAGAGAAAAGATGCTTTCTCTGATCTACTTTTGATAAAGCTGACCAACTTTCTGCTGCAACTCTGATAACTCACCAACTTGTATGAGTTGGTGAAACTTCCATGCTTTAGTGAATAATAGATAAAGTCTTTGTCTGTAATTTTCTTCTTTTGTTCCTTTAGAGTTTTTTCACTAGGAAAAGTTAGTGAGCTATGACATGTCATAGTCACTAGTCAAAAGGTAATCTGTCTTTTGACTCTAGATTGATCTTGTTGTCTAGATTAGTCGATTCCAACTGTCCTTCCAAGTATTGACGGTCATAGGTTGTAGTATAAAAGAGTCTCAGGTCCTTGTATTATAATCATGCTTTGAACACTTGTAATAGAACTTGAGATCATTATACAACATCCTTGAAAACTAATACTTGTGTTATTGTTCTAAGTTCTGTCTTATTGTTACTTGTGTTCCTTGTATCTTCAAAGTTTCTTGTTCTCTATTTGAACTGTTAAGTGATCTAAGGTCACTCCTCTTGTGAAACTAATTGTTGTTAACACCTTAACCTGTCCTGCAGTAATATTATTAATATTTAAATTCGTGTTACAACAATAGCTAAATCTTATACACATTTATATTTTTGTTTTATTAATTCTTATGATTTATTGTTTTTTTGTAAAAATATATAATATTATTTTCATAGCGTTACCAGAAAACCCCGCGGCAACGTGCGGGAGCAAATACTAGTTTGAACTAATTCCAATAAAATTTTATGTTGTGTTTGGTTATTATAAATATGAATGGAATTGGAATGCGTAAAAATATCAAATGATGAAATTACCCATCATCTCTCCTAATTTCCCATCGCCACTTGCAGTAAACCACTAAGCCTATTTTGTATGCTCCCGTTCTTTTCCCCATCTCATTTCTCCTCCATGAAATCTACAAATAGAAGATTAAAGAAAATGAAGAAATCTCACCATCTTAGCTACACCACTTCACCTGCAAGGCAAAGTATCTCAATGAACTGAGTCGCAACTGCCAATCTAATGAAGTTCTAGTTTTACGCAAATGGGTTTCGGTTTGAACTGATAGGTATGAGCACCGGTGAGGCAAAGTATTATTTCGATTTTGTTCTTGTTCTTCCTCAATTTCTGTTTAATTTTGGAATTCACAGGACCAACTCTTGCTTTATGGGTTTTTGTTCTTTGATTTTGCTCTTGTGAATTTGTTCACATTTTCGTTCTTTGATTTATGAAATATGTGAATTTTGTAATTTGATTTTTAGAATATATACAATCTTGTTACAGCTAATTTTGTTCTTTTATTTAGAACGATAGTGAGAAAATTGAGAAGATGGTTTTGCGAAGAAAGGGTAAGGGTGTTCTTGTAAGTATGTAACATTCCAATGGAATTTATAAAATTCCATCAAGGGCGTGAAGGAAAGTTAAAATCCCTTGAGTGAAGGAATCGAAAAGAATACATTCCAATTCCATTCTCATATAGTGCCAACCAAACATGATATCTAATGGAAAACATTCAATTTCTATTTCAATTCCAAGAAATTATGTGAATCAAACATGACCTTAAGAACAATATTGTTGCATTTGATACAAATAATTATTCATAATGATATTTACAACTTTATCCTTTTGTATAATAATATAGATATATTTGCAATCTCACATTGGCCAAACAAAAAAGCAAAATAAGAGTTCAACACCTATAAAATAGGATATTGGACTTGAGGTGAAACAAACTCATAATTTGCGCATCCTTGGTTGTGCAAGGTTATGAAAAAGATCAATTGCGTTTAAAATTTTAAAGTGTTATTTTTTTTATTTTCTTTATTCATCTTCGTTTATATAGTTGGGTTTGAACTCGGCTCTCTCCGAGTCCTTCTTAATATGGTAGATACGTAATGTTTATGTTTAAAGCGTTTTTTAAAATTTATAAATTTATATTATCTAGTTTATAAAAGTCTATTGATATTTTAGCAAAATAATCATTTAGTATTTATCTTCAACTTCAAATTCTAAAAAATTGAGATATACAAGAGAGACAACGTTTGTATGTTGACATTTAAGATCTTGAAGGAAATCAACTATTCTCTCATAACGATTATGATTTAATTATAAAATTATTTAAAGATAACTATCTAAAAAATTAGAAAGGATGTTATCCTATCGCATAGCTTGGGTGTACCTACTATTACTTTATACAACATTAGAGACGAACAATTTGGTAATTTCTTTAAGAAAAAAGTGACTGCATTTTGTACTAGTGTTGATACATAAATAACTCATCATTTATAATTTCATCCCTTTGATGTTTAATAATTTCTATCTCACACCGCCCAAGCAAGAAAGGGAAGGAGGATTTAACTATTATAAAAGGGGTCCATAATAGCTAGGAGAAACATACACTAATGTGCCTTGGTTTTTTGGAGAAACATAGCTAGGATTTAACTATTATAAAAGGGGTCCATAATAACGTGGTGTTATGTACTTTTGGTGTATCTCCAAGAAAAAGTTGAAGTTTCATAATTTATTCTACAATCAAAGTTTTAAAGACCTTGTTTCGTTTTGACTTTTCTTTTTGAACTCTGGTTCACATAGTCCGGTTTGATCCAAGGTAACTAGGTTAAGAATAACAGCTTGGTTCAATAAAGCCGGTCGAATACATGGTAAGTGGGCTGGTGCCACTAGAAGTTTCTGGTTGAACAAGTCAAACCGGCCAATCCGGTTTGGTTTTTCAAACATTAAATATAACTAAATAGAGTGAGCGTTATCCCATTGTGTAGCAAGAAAGCATTTGAGATGGGCAATTTGATAATTTTCTCAAAATTATAAGTGACGTAAGATAAATGTTGTTGTATTTCATACAAGCATTGATACATAAATCTGTACTCCATTTATAATTTTTTTCCCTAACTAAAACTATAAAAAATATTCATATCCTACATCGGTTGTATAAAAAAATTTAAGTCAGTACTCAACTCCTATATAAGAAGCTATTTGCTTCAAGTTTAAAAAAAGAGTTGTGTTTTACACGCATGCCTTCTTAAACCAAATTGATAAAAAATCTTTTTGGTTTTTCAATTGGCCATACCAGCAGTTATCATTGAAACTAGTTGGCCCGGTCTGGTTTAAATCACAAGTTAGCATAAACAGAGTGTTAGCCAAATATATAAAGTTTTACAAACTTTTATACCCCGTTGCATCGTGCGATCTCACATGTTATTGCTCAAAAGTTTAAGACACGTAAGAATTATGTGGTTGCATTTCGTATAAGTGTTGATACATAAATAGCTTCACATTTACAATTTTGTCACTAAACTAAAACTATAGTTAATGTTTTTATCCCACATCGGTTGTTTAGAAAAACCAAAGCAGTATCTAACTCTTATATAATGAGCTATTTTCTTAAAGTTGAAAGAGAAGGAGTTGTGTTTTACGTGTATGTTTTTTGTATGTTATTAAACATAAAATCAAATTGATAAAAATATATTTTTGGTTTTTGAAATGGCGGTAGTGGTGGTTCTCGATAAATCGCAGTTGAACCAGCCGGTTTAAACTATTGGCTAGCATAATTAGAGAAAGTTTACTAAAGATACAAAGTCCTGAAAATATTTATACTCCCGTCGCACCACGCGGGTTTCATCCACTAGTATATTAAAACTATACCACCCTCGCACGTCCGCTCGAATTTCAGGCTACATCTAACTTTTCCATTACTACTGTCAATTAGATTTTGATTTATTTTTTGTGGCATATATTAAAAACATATTTTTGAGTAAATATCACATGCATATATATATGCAATAATAATTTGAAAATAAATAATAAGTCAGCAGCAGTAGCAATTAACAACGCCAACTAGGATTACCACAAAACAAGCTGCCCAAAAAGTTCCGTCACAAGTCATAACAATAGTCATTTTAGTGTAAACTGTAACGCATAAAAAACATAAAAACACATCCTAATGATTTTCACGCCACCCTAAAACTTTAATGTGTACTTCATCATAAACGTAAGCCTCACCGCGCCATAAAACCCTAAAAGTGCACTCTACCTTAAAAGTCATACTCTGTCATAAAAATGATTAAAAAACCTCAATTTGAAATACAACTTTTTTTTTTTTAGAAAAGAAAATATTGAAACGTTAGAAAAAAAACTAAATACAGCCTCGTATTTTGATTTAAAAAAAGTTATATCAAAGACTTCATTATATAATGAGTTCTTAAGTTCAAGTCTTGCTCATGGTAAAAATGCTCTGGGTTGAATTAGGGTAAGTTCGAGTCTTCATCATCCAAACGCAAGCTCCAATCTTTACGATTTGGGTTCACTGTCTTTTCAAGTATCGACTTTATCTCCCGATTAGAAATCTTGGCTTGGCCATATGTTTGGGGATGGTAGGCTGTTGACACACAATATGCGACGCCATATTTCTTGAAAAGTGCTTTGATTGTCTTGTTGCAAAAGTGTTATCCTCTATCACTTATGAATACCCTTGGCATGCCAAACCTGCTAAAGATATTGGTTTTCACAAAGCTTTAAACAACCTTAGCATCGTTAGTTCTCATGGCCTTTGCCTCTACCCATTTAGAGACGTAATCCACGACTAATAATATATAAAAATTACCAAACGATGATGGGAAAGGACCCATAAAATTAATACCCCATACATAAAAGATTTCACATACATGAATGGGTGTGAGGGGCGTTTGATATTTAGCCTTTAGATTACATGTTTTCTAGCATCGTTCACAAGATTTGCAAAACATGTAAGAATCAAGAAATATGCTTGTCCAATAAAAACCTAAATCGAGTACCTTGTGTGCTGTCCATTTTTGGCCAAAATGCCTGCCACAAGCTTACGAGTGACAAAATTCTAAAATAGAAGGTACCTCACTCATGTTGACGCATCTTATTATAACTTGATCAACACAATACTTCCAAAGGTATGGTTCATCCCAAACATATCTTTTTGCTTCCCTTTTTATCTTATCTTTTTTAGCGCGGGAAAGATCAAAAGGAAAAGTATTTGCCACTTTGTAGTTTACGATATCGGCATCCCAAGGAGCGGTGATTTGAGTAGCAAATAGATGCTCATCCAGGAATGAGTCATTTAAAGGAATTGGCTCCTTATTATTTATGATCCTACTTAGGTGATCCGCCATAAGATTTTCCTATTCACTTTTGTCTCTGATTTCCAAGTCTAATTTTTGAAGTTAGATCACCCATCTGATAAGTCTCGACTTGGCAACCTTTTTAGTCACGAGATACCTCAAAGCTGCATGATCAGAATACACAATTACTTTAGTACACAATAAATATTGTCTAAATTTTTCTAAAGCAAAAACAATAGCTAAAAGCTCATTTTCTATGGTTGAGTAATTGCTTTGAGCATGTTCTAAGGTTCTTGAAGCATAGTAGATCACATGTGGCACTCGATCTTTCCTTTGACTCATTACAGCTCCTACCGTGTGACTGCTTGCATCACACATGATCTCGATTGGTAAACTCTAATCTGGTGGTTGGATTATTGGTTCACTAACCAATGAAGTCTTCAAGGTATCAAAAGCTTGCTTGCAAGCTTCGAAAAACACAAATTCTACATCTTTTTGTAGAAGCTCACACATTGGCCTTGTTATCTTGGAAAAATCTTTGATAAATCTTCGGTAAAATCCTGCTTGACCAAGAAAAGAACGCACTTTGCGCATACTATTAGGATAAGGTAAAGATTTAATAACATCAATTTTAGCTTTATCCACCTCTAAACCTTTTAAATAAACAACATGACCTAAAATAAGACCTTGATCAACATGAAATTATATTTCTTATAATTTAAAACAAGATTAGTCTCAATGCATCTTTTTAAAATCTTAGTGAAGTTTTCCAAAAATTCTTTAAAAGAATTTCCATATACGATGAAATCATCCATGAAAACTTCAATTATCTCTTCAACATAATTAGAAAATATGCTTACTATGCACCTTTGGAACGTGGCGGGTGAATTGCAAAGCCCAAATAGCATCCGCTGATAGCAAACGTGCCAAAAGGACACGTAAACATTGTTTTCTCTTGGTCCTTCAGTGTAACGGGTATTTGATGAAAACAAGAATACCCATGTAAACATTGTTTTCTCTTCGTCCTCCGGTGTTGGATTGTCTGTGAGATTCTGCTTGGAGAGACAATAGTGACGCAACATTGCTTATTGGTGGTAGATATCACTATGAGACAAAAACTGAACTAGAAAGACATGAAGAAGAATATGAAACCAGTGATTAGATGGGGAAACTTAAAGCACAACAAAATCATAGTTTTTAGAGATAAAGTAATTACAATGACATCAACTTAGTAGAATGAAGACACAAACTAGATATCGGAGACTATGGCTAACACCATTACTCATATGGTGAAGGAGACCCTTGATGTCATAACAGGAAACATACATGGGCATAGTGAGTACTAGTGGTGAAGTGAACATGTGCAAAACATAATAACAGATAACAAAAATAGTTTTAAAGAGCTTATAAGGTGCAGAGATGACAAAGACCATGTTAGATTGATAGAGAAATACAAACATCAAGAGGAAAGCTAAGAAGGCAATGATAGAGGCAAAGAATAATGCCTATAGAAAAATGTATACGCATCTAGAAACAAAAATAGGGAGCATGATTTATACAAGATTTTTAGAGCTAGGCAGCATATGAGGTGGGATCTAAAAGTTGTTAACTTTATAAAGGGTGAGGACTAACATATTTTACTCAGACAACAAGACATCAAGTTGAGATGGCAAACATACTTTCACCTACTTCCTAATATTGGGCGAGCTTTCCAAAAAGAAAACGACAATCAAAATCCTCAAAGGCGGTAAAGGAATAATTGCTACTGTCGATGTATCATGAAGGAAGAAGTGAGGACGACACTTAGGAAGATGGGAATGGCTAAGGCAATAGGTCCGGACAACATACTAATAGAGGTGTGGAGTTTTTTAGAAGAATAAGTAATATGATGCTTAACCATCTTATTCAATCTAATTTTCAAATTTAGTAAAATGCTAATTAATGGAGAACTAGTGTAGTAGTCCCTCTCTATAAGAACAAAGGAGACACCTAATGTCGTGGGAGCCATAAAGGGATTAAACTATTAGGGCATACTATGAATCTATGGGAGAGGGTAATAAAGACTAGAATTAGAAGGAAACCTAGATGACAGTGAATCAGTTTTGTTTCCAGCTAGGACGTTCAACTATTGTAGCAATACACATCCTGAGAAGGTCGATGGGAAAATACAGGGAAAGAAAAAAAGATCTTCATATGGCCTTCATTGACTTAGAGAAGGTGTTCAATAGCATACCTCCTAGGTTGATTTGAGATAGCTTATAAGCTAGAGAGGCCAGGAAAGTATATACACATAATAAAAAATATGTAGGAAGTGTAGAACGCTTACCATGAGCCGAGTTCTCACATAACAACGGATATCCTGCCAGCATTGGTATACCCCCTTACGAGACGTTATACGATAGGAAGTGTAGAACGCTCATATGTTGGGGTGACTTTGGGCAGAAGGAGTTGGAGAGCATTAAGGTGATCGAGGCTACAACCGGGAAGTTAGAGAGGATCAAGGCCTTTATGGAAGCAACAAAGGATAGACAGAAATAGTATGTCAGTGAGAGATATAGACTGATCGAATTCAAGTTGGGCGATAGAGTTATAAGAAAGGTTTCGCCTTGGAATGGATCATCAGGTTCAGGAAGTGAGGAAAGCTAAGCCCAAAGTATATAGGGCCTGTCTAAATCATTGCTCGAGTTGGAGAGGTGGCTTACAAGTTAGAGCTACCCGATGAGTTAAGTGGAATCCATCTGACATTCCTATCTCAATTGAGAAAGTGCTTAGCCGATGAGGATATGATTATGCCACTAGAGGATATTGAGGTAGATGAACGGCTCAATTATGTGGAGCAGCCAGTGGCCATCATCAATAGAAAAGAGAAGAGGCTATAAAATAAAGTGGTTCCACTGGTGCGAATACAGTGGAGGCACAGGAAAGAATCTGGGTCTACGTGGGAAACTGAGGAAGAGGTGAGGCAGCATTACCCTCAGCTGATCGAGGAGTGACAGGTTTCTAGGACGAAACCTATATAAGGGGGGTGGACTTGTAACACCCGGAAATTTACTAAAAGGAAAAGAAAAGAAGAGTAAAAAGAAAGAAAGGTTAAAGTTGTGCAAGTGGCAAACTTTCCCATTATGGGATTTAAAAGAAGCATGGCAGCCCGGACCTCTTCTTTAACAGATCTTGCTCTCGGAGGCAGAAGAAAGAAGAAGCTGCAATCGATTTCTAGAGAGAGAGAGAGGAGGAAGATCTGCTTGTAGGTGAGGTTTTCTTGTGTTTTCTGCTTGGTTTTCTGCTGTGTTCGAGCTGTTGGATCTAGTCTTATGTTTTTCTTATGTTGGCTGCTTGTTTTGGTATGTTAGGTGCTAGAACTCCAGGTTGCTCTCGGGTCTGGAGGAGTTTTACTCGAAAGCAGTTAGAGGTGAGTTCTAGATCCCCTCTTTTACTGGTTTTCTAAGTGTTTGGGGCTGTTATGCATACTGGGCAGAAGGTTTTCTAAACCAAACTATGAATTTTTAACATGATGTGCGATTGGGTGCTGTTGATGTATGTTTTTAGATGTTTTTCTAGGATGTGTATGATGTTTAGTTTGTTTTAAGTGCGTAGTACGATTGATCTATGCTAAGGATGTGTTAGAATGATGATTGGGAACTAGAAATGGCATAAGTTGCATTGCAGGTTAGTTTTTGTTCATCCGCATTTGCTACAGTGTGATCCGCATTTGTTCTACCAGCTTTTCTTTGGACACTTAGAATATTTTATTACTTTCATCTGTATTTGTTCATCCGCATTTGCTACAACGTCATCCGCATTTGTTCTACCAGCATTTCTTTGGACACTTAAAATATTTTCTTACTTCAATCCGCATTTGTTCATCCGCATTTGTTACAGTTCATCCGCAAGTCTGCTACTGTGTCATCTGCATTTGTTCTACCAACATTTCTTTGGACACTTAGAATATTTTCTTGCTTTCATTCGCATTTGTTCATCCGCATTTGCTACAGTTCATCCGCATTTGCTACAGTTTCATCCGCATTTGTTCTACCAGCATTTCTTTGGACACTTAGAATATTTCCTTACTTTCATCCAAATTTGTTCATCCGTATTTCTTTGGGGGACTTAGAATTATTTTGAAATTTTGAGAATAGAATCTAAGTGTTAAGTATTGATGAATAAGGAAGGATTTTGCTTGTTTAATGTTTCTAATGTTTATTTCTCTTCTTATGGCCTACTGTTATGGATGATATTTATTATTTTTCATGTTATGTGATTATATGGCAATGAATATTTTAAAAGTATTATTCCTAACCAAATGGACACAAAGAAATAAAAGAAGACAGTAGAACTTAATGAATGTTACCCCTGGGCCCTTATAAACAATGGAAGCCTTGCAAGCACAATGGAATGAGGTGCACGACCTTGCTGTCGTTAGCTCAACTGATGTGTGACTGATTCAGGATGCACATCTGGGGTCTAATCCTGGGGATTGACCAAACCAACGGGACCCGTATTCATGAGCAGGCTTCGTGCCTAGCAGTGTGGGTCAACTGTCGAATGGGTTAGCTACCAAAAATCGTTTTCCGATAGGGGTTCGACATTTGTTGCCAACCAACAATATAGGCTCTTGCTTTGCGCAAACATAGACAATGAAAGTGAAAGATAATGAAAGAAAGAAAGATAAAGAATCTCTTATTGATTGATTATTTATAATGTTGAATGATCACCAAGTGAAGTTTAAAAAAGTATATTTTCTATATTATTAAACTAGAACTCACTCAGCAACATTGACTTTTTATATGCATTTTCAGTTGGTAGGTTATGTAGTTGCTGAGGGTGGCTTGGAGTTGAAGCTATTTGGCTAGCAAAGACTGCATCCATCTCATGTAAGAATAATGTTTTTGATAATTCTCTTTTGTGATTATTATCAACGATATAACACTTGGAAAAAGTAACTATAAATGCATGAAATGTTTTTGATAATTCTTCCACTGCAATATTTGCTTATGTTTATATATCTTAAATGAATTTTTATAATGAATGATGCTATGAATGACCAACTGTGAGGTCTCCGGTATCGGGGCCTTACATTCCCTATTTGATCTGTTAAGTGTTCTAGTCTCTCCATCCTTTGTTAAACTTTTACATTGCTCCCCTGCAGCGGTCCTGCAATTGGTATCAGAGCATTTTAGTCTCTTGATCTGTTAAGTGTTCTAGTCTCTCCATCCTTTAGTTTCGTAAAACACTTACCAGCTCAAATGGCAGCTCTTATTAAGGTTGACATGGAAACCAATACCATGACAAAATCTCCACTAATCACTCCTGATGACTTTGATACTTGGTGCCAATGAATGGAAGGGTTCATCAAGTCTCAAGACAGCAGGATGTGGAGATCTATTATCTCAGGACCTCATAACCCGAGCACCTTTTCAGCCACTGCTAGAGGTTGGATGATTCCAATAGAAGTGGTTGACTGTTCTGAGGAAGATTGGAAGAAGATTAAAATAGATCAGAAGGCCATGATCGCTCTCCAAACTACTCTTCCCAACTCTATATACAAAGACTTCAAAAAGTGTAAAATTGCTAAGCAGCTCTGGGATGCATTGAAGCTCGTGTATGAGGGGTTTGATGAAGCTAAAGAAAATAAGAAGGACCTTATGAAGCAGTATTTGAGAACTTCATATGCAAATCAGGCAAAACTATGACTCAAGAATACTTTAGGTATGTTGAGATTGTAGATACTCTTATGGATGTTGGAGTTAAGCTTGAGAATAGGGACATTATGAGGAAGTTCATGTTCTCTCTTCCTAGACAATGGACTCACTACTATATGGCTATTAAGAGAACTAAAAACCTCTCCACCCTACCTCTCACAGAGTTATATGGTATCCTTAGTGGCTACCAGATGGAGATGAACATGCAGAACCCATTACTAAGTTAACTGAATGCCAGGTTGAGCTTATAATCAGCAAAGCCAGGGCTGAAACGTGTGTTCTTAAAGAGCAAACCTTCAAGAACATCATATCCTCTCCAAGGTGTGGAACTAGTCAAGATGAGCTGCCCCTCATTGACCCTATCCAAAAAGAGGATGAAGATGAAGAGGAGACAGTGAAGGATGAATCTGTAGTGAGTGAGAAGGATTATCCTATGAAGGGTCACTCAAGAGATTGTACCCAATCTCCTTAGCAAAATTTACCTTCTTACTGCTAAGCTTACCATTTGTGGCCCTGCCCCTTCTAGTAATGTAACCACCTAATACTTCTCCAAAAGCAACTGGCCCTCCATCCATTTTCTCAAAATTCTGAAGCAAAGAGCCATTGCCTGTCATGTTCCTGGAACAACCACTATCAATGATCCATACATTTTCTTTGGTCTTTAGCTATTCCGATAAAAAGATGGTTAGTTACATTTGGAAACCCAAGCCTTATTGGTCTTGGGCTTGTCAAAGTGAACTGAAGATAATGCAATAGTAAATGATCCTATATGCAAGTTTTGAGGATCATTTACTGTTGTTGATGAAGAACTTTCAGTCACATGACCTTCCTTCATCTTCCATACCATCCTTGGAAGACTAGACTTGGCCTTCAATACTTCAGAAGTTTTGATGACTTTGGAAGTTTTGGAGACTGGACCTTAGAAAGCTTCTGCATCCACTGCAACAGACTTCAATACTTCAGAAGTATTCCTTTCTTTCGAGACCAAATTTTCTTCCGAAGGTAAGTTTTCACTTATCTTCTTCTTCATTTTGGAGCTTGCGAAAGGAAGAGATATTCCTTCCGAAGCTATCTTCTTCTTCTTCTTCTCAGAAGTTTTCTTCCTGGTCATGTGGATAGTGCCTTTCGGATTGTAGATGCAATCCTTAGTAAAGTGAGAAGTACTATCACATATGACGCATTTAGTTGGCATGCTTCTGAGAGTCTTCTTCTGAGTATGAGGCTGAGCTTGATCACTTTCCACTTCCTTCTTTATCTTCTGAGATGATGCAGCAGGCTTTTTAGGAGAAGGCTTACTCTTGGAACTGAATGGTTCAAGTTGTGCAACAATGTGAATATTTTATCAGCCTTCTTCTATTGACCAGGATGATTTGGACATGAACTAGGACTCTTGGTACTAGAGTCTATGGTTGAGTCTTCAGTCTTTACTAGTTCAAATACAACAGAAATGAAAACTTGTTTTTTCTTGGAGTTAAAAGTGGCCTTGATTTCTTGGGCTTTCTTTGATTTTCTTTTGGCTGCCCTTATCAAGATTTCCTTGCAGACTTGATCATCCCTAGTTCCTTCTTCTCTCCAGGAGAATAGTGACCCTTCTTAGGATAACCCTTGTCACTAACTTTAGGTTCATCCTTCACTATCTCCTATACATCTTCATCCTTCTCTTGGAGAGGAAAAATAGGAGCTAGCTCATCTTGACAAGTTCCATACCTTGGTGATCTTACAGATAATAATGTATATGGAAGGGCTATCTCACTTTACCCTAATCGCTGCCTATTCTGATAACAAATCTTTGCATACAAGGATGAGAATATGATGTTCTTGAAGGTTTCCTCTTCAAGAACACATTTTTCTGCATTGGCTTTGCTGATCACAAGCTCAGCCTGGCATTCAGTTAACTTGGTTATGAGATCTTTGATCTGAGTCCTGTAGTTTGTATGCTCATGCTTAAGAGTAGAAATGGTTTTCTCTAAATCTTCAATTGTGAGTTTATAATTATTTTCTGCTCTTTTCAAATTAGCTTTTAAAATGTTTAATGACTCAAGATCAGATCTCGCTCCAGTCAAAGCCTTATTCTTCAACAGTAAAGTAGCATGTTGTTTTGGTTGGCTTGGCTTCTCAGTTAAGGGAGCTGCATAAGTGTAATTTGGTCTGGATTGTGCTTGGTCACAATTTGTCCTTAGTGCCTTGAACTCCCTAGCAAAGTGTCCCATTTAGTTATAGTTGTAATACTTCACCTTGCTTTTATCCAGGCCAAACTTTCCACTAGCCACATTGCATGGGAACTTTCTTCCTATTCTCTTGTAGAACCTCTTGGCTCTATGAGTGAGAAGAGCCATCTGCCGAACTATCTCCATGTACTCTAGGACATCTAGATGGATGCAATCCAAGTCTTCAAGAGTGAAGAGAAAGTTTCCACAGCTTTCATCAGCAGACACAAGGGCTTGAGCAGAGCTTGTCTCTTGGAGTGTGCTTCCTTTGATGTACCTCTCCCTTGGTGTCTCAGGGAAGGTGATGAAATGACCCTTATAGGAATTGTCATGATAGCAGATAAGATGATGTCGAGGTTCTCTGTTATCCCTTTCAACCACATGAAGGGCTGAACTCTGCTGATTGTTGGAAGAGCTGCTTGATGGATTTTGCAAGTTCATCTCCATTTGGTAGCCACTAAGGATACCATACAGCTCTATGAGAGTAAGAGTAGAGAGGTTCTTAGTTCTCTTGATGACCACACAGTAGTGAGTCCATTGTCTGGGAAGAGAGAACATGAACTTCCTCACTATGTCCCTATTCTCAAGCTTGACTCCAGCATCCATTAGAGTATCCACAATCTCAACATACCTGAAGTATTGTTGAGTCATGGTTTCACCTGTCTTGTAGGTGAAGTTCTTAAACTGCTACTTCATGATGTCTTTCTTGTTTTCCTTGGCTTCCTCAGACCCCTCATACTGAGCTTTAGTGCATCCCAGAGCTGCTTAGCAGTTTTGCACTTCTTGAAGCCTCTGTGTATGGAGTTTGGAAGGGTAGTTTGGAGAGTGTTCATGGCTTTTGGATCTACATCAATTTTCTTCTAGTATTCCTCAAAGTAGTTAGCAATTTCCTTTGGAATCATCCTACCTCCAGCAGTGGCTGAAGAGGTGCTTAGGATGTGAGGTCCTTCGATAACAGATCTCCACATCCTTCGGTCTTGAGACTTGATGAACCCTTCTATACGTTGGCACCAAGTATCAAAGTCATCAGGAGTGATCAGTGGAGAGTTTATCATGGTACTGGTTTCCATATCAGCCTTAGAGATAGTTGCCATGTGAGCTGGTAAGTGTTTTGTGAAACTAAAGAGATCTCAAATAATGAGATCTTACAATCAAGAGCCTGAAAAGCTCTGATACCAATTAGAGGATCATTGAAGGGAGGTCAATGCAATAGTTTCACAATGTTTGGAGAGTGTTAGAACACTAAACAGATCAAATAGGGAACCAGTTTTATGATGAAACAATGAACATAAGTAAAAGAACAAGAACAAGATAATATGGTTTTCCAAGAATGCTGTATATTGCTCTCAAGTTCTTACAAGTGTAATGTCACATCCCGAAGAAAGGGGCTAGACACGACGACTAAATATCAACAAACACAGCGAAAACCATGTATGAAATGAAAATGAGCCATTGGTTTATACTTACAACTTGACATGTGTCCAACTAAATCATAGGCAAAGGCCATAGGATAGGGTTATGCATTCCTCAAAGTCGTTATCTTGTATGGCTCGTCTAGGGTCTTGTACGGTTCTTCTTAAGCGAGTCTTCTATGGGAAATCTACTATGTTCTCAAATTTATAAATCCAACGCTTAGGGAGTATTATCAAGACTTCCCATTATAATAAGACAAATACCAAAAATACATACTCAAAATGTGTCGACAAAAAGTTGGTGAGCTAAAGTTTTCATTATCATGTAAATAAAATTCATAATTATAAGATAGATACTTATAAATAAGACACAAATATTGGTGCACGACAGAATGTATCACAATCAAGCCTGACCTGGACTTCCTTGCCCAAGTGCTAAAATATCCCCTAACCCGTTACCACTAGATTGTTGGGTTTAAATATGCCCTGCTAAGCACGGTTAAATAGCATGGTTTAATAGCACTAATTTGTGATAAAACGATTATTGAATCTCAATGGGAGGTTTCCCTGCATAAAGGGCCCATTATGTGCTGGGGATTCCCCAAATAGTATTATCCACAAATCACGCGGCTCCTAATGGAGTTAATGATTGTACTTCGTTCAGGGACAAGAGCAGGTAGTAGTGCACCACAATAATATAATAACCAACGAGTAAGTGTTTCACCCTAAAAGTTTAAAGTAAAAAGGGGGTTCATGAAACTCATCTGGGCTCTCTAGCATGAGTGACCTATACCAATACTGGGAGCATGCTTTATCGAGTGTATAGTCCTCGTAGTAACCTAATTTACAATGTTCATAAGTAAATAATTTATGAATATGATATTTGTTAGCATTTTTACAATTGGATTAAGCTCTTTTAAATATATTTCTTATTATTTTATTTATTCTAGAATCAATACTGGTACTAGGGTTTATTTGCACTTGATATGTTCATGGAATTTGGTTATGTTTTTGTATGTACACATGTATGGTAATAATTCGATTCGAATTTGCGTTGCTTGTAATTGTGAATGTGATTTATTTTGGATGGTAGTATTACTAATTACGATAACTCAGGTCAATCATATTAAGGGTGATAAAAATAAATTTTAATAACTGTTTTCAATCGCGTTAGCATTCGCGCCATTACTAGTTATAATATTTATGGAATTTTTTAGTGTTTAAGTAATACTATTCCGTACTCTTAACATTCGAGGCATCAAAACTGAAAGATGGTATATGTATTAGTGATATCAATAATTAGTATTAATAATATTTGGGTAGCTCAATCATTTATAACCAGTAACAGTGATGATAGAATTTTTATTAATAGAATCTTTACGTAGTAGTTTTATAAACAATAGTGATGGTAATAATAATGTTAATGATACTAATAATCTCAACGAAATAGGTAGTCTCGATACTTAGTATTTATATTAAGAAGGATAGTAATACATCAGTAGTTATGCTTGATAATATGAAAATTAATAATATCCCTGATAATGGTAATATTAATGCTAGTCACAATCCTATTAAGATACTATCGCTACATTCTTAACATTTTGGTATTTTATGCCATTTTTACTACTTATTTATAAATACTATAAGATTTACCAAGTTTGACAAAAATTTTGTATTAATAATTATTACAATATTTTAAGTACATTCAATATTAAGGTAAAGCTTAACGAATCATAATGCATGATATTAATAATATTAAAAGTATAATTGACAATAATAATAATGATAATAATAATGATAATAATTTTTGGACCCTGAAAGAATCACACATGCCAATCCAAGTGTCGGCTGTCTGCATTACTCAATGCGGATGAGCAAGAACAAATTCGGCCAAGTATTTGTTCATCCGCATTTACTAAAGCGGATAAGCAAAACCATATGCGACTAAGTATTTGGTCATCCGCATTAGTCAATGCGGATGATATACTTAATGCGGATGCACAACTGAAGAAATGCTGATGAAGATTATCACATCCGCATTAACTGATGTGGATATTCATTACAAATGCTGATGAACATTTTATACTTAGACTAGTATTCTGATGTCTAGTTGTCAGGGTAGTTTAGTTATTTTGTACAGGCATTGTAACAGCCTATAAATAGAATAATATACACTTTAGTAAGGGGTTCGATTGTAAGTTTCTGTTTTATGCTAGAAACCCTAGCACACTTTGTATCTTGTTTACCAATATCAACATACAAAGCATTTGTTAGTATTTTTAGCATTAAATATTCGTTGATTCAGTATTTCTGTTACATAATCATTGACTCATTCATCATATTGGATCCTAGTTTAGTCACATCAACTCAGATTCACATCTTGGACCTGGTCAATTGGTATCAGAACCTCGGCTCTTGAATTCATCTCAAAATCAGCACAGATCTTGAACGAAAATCAATTGAACTGGTGATTGAGTTGTTCATTAGCAAGTTTCAGACTTCTAACAAACATTCTTACTAAAAATACTTGGAACTTCATCAACATTGCTGCTCTTCTGATAAACAAACATAAGAACACTGTTCGATTGTTGATTCTCTACAAAATATTGACCAAAATCAACCTAAAATCAACTTAACAGTGGACTGTTCTTCAAATCGACCTAAAATCAACTATACTGCTGCTGCTGTCACCGAATCTAGACAAGAAACTCTTGACATTGGACTGTTTGAACATTTTGGACATAAAAATCAACTTAATCAATATTCAACCCACCTAAAATCAAGTTTATTCTAATAGATTCTGTTAAATTTTCTAAACTTGGTCATGCATTTAAACCACCAATGCTTAAACACAAGTCTGAGTTTAAGCAGTGGAAAATAAGGTTTAGAAACTACATTACAGGTGTTGATTCCAACTACTGGATATCCATTTGTAAAGGACCCTACATTCCTATGTCTCTCAATGCTGATAAAGCTGCTCAGTACAGAACTACTAGAATTCCCATTAAGGATCCTAATCTAAATCTTGATGATGAGGAATACAAGAAAATCAAGATAGACCTTAAAGCCTACTCCATTCTAACTCAGGCTTTGAAAATGGATGTACTCAAAAGACTAGAGAAATATGGGACAACCAAAGGTGTCTGGGATGCACTGTAGATTATGTGTGAAGGAAGCAGTGAGGTGACAAAAATAAATAAAGACAAAATGGTGAACCAATATGAAACCTTTCATCATACCAAGGGTGAATTAATCTCCAAGCAGCTACATCATTTTGTACAGTTGGTGAATGATTTGGAAATCATGGGGGTTACATATAAAGAGAAGGAGATGAACAAAAAGATGCTGCACAGTCTGCCAGAAAACTGGAAGCAGAATAAAACAATTCTGAAGAACACTCTTGATTTGGAGAGCACCAGCTTAGAAATCATGATTGCTAAGATTGAAGCTCTTGAGTTAGATGAGAGGAGAAGAAATCTTAGTGGACCTCAAGTCATTGAGGCATATAAGTTTCCATCAGAAACTCATTCTGTTGAAAATGCATTTGTGACAAAGGAAGATGATTTTCTATCTACCAAAGATCAAGCAAGAACAATTGGATTCATTGCTACTTCACAACAAAACAAGCAATCAACTTCAACAACATCTACTACAACACCCAGATGAATGCCTAGTGATCAAAGATCTGAAGAGCAAAAGGCAACTTACAAAGCCTTTGTTGCTAGTTTTGAGACATATCTAGGAGGAAGACTTACTTTAGCATATCTGATTAAGGAAGATCTAGAAGAAATGGATCCAGATGATGTTGAAGAAATGGACTTGCAATGGCAGATGGCCATGATTGCAATAAGAGCCAAGAAATTCTCCTGAAACGGAAAGAAGCTGAGTCTGAATGAGAACACAAAACTGGGATATGACAAATCCAAGGTAAAGTGTTTTAATTGTGGTGTGACTGGCCATTTTTCTAGGGAATGCAATGCTCTCAGAAGAAGTAGAAATAATTACCAAAGAACTTCACATGGTCAGCCATCATCTCAATCCAATTGAAGCTTTCAATCAAGCAATCAACATCAGTATCAACATCAAAATCAGCATCAACAAACTCATCACAATCAACCCCAACTGACTCATCAAGCTCAAGGAAGCAACCAACCAACCTCTAATGCATTTGTCATCATACAAGTTGGAGTTTGTGACTGGAGCCTATATGCAGAGGAAGTCAATCATCAATTTCAGAATCATGCTCTCATGGCTCACATTAATGATGGTCCAACTCCAATGCCAACTAAGGTAAATCTAATCTTTGTAGTGATAAATGCATTCAAGAAGTACATGGATACAGAGAACATAATCACAAGGTGGCTTTTAAAATCAAATAAGAAAAAGTCAAATTGAAAAGTTAAAACAAGAGATGAAAACTTTTGAAATTAAAATCAAATTACTTCTTTCAGATATTAAAAAAATCCATGGTGAAAACTACACTCTAACAACTGAGAATGAGAAGTTAACTGACCTGTTAACAAAAACCAAAGCTGAGCAATCGGTTACGGAAGTGAAACTTGGAAAGTTTTGATTCTCTTATGCTAAGCTGCAAGAGTTACTTGACTCACTGAAAGAGCCAAAGGATATGACTGGGATAGGTTACAATTCTTGTCCACCTCCATACAATGACAACTATACGGTTATGCCTGATGCACTCACTCACTCTGATTCAACTAAACCTAAAGTTATTAAAATTAAAACAATGGTTTCACAAATAACTAATCCTTAAAACAAACCGAGTGTTTTTATTGAAACCAATAAGGATAAATCAAGTTGGGTCACCCAATCAAAATCAAAGAGTGCTAATACAAACCTGTAATTGTCAAGAAACCAAAAAGCCAGTCAAAGCCATTGTGCCATTTGTGAAATTGTAAGGATCAACAATTTATAAGATCGATGTCACAATAATAACGCGGAATATTATCATTGTGGAATTAAAAGATAGAAGATGAAATGAATGTAAATAACTTCCAATTGTATTGCTCTCTGACTTTGAAATGATTACAATAATAGTGAAAATCAAGAAATAACTAAAATCTTCCTAATTACATTACAAAACTTCTATATATACTAATCTAGAAGTTCTAGCATGGATAACTTGTTCTCGCGCTACTTGATGTTTTCGCTCGAAAAGCAAGTTATCGCGCGGCAACTTGAACTTGTCGCTTGACTTGATCTTCTTCATATTGACTTGATTTCCCAAGCCTCTAGGTTCAACCCTTAAAATTTCCCCCTAGGCTCGGTAAATCAATGTGTTTAGAAGACCATATCATCCACTTTGTAACTACCCCTATAAGCGTACATCTTGTTATCCAGGGCCTTCGTAATCAACCAACCAAACTGTGTTGCCAAAAGGTGAACAGATTCATCAGCTGCAATTGGACAAGCCTGCAACCTCATCAAATTGTCCTATCCAAACTTAAGCAAATCCACAGGGTCGATGATACGGTAGTCTTTATCTACATAATGTATTAATGCATGGACCGTCTCCTTCTCACAACTCTAACACATTAGCTTGGACAAGCTGTTAACTGGCATAGGATCGTGAATATGGATCTTCCTAACATATCTCGGATTCTTATAAACTCTTATCTTCATTGGCTTGTTCGTGTTTGGGTCAATCCGGGTCTCATCTTCAATGACTTTAGATTTTGCAGTTTTGAAGTCTTTGAAGTTGGTTTTGCTATGCCTCCATATCGTATTCCTTATCGAATTCTCCTTTCCAAAGTTACTCGGGTTAATGAACAGAACACGACCCATTGCATATAAATATGATGTTCAGAGTGTATGAAAGTCGTGTTCATTCTGATAATACTCTATTGCTCCTGCTCTTCTTTTAATCACATACAACTTCTTCTCTGCATCATATGCCTAACTAAGAATCGGTTCTGAGTTTCTGTACCTTGTGAAAGGTTTGGAATGCCTCAGCATATGTATATAAGCTGGTGGTGGAGGAGCCTCAACTGTAATATTTCCAACCTAACATACAACACTTTGACTAGTTTGATCTGCTGTCTTGTCAGTTGGTTCACTCATACTGGATTCTCCAAGTATCTCCCCTTCTACAAACAGAATTTCAGAAAATAAGTCCTTTATACTGTTTCCAAAAACATCAGTATCATCAACTATTTCTTCTAAATCATCAAAAGCTCCAAAATCATATTCTTCCTTAGCAATCAACCTTTGCTGGAATGAGTAAAATTCTTTCTCATACTCTACTTTAGTAGCAGGATCTAATGGTGTGTAATCAACTGTATCATCAGGACTTGGTCCGGAGACATTTTCAGTGCCCGATGATCCAGCAGTACCAGTAGCTGCACCCATATCTCCCCTTTAATCATCATCATCATCCCTTTTATCATCATCACCCTCATTATTATCTCCTTCATCACCATCATCATCCTCATCATCATTATCATTCTCTTTATCACTGAATCAATAATCAACCAGATCTAAATCATCATCATCATAATCAACTGGATTTGGAATAGGCATAACATGCTCAGGCTCCACAAACGCCTCTCCAGTAAACTATACAGGTTGATCCTCAGTAGTCTAAATAGGAATATCTGATGATGGCTCTTGATTAACATTAGTAGTGTCTGTTGTACTTTCTGTTTCAACAGGATTAACAACACGCTTTGTACCAGGATCATTAGCAGATTTAGGACCAGCAGATTGTTGTCCACTAGATTCTCCAACTTTCGTGGTCCGTCGGTGACATAACTAAGAGTAGCTGACATAGTAATTTGGATTACTAGCCATCTTGGCATACAATGCCGATGCTTCAGCTCCTGTTGTGTTGATGTAATTAGCAGCTCTCTGTTTATCATCCATATCATAAGACTTGATTGTTGAGATGAGATCACTGAGTGACAGGGTAAATAGATCCTTGGTTCTTTTGATAGTTGTGCAGTTATTGTTCCAGCTGTATGGCAAAGAATTCAGCAGCTTCTTGTTTACTGAGATATTATCCAAAGTGATCCCAACACTCTTCATCTTTGTTATCAACTTCATAAATCTTGACATCTGAGTCTCAAGAGTTTCTCCAAGAACATGACTAAACATATTAAACTCTTGGTTTAACATATCTTTTTCTCTAATGTCTTTGTTTCCTATAATCTGCTCCTCCATAGCATCCCACAAACCTTTTGCCTTTTTGTAATCTTTAAACATTTGAGCAATCTCAGTTGTAAGTGCCATATTGATGGCAGCATACGCCTTGTCATCAAGTTCTAATTTCTTCATATCTTTCTCATCCCAGAGGTGTTCAAGTTTAGGCACCAGCTCTCCCTTATCATTGTTATACACTGGAATGTACGGTCCTTGATTGATAGACCGCATCATCCGGGGTTCGGTGTAGATAACATGATTCTTAAATCTGTATACCCAATCAGGGTAGTCTTCCTCGCTAAGAAGTCTTGGAGGTTTTGTGCTTGTTACAATCTCATTATCAAGATTAAGAGTGGCAGTGATATGCTTCAGATTTGCCATTTTTCTCACATGGAAATCAAATTTCTCAGAAATTCTTCAAACTTGTAGTTTTCGCGTGAATGACCAAGTTCTCGCACGAAATCACACAAACCTTTCGCGTGGTAAGTTCTAAAACTAACTTTTGCGAAAATAAAAACTTCTCGCACAGAGGAAATTTTGTAACAAACTTTTCAACAACCTCTTATGAAAACTATACTTATCATGCGAAAACAAACTTTTCACAGGGATTCACCAACTTTTTGTCTGATTCATTTGTTCAATTTTGAATGTTTCCAACTTCAATATTTCACCAAATTATTTAAAATTTGATTAATTAAGTGTTCAATTAGTGATTTAGGTTCAATTAAGATCTTAATTATCTCTAATTGATTCAATTAAGCTCGATTAAGCTCAAAAACATCATCAATTCTTCGAACAACACATAAATCAGTTTCACCATCTTCAAGTCTGATCAAATTCAAGAGAAATCAAGTAGATCTTCAAACATCAAGCAATTCAAGGCTCACGAACTCTTCAAATCACTAACTTCAGTCTTCAAATCAATCGATCTAGAGCATACCAAGCTCTGATACCAATTGTAAGGATCAACAATTTATAAGATCGATCTCAAAACAATAACGTGGAATATTATTATTGTAGAATTAAAAGATAGAAGATGAAACGAATGTAAATAACTTCCAATTGTATTGCTCTCTGACTTTGAAATGATTACAATACGAGTGAAAATCAGGAAATGACTAAAAGATGCCTAATTACATTACAAAACTACTATATATACTAATCTAGAAGTTCTCGTGCGAATAACTTGTTGTCGCGCGACTTGATGTTTTCATGCGAAAAGCAAGTTATCACGCAGCAACTTGAACTTGTCGCTTGACTTGATATTCTTCATCTTGATTTGATTTCCCTAGCCTCTAGGTTCAACACTTACAGAAATTCATTCTTGAAACTCTCAAGGTGGTGAAGAATGCTGAATTATCTGTGAAATCCTCTGCTGAAAGCAGATCTGTTTGTGAGATTAAATCTCCAAAAAAATTCAAGCAAATTAGAAAAGGTTTCACTGAAATCCATAGGTAAAGCAACAACTTTTCCATCATCCAAAGGGAAATCATCCATGATTCAAAAATCAAATGTAAAAACTAAGTTTCAATCATCATCAAAGTAAAAACAGGGGGTCAGTTTTGACATTTGCAACAAAGAGGATGTAAACCAACTTGAAAGGAAATCAAGTAAAGGTAAAAAGAAGCAAAAGCAATCTCCAAAAGTCCGAGCTAAGTAGAAATGTGAAACAATCTACTAAAACTAAGAAGACTGAAATTGCTTCTTCATTGAACACAAAATCCAAGGCTAATCTAAAATCTGTTAAATCACATGAAACTTCCATATCAAAACCAAAGACAAACAAATCTACTGTGACACTTGTGACATGTCTAATCACAACACAGATGAGAATTATTTTAATTAATATTGCTCCATCTGTGACATGAACAATCATTCTACTAAAAACTGCTATTTCAACAAGTATTGTTCTGTACGTGATATGTCAAATCATAATACATCTGATTGTTTCTTCAAATAGAAAGGCTTGAGAATTACACAAAACAAGCCTATTTCAGCAATTTCAATTGAGAAGGCCAAACATAGAAGTCAATCACATATTAAACAAACACAGGTTTCAAATTCTAATGATGACTTTTATGATCAATGGTAGTCAAAGAGTGTCAAAAGAAATCTTAATCATAATATGAAACAATCACTTAGTTCTCACCCAAAAATTTAGAACAAAAGTGATTTTTGATAATAAAAAACATGCCCAATTTCTACACAGAAACAAGGATGAAAGATTTGACTACTCTTCAGACAACTCTGTTGAAATTAATGAAATAAAACCAAAAAGGACTCCACAAAATTCTTCAAAGCATCAACCTCTAAATCACAACCTAGAGGCAAGTATCAAAAGGTTACATTAATGGATAGAAACGGGTAACCCAAGACCATTATGGCTTGGGTTACACATTCTAACTTGTTCTTTTATGCTTGTAGTGTTGTCCATACAGGGCCAACAACTTATGGTATGTGGACAGTGGATGCTCCCGACACATGACTAGAGATAGTTCCCTCCTTCATGACTTCAAACATATACAAGGAACTACTGTAGCGGTCAGTGGAAACTCACAAGGTGGCAGAATTACTGGGGAAGGGTCTGTAACAAATGGAGTGCTGAGCTTTGACAAAGTGAACTATTGCGAGTAATTGAATTTCAATCTCCTCAGCGTGTCTCAGATATGTGACAAGAAATATTCCACTCATTTCACAGACACCTATTGCTATATTTTGAAACTAGGATTTCAAATTCCTGAAGAATAGGTTGTCTTGAAGACTCCGAGAAAGAATAATACCTATGTCTTGAACCGTAATTTTGCACAACCAATAGAAGAAACATGTCTTTTTTCTAAAGTATCATTTGATGAGTCACAGCTTTGGCATACACATTTAGGAGACACAAATTTCAAAAATATGAATAGATTTGTAAAAGGAAATCATGTAATTGGTTTACCTCAAAAGGAATTTCATTTTATTGACCACTATTCTGTATGTCTCAAAGGAAAACAACATAAATCTTCCCATAAGCCAAAGCTTGTGAATACAATCAATACTCCATTGAAGTTACTTCATATGGATCTCTTTGGACCAAAGCATGTCATGAGTATTAGCAAGAAATAGTATTGTTTGATGATCATTGATGACTTTTCACGATTCACATGGGTCTTTTTCCTACTTCATAAAAACGAAGCGTCCCAAATAATAAAAGATTTTATCACTAAAATTGAAAATCAACTCGATCAGAAGGTAAAATCAATCAGAAGTGATAATGGGACAAAATTTAAAAATGAAAATCTATGTTCATTTTGCACACAAAAAAGTATTGCTCATCAATTCAGTGCAGCCAGAACTCCTCAACAAAATAGGGTAGCTGAAAGGAGAAACAGAACACTAATTGAAGCAGTAAGAACAATGCTAGCAGATGCTAAGCTGCCAATTACATTTTGGGCTGAAGCTGTCAACTCGTGTTTTGTGCAAAATCAAACTTTGATAGTTAAAGAAAACAATATAACACCTTATGAACTTCTTTTTCATAGAAAACCATTATTGATGAATCAACAAATGTTCTATTCAATGAGCACTCATTTCCTAAGTTAATGAATGGTCCCGATTGGTTGTTTGAAATTGACTCTTTTACAAGATCATTTGATCAGTATAACTTGTCAAATGCAGGTAACCTACAATCAGCTGGATCTTCTGGAACTGTAGAGAGAAGGGATGACTTTCCAATGATCCCTCTATCTTCTACAAATCAACCTGCATATCAACCTGATGAAAAAGTTCCATTGCAAGCTGATCCTGTTAAACAAGAAGTACAAAATCAGAGTGTCTTAACCGAGGCTGGTCCTAGTACACTGCCCACTCCTTCAACAGAACCGTCCACTGAAGTTAGAAATCCAGAACCAGCTACTATGCTAGTTGAAAGTAAAGTGAATGCAAATGATGAAAGTCTTCAAAGTGCTGCTGATGCTAAACCTGAAGCTGGTGAAGCATTTGATTACTTTCACAATTCACCTACATCATAACCTTAAGGTGCCTCTCACCAAGATAAACTGAATGTCTCTAACCTTGATGTATCAATTGCTGGTGACTTAATTCCAACCACCAAGATATATAAGAATCATCTAGTGTCAAGCATCATTGGTGAATTAGATGAGCGAGTGACAAGAAGCAAGTTGTAACACCCGAAAATTTGTTCAAAATAAAGGAAAAGAAAAGTATCTTGAAAGAAAAGATAATGGACGTAAGTGGAGGGGGTTGTAACACCCAGGTATTTTTTTTAAAGACGAGAAAGAAGGAATAAATGTGTATAAAAGAAAGAAAACACAATTTAACCCAAGTTGAGGGACTAAATATGTCAAGAGGATAAAAAGTATAAAAAAAAGTTGGTACTAAATGTGTCAAGAGGACAATTTAACCCACACTACCTGCACACTTCTTTTCACCGGATTTTAGAGAGAGAAAGAGCAGAGCTCTCGGGTTTTTGAAGAAAGAAGAAGAGGAATTCGAATTCAAGGTAAGAATTATTGGCTTCTAAGTTGTTCTTGGCCGGGCTATGCCTCGATTATATGCTTATGTGTGTTTTGTTGTGTTCGCGTGTGTGTTTTTGGTGGGTTTCTAGGTGTTTGAACTCATTTGCAAACGGGTTTGAAGGAAATCATACTTGAAGGCTGCTAAAGTGAGTTCTAGAACCCCTTTTTTACATGTTTTAACTGATTTTGGGGCTGGAAATGCATGTATGTATGTTTTTATGAAAATGGGTTTTGTACCCGTATGAATGTGTATGTGTGAATGTGGGTGGGTTATGATTTGGGTGATTTATGATGTTATGATGATGCCATGTTCATATTATGATGCTTAGAATGCTAGAACTAATCTTAGAACATGATGAATTGATGATTTGGGGCTGACTATGATGTTATTAGTATGTATTGGTTGCCCATGCGCTTGGATTTGGCCCTTGCGCCCAACGGTTGAATTTGCTCAAGTGTTGCCCCATGCGCCCAAATAGTATCCATGCGCCTAGAATAGGCTGAGATTGACTAAGTGTTCCATGCGCCCAAAACTGCCTATGCGCCTAGGCACTCATGAGCCTGCATAGTGCCCATGCACCTACAAATTTGGCCAGGAGACTTAAGTGTTGGGTCAGGCGCCCAAATAGTGCCCATGCACCTAAAAGTTCCCCATGCGCCTAAGTTTTCCCATGTGCCCAGCAGGCCATACGCCTGTATAGTGCTCATGCGCCTATGCCTTAGAATATTTTCTAAAATTTTGGGGAAAATGTAAAGTGTAGGCTTTGACTTGGGGTGTTCCCGGGGGTGATGTATGTCGACTTTATGATGTCATATGTGATGTGATGATGCTAGGTATGGTATGGTTATGTTTATGTTATGTTCCTTATTATGTATGTTTATTTTCCGTGGCTTTACGTGGAATGATAATGAAAAGTAAATGGAAAGTATTATGTAACGTAAAGCGGAAGATAATGAAAAAGGGAATGTAAGGAATGAATGAATGCATGCATTAATGAATGAATGAATGAATGGAAAAGTCTTGCAAGCAAAGGTTGAGGTGAGTGACTGTGTTGTCACAAAAGACTTGTATGCCAAAGGTTGAGGTGAGTTACTGTGTTGTCACAAAAGAATTGTATGCCAAACGTAGGGGTGCGTGACTGTGTTGTCACAAAAGACTCGTAAGCCAAGGTTGAGGTGAGTGAATGTGTTGTCATGAAAGACTTGTATGTCAAAGTTGAGGTGAGTGACTGTGTTGTCACAAAAGACTCATAAGGGGTTCAACCCATGAGATTGACCCGGATCTTTGTCGCTTACCCCGGTGCTGGTGCCAGGCTTTGTGCGCAATGAATGGAAGTCTGATAAACTTCGGCCCAGTACCCGCTTTGTGCCTACGTTTGGGGTATAGCTGATGACATTGATCCGGAAGGAATGAATGAAGGAAGGTTAATGAATGAAATGAACGAAAGTCAACGAATGACGATGAAAGATAATAATAAATTATTATCTATGTGTACGTATGTTGTATGATCGCGTATGAAAGTAAAGAAAGAATGGTTTTAACGAAAGAAAAGTATTTTATTATATAAAAACTAGAACTCACTCAGCAACGTTGAGTTTTATGTGTTTCCAGTTGGCAGGTAATGTTGCTGAGGATGGAAAAGAAGAAAGAAGAAGAAGAGCTGAAGTTTTATCGGTTTCTTGAAGAAGAAGCTGCGATTTTGCTTAGGTGAGTATTTTCTTGTGTAATTGGTTCGGTTTTAGCTGAATTTTCAGCTTGTGAACCGATTCTTATGTGTTCTTTGTGCTTGGTTTTGTGTTTTGATGTGTTTAGGTTGTTTGAACTCTTTGTGCCCTCAAGTTCGGTGGAGTTTTGCTTGAAGGTTGCATTGGTGATTTCTAGATCCCCGGTTTTCTTATTTTCCCGTATTTTTGGGGCTGAAAATGCATTTAAAAATGTTTTACAGCTTATATTTTTGTAACCATATGTATGTTTGTGTATGGTTGGTTGTGCTCTATGGTTTTATGCTTGTTTTAGGTGCTTGGTATGTTAGATTTAAGTTATGGACATGTTAGAATGATGTTTGGGACTGAAATTTATAGGTTTGAATATAACTGCTGCTCATGCGCCTAAAATTTTGCTCAGATGCCTAAGTCCCTTCTCATGCGCCCAAATAGGGCTCATGCACTTGGAATTCTGTTCATGCACCTAAGTACCTGATCATACGCCCAATAGTACCCATGCGCCCAGAAGATTGTTCATACGCCTAAGTGTTCATACGCCTAAGTAAGGCTCGTGCGCCTACATAGTGTTCATGCTGCTGCGTAGTGCTCATGCGCCTAAATGCCTTAGAAAATTTTTTGAAATTTTGGGAAAAATGGAAATTTATGATTAAGCTCTGGGATGTTTTGATGGTTATGTTTGTTGGTGTTATGCATGTTTGTGGCATGTTTTTATGTTCCCTATTACGTATTATTACGTGACTTTACGTGGTGTGTTTATGCTCGTATGCATAAAGTATTATCATAACGAAGCGAAAGATTAATGATAATAAGAAGTGGAACATAAGGAATGAATGAAAGTCTTGCAAGCAAAATGTTTAAGGAGGTTCATAATTCATTGAGAGTTGTTAGCTCAACTGTGTGTTATATAACGTGTGTTTTGGCTAACCCATGAGGGTTCACACATAGGAGGGTCAGTCTTTGTGACTGATCGAGACGTGCGAAAACGGGATCCTTGTCGCTTGACCCCAAGAGGTAGTTGCTTCGTGCACAATGACAGGGCATAGCATATGACAGGTCCAGATAAAGTGAAAGATAATGATTAAAGAAAGTGCAAAAACAAACCAAAATGAAAGATAATAAAGAATTATTATCTGGTTGAATGTACGATGTGTGATCATGTACGAAAGTAATGCAAGTGTTTTTCGGTAAAAGTAAAGTATTTTATTTATGAAAGTAGAACTCATTCAGCAACGCTGACTTTTATGCATTTTTAGTTGGCAGGTAACTTGTTGCTGGGGATGGCACGCGGGTGAGGCTACTTGGCAGGCAAAGATTGGCATCCATTCGTGGGTGAAACCATACCAAAGCTTACCAATGCCTGAACTGAAAGATGAATCTAAGTCATCTGAAGAGCCTAAGAAAGCTCTAGTTGTCAATATTAAAGATGGATATGATTGGAGTGCTTATGCTAAGCAATTTACTGCTGATCTAACATCTAATTTATCCCTTATTGTAGAAGTTCAAGGAAAAGATTGGTCAGACAACAATGATCCAAAAGCTGAAGGGAATTCTGAGAATGAGGAGGAAGAATATGACTGGAGTGACAAGTCTGATCCTAAAGAGGATTCAAAAGAAGTTGCTTTGATGGCACAGTCTGATCAACCAAAGGTTGAAAATTCTAACTTTGAGACCACTCCTCCTAAATATCCTGAAATACCATCAGAAATAAGAGAAAAATTATGCATAAAATCTTGCCTCGAACATGTTGAATACTACAAAAATTTCTCATATAAAATATGTGAAAAACTTAAGCAAGAGGAATTGATGCATAATAAACTCAAAAATGATCACAAAGTGTCAGATGAAAAGATCATTCTTTACAAACTTCATGGAACAAAACTTTGAAAGAACTAGAAATCATTTCAAAACAACTTGAAGAAATGACCAAGAATTTAGAACAGGAGAAAATAGCACATGCTACTACTCAAGTTGATCTTGCTAAAGTCAAAAGTTCCAAAACAATCGTGGAACAACTGGTAAGTGAAAGAAAGGATAAACAAAAAGTAGGATTAGGTTTCACTCACGAACCAATGCCTGAATCTATAACTAACACTTTGCCAGAAAATTTTAATACGCATGATCACTCTCCTGAAAATAAGGCAAAACTCAAAGCTTTCCAAAACAAGAACAAGATTTTTGACAATGAAGAAGAGAAAGCTAATGTAGAAATCTTTGAAGAGAAAGATACTGAAAAAATTAAAAACGGTCATCTGGTTAAAGTCAAATCTTACGAACCAAAACCTAAAAGCAAGAAAATTTTTGTTCCAAAAGAATCTGTCTTGGAGGAAGTAATCACTAAAAATGATAACCAAAACTCCAAAACCAAAGATAAAGCTAAACAAGAAGAAGTAACATAAGAAGATTCTAACTCATATGGTCTAAATAATCCTGAATTTATTAAATGGCAAAAGGACCAGAAAAAGAAAGAAAATGAAAAAGAATCTTCCACTGAAGATGTTCAATCTCAACTAAAATCAAGTTCCACAAAATCAAGGAACCAGAGAAGAAGAAGAAAAATGAATAAAGCTAAAAATGATCAAATTAAAGAAAATATTAAAGCTAAAAATGATCAAATTAAAGAAAATAAGACACAGACAACAAATCAAACAAATAAATTTAAACCAATAAAATTTGTGTCTGTTGGTATGTTAAACATGAATTCAATTCAAGATGTTAAGCAAACTCCTAAGAATTAATCATCCTCTGATCTGAAAACAGGTTCAGATTCCAAGTCTTCCGCTATCATTAAACGATTTGTATCTAAGGAAACAAAGAATGAAGTTCATGTTCAAAAGACACAACAAAATGTGCAAAAGAAAAATATGTCAAATCAAAAACAAAATTTGTCAAATCAAAAACAAAAGATTAACTTTTTGACGCCTAAACCTAAACAAGGAACAAATGTTGCGTCAACATCAAAAGTTAATAAACAATTGTTTAAAACTCCACAGAGGTACTGCGAATATGTGACATGTACAATCACAACACTGCCGAATGCTTTTTCAACAAGTACTGTCACATATGAGACATGAGAAATCACTCAACATCAGAGTGCTATTTTAATAAGTACTGTACCTACTGTGATGAACGAACTCACAATACTGAAAATTGTTACTTTCGAAAGAGTTCATCAAGGAAAGGATTTGCTACTTCACCAGTGAGCAAAGGTTATGTTGGGTTTCAAAGATTAACAAACCAACCTTCCTTAGGATTGAGATTTTTCAAAAGAAATGATCCGGTGAGACCAAAAAAATATGTTAAAGATCAATTCATTCCAAGGTGTGTAAGAATGAATAATAAAAATTTTGAAAATAAAAGTTTTTCAAAAATTGGTCATTCAAAAAGCATGAATTTTCCAAATAATCAAAAATTTGTGAATAATAACAGAATTGGTAAATTCATTAAAAATAAGCCTGATGTAAACAAACTTCATTTCAAAGAATTTACAATTGTTGATAAGTTTGGAAAACCAAAGACCATCTCGGCTTAGGTAGATAACTCAACTTAATTTCTTTGTTTTGCAGGTACGCCCAAGAAGACCAATCAACACATGGTATGTGGATAGCAGGTGTAGCCGGCACATGACAGGCAATCATTCCTTGTTACAAGATTTTAAGTTAAAGGATGGTACGTATGTCGCCTTTGGTGGTGATGCAGGAGGAAAATTACAGGAGAAGGAACAGTATCCAATGGGATAATAAGGTTTGATAAAGTCAACTACTACTCACAATTGAACTTTAATTTGCTAAGCGTATCCCAAATTTGTGATAAATCCTATTCTGTTCTTTTTGATGATGCTTATTGCTATATTATGAAGCCAGGTTTTCAGATTAGCAAAGACTGTGTGGTTGTTAAAGCTGTTAGGGATCGGTATACAAACTGGATATGTCTCAAGTTGATCTATCTACAGAAACAACTTGTCTTATTGCTCAAGTATCAAATGTCGAAAGTCAGCTTTAGCATAGACGTCTCGGGCATTCCAACTTCAAGAATATGAACAAGCTCTAAGCGGGAAATCATGTTATCGGCCTTCTAACAAAGAAGTTTGCCACTACTGATCACTGCTCAGCATGTTTAAAAGGGAAACAGCACAGAGCGTCTTATAAGCCCAAGCAGATAAACTCAAATTCCAAACCCCTTCAGATGTTGCATATGGACCTTTTTGGACCAACCAACGTGAAGAGTATTGGAAGAAAATCATATTGTTTAGTTATCATTGATGACTTTACAATATTTTCACAGGTTTTCATTTTGAATGCTAAATCTGAAACGGCTAAATTATAAAAGGAATTCATCATAAAAGTAGAAAATCAACTTGAACAAAAAGTAAAAATAATAAGAAGTGATAATGGTACGGAATTTAAAAATGTAACTATTGACATGTTTTGTGCAGAAAAAGGAATTACTCACCAGTTCAGTGCTCCTAGAACTCCATAACAAAATAGAGTTACTGAAAGGAAGAACAGAACTTTGATTGAGGCTGCGCGATCCATGTTAGCAGATGCAAAAATTCTTATCACTTTCTGGGATGAAGCCATATCTAATGCGTGTTTTGTACAGAATCATACTTTAATTGTGAAAGACAAACTAAAAACTCCATATGAGTTGATGTTTGGTAGGAAACCAAACATAGATTTTCTTAAATCTTTTGGTTGTCCAGTTATGATTTTAAATTCAAGTGATCAGCTAGGAAAATTTGATGCAAAATCTGATGATGGATTTTTTGTTGGATATTCATCTGTTTCAAAAGCCTATCGAGTTTATAACTCTAGGACAAATGTTATACTTGAAACATTCAACGTTAAATTCCTTGAAAACTCTTTTCCATCAGTTTCAAATGATCCAGCTTGGTTATTTGATTTAGATTCATTGTCAAACTCTTTTCAATCTAAATTGTTTGATCAATCTAACTTGCTTGATTCTACAGGTGAGAAGAAAATTCAAGGAGATCTCAGTTCTTTTAGTGATGATTCAGATTCTGATGATATGGATGACTCAAGCCCAGATTATCCCTTCTTTTCTTTTGTTAGAGATTCTATAATTCAGTCTAATGACCATTCCGTTTTAGAAAATCAAGATGTTTCACAACCTATTCCTAATGATGGTACAGAAATTGTACAACCTGAGTCAGAAACGTCATCTATTTCTGGTGATGTAGTTGATTCTGGTAATCTTGATTACTTTATCAACTCATCGACTCAAGTTCCCAATTTCAATCCATATTCTTCAAGCCTATTGCATCAGTTTTCCAACTTGAATCAAACCAATCTGGATGTTCATGTTCAAGGGAATGAGATTCCAACATCTTGTATCCACAAGAACCATCCAACATCTCAGATTATTGGTCCATTGAATGTGAGATCTACTAGGAGTAGACAGAACAACAAATGTTTGTTTATACTCGTGTTTTCTTTCTCAAATTGTTCCTAAAAACGTTACCGAAGCGTTAAAGGACAATAGTTGGGTTGAGGTTATGCAAGAAGAATTATTGCAGTTTCACAAACAAGAAGTGTGGAATCTGGTGGATTTACCTGAAGGAGAAAATTCCATAGGCACAAAATGGTTGTTCAGAAACAAAACTGATGATAGAGGTGTAGTTATTAGAAATAAAGCGAGACTCGTTGCACAAGGATACACCCAAGAGGAAGGAATAGATTATGATGAAGTATTTGCTCCAGTTGCAAGACTTGAATCAGTTCATGTCTTCTTGGCTTATGCATCATTCATGAAATTCAAAGTGTATCAAATGGACGTAAAAGGTGCATTCTTGTATGGACCGATCACCGATGATGTGTATGTAAAGCAACCTCCGAGTTTTGCAGATTCATAATATCCACATCATGTGTACAAGCTTAGCAAAGCTTTATATGGACTACATCAAGCCCCTAGAATCTGGTATGAAACATTATCACATCACTTAATCCAACATGGATACACGAGAGGGAAAATCGATCCAACTTTGTTTATCAAGAAGGATGCAGATGATCTCTTATATGTACAAGTGTATGTCAATGACATCTTTTTTGGTTCTACAAATCCAAAATTATGCAATGAATTCGAAGAAATAATGAAGTATCTATTTCAAATGAGTTCTATGGAGAAATAAATTTCTTTCTTGGACTTCAAGTTAAGCAATCTGCAGATGGTATATTCATTAACCAAGAGAAGTTTATCGACAAGCTCTTGAAGAAATTTAAGCTGCAAGATTATTAGTCCATCAGAACTCCAGCTGACGTAAACACCAAGATTGAGTCTGATCCGAAAGGAAAATCTATAGATCAAACTTTATACAGATCTATGATTGGTTCTTTGATGTATCTCACTGCATCTAGACCAGACATAATGTATGCTGTTTGTGTCTATGCAAGGTATCAATCAGACCCGAAGGAATCTCACTTAATTGCTATCAAACACATATTCAGATATCTCAAAGGAAAACTAGCCTTAGGGTTATGGTATCCTTATGAAGGAAACTTTGAGTTATATGGGTATCCTGATAGTGATTATGGAGGATGTTGTCAAGATAGAAAATCTACTACGGGTGGTTGTCAGTTTTTAGGACCCAGATTAGTCTCATGGCAATGTAAGAAACAAACAAATGTCTCCGTTTTAACCGCAGAAGCTGAGTACATAGCTGCTTCAGCAGGATGTTCTCAACTCCTTTGGTTACAAAACCAATTGCTGGATTACGGGTTCAACTTTCTTAAAACTCCAATTTACATTGATAACACTGCTGCTATGTTCATTACAGCTAATCCTATCCAACATTCAAAAACAAAACATATCGAGATTCGATATCATTTTCTCAGAGATAATTCTGAAAAAGGTTTAATCATTCTGATTCAAATTGCTACTGAAAAACAGTTGGCTAACCTTTTTACTAAAGCCTTCTTACCAGGACGGTTTGAGTATTTGGTAGAGTCAATTGGTCTTATTAACCTCATTTAAAAACTGGTTTTTCAGTATTTTAGTTAATTGAGTCTAAATATGATCAGAACCCTCCCTTATATGAATAGGACACAGCCAGAGAACCTGTCAAAGTTAATTGCCTGATTGTATTTTTGTGTGTTCATGTTTATTAGAAAAAGTAAAACCAAATACAAAATTAGAAAATTGAAAAATCAAAAGATAAAAATATAAAACAAAAAAAACTACAAGAATAGAGTCTTTCTTTGTTAATTCATTATTTAGGATGAATTTGTCATTGCAATATGTGAGAAATGATAGATACATTAGTTTGATCAACTGCATACTTCGCTTTTGAATAAAGTTTGACGTGATCAGATATGATGTGCAAGTAAGTTCATGCAATTAGACTGAAAAAGTAAATTCTTGTGATTAAACTAAATCACTCATGCATTCATGTATGTCTATCTTAGCACTAATGAGTAGTGTTGATTTCTCAAATTTATTGCTTGTTAAGACATAATCTCACACCTGATGGTGATATGAATAACCATTGAGCTCTAATTATTTAATGCATCTAACACTTCTCTGTTATGAGTCATCATAGACCTGAAGTGATAAAATATCCTTTGTTGTAGTGATTACAGACCTGGATATTCTCACTAATGCAACAAGATGCCAATATGCACAAACACCAAATGAGATCTAGTTATAGTATATGTCAGGTTAACAAGTTGAGAACAGTGACTTCTTGCATATCTTTATGAGAATTAAACTCTTTAAGTGTAAGTGTGACTGCATAATGTCATATCTAATTGTACCTTAAACAATCCAAGTATTGAAAAAGTAAGTGTGCTGAATATCTTGCTAAATGCACTCATTTTCTGTCCTTAGAACTTGTGTCTCCTTTGATGTAGAAATGCTGACCTGGAACACACTTGATCAGGATTTATTCACTGTCTATGACTATCCATCAATTTTTTATTTCAATGTGCTGATCTTAACTAATATGATCTCACTACAGACATTGATTCATTTGTAAATATTAGATTTTTATTCTGCTTTAATTTTGAATTGTTGCATGTTTTCTGTGTGCAGGCATATTAACAATGATTAGTGTGAACTTCATGTGACAAATTCAAGAATCTTTTAAGTTTTGTTAAACTTAAAAGTTTAGGGAAGTAAAAAGAGTTAAAAGGAAAAGTGTCTAAGAAAATTGATTTTCAAATTTCAAGATATGAAAAATCAAAATTGAATGTTTTGGATGGAAAGGATGAAGCTAAAATGTTCAAGCATGTGTGTGTTTGACATAATGTAAAAATGAACCTGAAAAATATTTTAAGTGAAAAGCTTCTTGCAACATTTTAAATAAGATTATTTTTTAAAATTAGAGACTAAAATGATGAGAAATTATTTTTGAAAAATTAAAACAAAAATAAAAGGTCAAAATATAAAAATTAAAAAAATCAAAATAAAAACTAAAAAAAAATTTGAAATGTAAAAAAATTCAAAATTGAGGGTCTATTGTGTAAATTTTGGGTGAGAGTCGAAATTTGACAAATTAAAGTCAAAATTTGATAAAATTTTTTAAATATTAGTATTGAACAGTACTAATATGCTAAACAGTGTACATGTGGAAGATCTAAAATTACAAGTGTTAAGACACATGAAAGTCATCTCATGCGCCTAAACAGTGTTAATAAGTCCAGGATTAGGAGCATGATGGTTTTTCAGAATTTATACAAGTGTTAGGCATTTCAGACATCCTCATGCGCCGAGTCATAAGTCTGAAAATTGTGGTCATGTTCGGCGTTTTACCTTTCTCATGCGCCTAAACAGAATCCAGACTTTCAAGAATTGGGCGTATCAAGTGAAAAATACCAAGTATGGGCGTTTCAGCGAGACTCATGCGCCTGAACAGTGCAAAAGCTCCTAAACAGTTCCTATGCGTCTGAATAGTGTTCATACGTCTAATCCCATGCGCACAAACAGTGCTCATGCGCCTAAATACTTAGTGTAAAATTCATTATCATGCGCACAAACAGTGTTCATGCGCCTGACCTCATGCGCATAAACAGTGCTCATGCACCTTAAAATTTCACTTAGTATAAAAGCAACACTTTGTGATTTCAGACATTTCATTCTCAAAACCCTAAAACACTCATAAACCCAGACACTCGATGAACCCTGATTCACTCATTTCAATTGATTTCTGATCTTGTCTTGCATTCAATAGTCTTTATATCAGATTCTAAACGTAAGTTTATGATCAAAATCACAAGAATTTCAGTTTAATAGGTTGATTTGATTTGGGCGTATCGAACCTATTCGGGCGCACGAACCCTAGTTGATTGAATCTGTTAAACTTGTGAATGAAATGAGTATAATGAACTGAAATTGATGATTAAATGTTAATAGAAACATGATTGCGACCTTGTTAATGCATTTAAATCTGTTTTTCATTGAACTTCAATTTATGATGATTCTTCATCAGTCGTATGATGAAGATGAACAGTCATGTTCGAATTTTTTTTAAAATGAAAAATTGATTAACAAAAAATTCATGTTACAAATCTGTTTTGTGAGATAAATATGAGGATTAAAGTGTGTATAAATCATAAACAAACTAACTTGAATGATGATGATTTGTTCTTGAACAGAATGTCAAACACTTAGAATTTTTAAGTGCAAGTTAGTCAAAAATGTTTTAAAACATACTAATTCTTTAAATTTTAACAAACATCAATTGATTTTAATTGATAATATTCAAGTTTCTAAATTTCTTGTTTTAATTTTGTAGATGGCTGAATTAAAATTCGAGCCTAAAGACAATGTTGCTGCTTTACTGAATGAAGAATTAAGAGATGCTGTGGGATATGAAGAGATAATCAGATTTTTACTGAGAACAAAGTATGTTTATGCCATGTTTTATCAGCCAATCATATATGCAAGACTAATCAAGAAGTTCTGGAACACTGCATATGTAGATGTTAATAATGAAGGTAGAAAAGTAGTGAGAGGATTCATTGAAAACATTAGAATGGTTGAAGTATCTGAAGATTCTATAAGAGAAGCTTTAAGATTGGGACTAAATGATCCTGAGGATTTAGCTGAATTGTCACTTAATGAATGTAGAGAGACACTTATGGCAATGGGTCATCCTGATCACTTTCCTAAGAAGCAATTTTTTCGAGCAAGAGTTTATAATCACTGGAAGCTTTTATGTTATATATTCTAACACTATATGTCCAAACAAAGTGCTGGATGGAACTCTTTCCCAGTAGACATAGCATCTCCTATCGTAGCACTTGCAACTAATCGGAGATTTAATATGTCAAAGTGGATTCTAAATGGTTTTATCTTTAATTTGGAAAAGGGAACCAGGAACAAGTACCTAATGTACCCAAGATTCTTACAGATGATTATAAATAAAGAGCATCCAGATATACATGTAGATGGTGTGAGTGGTGAAACTCTGATGATAGAACACATGTCTGAGATTTCTTATAAGAGACTTGCTATAGTCACTAGTGCTCAAAATGTACCATTGTTTGATTATATAAGGAATATGGCTAATGATGAAGTTGACATTACTATTGATCACTACCATTTGACAGAAGAAGAACCTATAGACCCTAATGATCTCATTGAAGAATTGCCTAATAATGATGACAATGATGATAATGATGATGATGAAGAGAGTTCAAGTTCTTCTAAAGATGATAATGGTTATTATGGTGATGTGATGGAAGTAGTTCATGATGATATACAAGAAGCTGAGCAAGTTACTAAAGAAGCTCATAAAGAAAGACATGATGATGTATATGAAACTGAGTCAGCTACTAAGGAAATTCATGAAGAAATTGCTGAAAATGTACAAGAAATTGACCAAGTTACTGAAGAAATTCATGATGATGATACTGAAGTTAATCAAAGTGAAGAAATTATTGGTGATAGTCAAATTATTGATAAGATAGTGAGTATGATTGAAGAGATGGTAGATACTAATGAACAGTTTGAGTTTAATGAGAATATTCAAGAATTTGAAGTTGTTGAAACTACAATTCATAATGAATTTGTGAATGAACCTCAATAAGAAGTTAATGTAACAGAAGAAGTTAATTTTCAGCAGATTATTGATGAGCTGAAAGAAGAAAATTTGAAGCAATTGAAAGTGATTGAAGATTTGAAAGAAGTTAATGTGAAATTACAAGAAGAACTGAAAAAGAAAGATGAAGTGATTGAAGAGTTGATGAAAAGCAAAGAAGACAGTGTGAAAACATTTAAGGTAATGATGAAAGATTATGATTCAGTGGAAGAAAAGCTTAAGAAATTGAATGATGAAAATGAAGTTATTAGAGAAGAATTGGAAAGGATGAAAGAAACATAAAAGTCTCCATCTCCAGATTTGATGATTATTTCAGAGAGTAATCTGATAGATGTTGAGAAAGTTCCTATTTTAGATAAAGGAAAGAGGAAAATAGATGATATTGATGTTTCAGTATTACCTAAATCATCATCCAAAGTTCAAAAAGTGATTAATGAACATGCAAGTATAGATGAAGAAGATTCGGATATACAAGAAAACATTGGAGCTTTAGATGATATAGAAGCTGAATTTGATGATGACTGGTATAATGAAGTATTAGATGATGAAGATTTAGTAGAAGCAAATGTTGATGAGAATTATTCACCGATTGATATAAGCCATGATGGTATACATGTTAGTGTTGAAGAAAGGTATAATTATCTTATCAGAATAAAGTACAATAGAGTTTTTCTTGATGGTTTAACTGTGTCTCAAGTTAATGAAGAGTTTGAGAAGTGCATAGCTACTGAATCAAGTGTACCAAATGATTCGGATGAGATTATAATGGAACACGGGGAGTGGAATCCATTACAGGAGAGCATTAATATTGAAGAACTGACTACATATGGGTTGCATCATCCAGATCCAAATGATATGATTGTTACTGCATTAAGGACATGGTTACAATCAAGAAATTATCCATGGAAGAAGCTCAAGAGGTTACAAGCCGAATCATTAAGAAATTTGGTAAGGAGCTTTCAAGAAACAGAAAAGAAGACTAATAGAATGATTGTGCTTGATACTGATAATCCTTAGTATCTTGAGATCACGAAAAGAACGAGGATTCTAAAACCTCAGGAAATTCAGTCTATGGCTATGAAGAGCACAGTGTATGAATGAAAAAAAGGAGCTTATGAGAATGTTTCCAGAGACTGAAAGGCAAGGTTATCAAGTCTCTATGGAACAAAAGCAACTGTGGAACAAGACACCTTCAGTAGGAGACCTAGTTCGCAATGTATTGCAGAAAGGGCAATCTATTTCAGAACTACTCAATGCTATGATTGTTCCAGATACAACAAAAGAAGTGAAGATCGTTGCTTGGAAACATGATGAGATTTTTGATGCATTTTTGATCAAAAGAGTTAATGCAATCTGTGACGTTTATCATTTTTTCTCAAGTATCATAAAACTTCCTGTTCAAGATCTCAAAGAGTTGAATAAATTGCCATTGATTAATCCATCTAAAGCTAAGAGTGGAGAAAACTTTGTGCAATTGTTGAATAGAGGAATAACTCGAATGAGTTCATTTTTACAAATGAGGTGTGATCAGGAAGATAAGGAATATTTTCAAGAAATAAAGAAGAAGAGGAAAGGTGTTGAGAAAGACGTAGGAGAAGAAAAGTTCTTAGACGCATTCAGTGATCAATATTTTGAAAAAGTAACAAATCCTGGACTCAAAGTCATTGATGGAAAACAACAATCAAAACCAATCTTGAGGTGGTTTTATAATTTGGATACATTTGAGCTGAAGTTAGTACGCGATTTGAATAATTTGGATCACGATATGATTTCTTTATTTGGTGTTTTTGAGTTGAAGCTTTTGCATCCCAGTTACATTTCATTCTTGTCTATACAGAAGTTTGAAAAAGTTGTTCCAGAAATGACTGAGAACGATAAGAAGTATTTTCTGTCAATCATTAAAGTGATGGATGAAGCAATGGAAAGGATATCTTTGAGGAAAGCATTGGTATATGCTAACATTGTGAAGAAATATATTAAAGATATTGAGTTCATGAGAATATCGAGCAAAGGAGTTTTAGAGATTCACTGTAAAGATAATCCAAACCCTATAGAGTGTTATGCTAACGTGGATATTGCAGGTCTCTCAAAGCAAACTTTGGAAGTGATGAATAGCATGGAGATAAAGTCAAATAAAGCTAAACCGGAGCAAGGATTTCAGCTAGCAAGTTCAAGTCAGCTATTGCTAAAGCTCTGAGAGAACAAGAACTTTATAAAGAGTAGCCAATATTCAAGATTAAAGAAGAGCCTGAAGACTTCTTTGATTTATGAAGACTGAAGACTGGAGATAAAGCATGGAGACTTAAGATAAAAGAGATGACAAAGACAGAACATAAGAAGATTGAAGGCAAAGATCTAAAGACTGAAGATTGATTTTGAAGACCGAAGACAATGTCAATCTTAGGGGGAGTATTGTAGATGCTTCTTAATGATTAACATTTAGTCTTTATGTGTCTTGTATAGTTTTTGTCATAGTATAGGGACTATTTTGTAAATATTTGTTCTTTTTTGTATTGATAGTATAAATAGCATAGATAATGTCACACCCCGGGCCCAGGTAGGGTGGGACGTCACAGACTAGCAACAACATATGGTAGCGGAAACAAACCATCATAAGAGTAGAAAAGGAGAGAACATCACATGGCATTAATGTTTAAAGAAAAAAAAAACCAGGCTAGAAGTAGGTCTAGCCACCAATACAAGTACATAAATTCAACAATACAAATTGTTCCATGATAACCAAATTTAACTTGTTCCAAATGTTTTAAAACTAATCAAAGCAAATGCCATGGGTCACGGTGCTAGGTCATCATAAGTCTTCTACAAAAGCCAGACCTTCATCACGGGTTACCTGAAACATGCTCAAAGAAAATTTTGTCAACTAAAAAGTTGGTGAATTCAAGTGCTTAAAGTTTAACACAAAAGGATTCAATAAAATCCACATTTTATTTGAACGTCATAGTTTCATTGTTGTGGGGATCATAATCAACCCTACACTCAGTCCTGGCTAGCCTCTTCAAAAGTTATGTTATACCGGTTAATCCCGAAGGAAGAACTGAGCCTCAAACAGTGGACCATACCTGCCGGATGGTTCACCCTAGTATCTTAGAAAAACTTGTCACATAACATAAATGACCCCATAGGATCTCAGTGTGGTACCCTTCCCGTTCATCACGAAAGGTACTGTGTGTGGGGGATTCCCCAAGTAGATCTACCCATATAAAACAAGCGGTTCACACAAGAATTAATGATCGTGATAAAAGTAAAAGTAGGTTCTAACATTTCCACAACATATAGCATCATAATATAGCATAGAAATAGTTCAGTTTTAAACAGAGCATGCTTCATCCCAAAAATAGTAGTAAAAAGGGAACACTAGAACTCACCTTAAGTTTCAAGCAACGGGTTCTTTGAGTACCGGGAAAGTTTCAAGTCTAGCACCCTACCATCAAGATTAAGTGATAAGACACTAGTTATAAGGTCACACGAGGTGGACAAAGTGTGTTAAGAAGTTAAATGTTCAACTAGCTTATATTTGCTAAGGCTTGCATTTAAAAGTTTCCTTTTATAGAAAGCTAGGGTTTCTTAAAGGGAATTCATGTTTTTACACTATTAGGTCATTGACACAAGTTAGATTAATTTTATCAATTGATTACCAGTCCAAGGGGGTTGGTTTATTGAAGTTTGGCAGACTTTACAGTTTAGTCCTTCAAGTTTCAGAATTTACATTTTCTGCCCTAAAGTTTGCTTCTTTACATTTAATGACCTTTATGACTCCATAACTGAATTTTGGAGTTAAATATTACATTATTAATAATTTAAACTCCCAAATTTTCCAGATTTTAAATTTAAGTTGGTGAACATATGTTTTAAGTTACCGGTTACGGTAAAACCAAAGGTTTTTAACGGTTAAGCATTGAATCTTATAGTTTTATGTCTTAAAACTTTAAATATTTTAAGGAATTTTAACAAGCTTTATAATCTATCAAGAATGTATTTTCAAGCCCTTTTTGTTGAAAGTCTCATTTTTAAGTTTAACTAGTTAAAACGCGTTTTCACCCGAAACCGAACGTTCAAAAGGTGTTAGACCAAATTTTTCATCAAATTCAAGTCTTAGAGGTCACAACTTACTGAAATAATATAATTTACCTAGATTTTTGGTTTATCCTTCTATTTTCAAGATTCCTTCCAAAAGTTACCCGGTTAGGGCCCGTTTTTAGCTAAAAATTCCATTTAAATTGTCTTTTGACCATTTATTCAACAAATCCGGTACAAGTCACTTGGTTAACCCTTTTAGAGCCTGGAATACTTTTTAATATGGTTAAACTCTAAGTTTTATTATTTTTAAGTCATTTTACCACCTTTCGGGTCCCAAAATAAGCTCAAAATGCCTACAAGTCCATACTTTTATTATTTTCAGCCATTAACATCACCTTATACACAACTAATAACTGAAAAATTTCTGAAAAATAGCTCTAACATACGGATTTAACATGAACCCATGAAATAAGCTTGTAGTTGTGTGTTTTCACCATTTAAACTCATTACACATGTGTAAAACCTTATGGATCATGCTTAAACATTACCAAATCATTTTGACACTTTAAAAAAATGTTATTAAGAGTTTTATAAACCATTAATAAGCAGGTTACAAGCTTTGGTTCGGAGGTTACAAGGCATAAAGGTTAGATGATGCAAAAGTCACCCAAAAAGAGGGTTTTCATGGTGTAACTCGTGTTCCACCCATAGAATGACTAATATATCGAATAAGATACCTTCAAGGATGTTAGAAGCTCCTCAAGAACAAGGTGATAACAGTATGTTTCTGTTAGAATAAAGAATGTAAGGTTTTTGGTAGATTAAAGAAGGAAAAACACACGACATAGCTTGTTTCGGGTGAGATGAACCTTACTCTTTGTGTGGTTCATGATTTGGAGAGTGTAGAGGGACAAGAACGATCTGGAAATCTTCAAACAAAGGCTGGAGAAGTCAAACTTGAAGAAACCATGTACCAACAGCTCACAAGGTAGCACCTTTCTCGGTTGTTTGGAGTCGGCCGATGGTTGTTTGCGGTTGATCTTCGAATGTTGTGGCTGGAATTGGAGAGAAAACCATGGAGTGTGTGTGTGTTTCTGCTGGTGACCGAGAGAATAGAGAAGAGAGTGAGGGGAAAGCTAGAATTGCATGAAGTGTGACTGGGTGTACAAGGGTGGTGGTGTTGAGTGGAGTAGAAGGAAAGGGATTGATGGAGAGGGGGGGGGGGGGCGATTGGAGTTTAGTGGGGGTGTGTTTTAATTTAAATTTTAATAGAAATTGTTATTATGTAGTGTTATTTTATAGTGTTATTTTGTAGTGTTGTATTTTAGATGGTAAACTCTAGTTAGTTATTATGCATTGAGCATGCATATGTGTGTTTTCAACCGTGAATTTATGTGTGTATACACATTTTAATTGTTTCAATTAAGATTTAATTGCAAGGGTGACTAACTGACTTTCCCGGAACACGAAGTTATTCTATGCTAAGGCTAGACTTAGCTAAATCATCTCAAATAGCACATAAAATAATAACAATGATCATAGTAGCAGTAACAATAATAACACTACTACTAATAATAATAATGATATTAATATTAATATTAATTGTATGGATAATGATGCAGGAGGTTAAAGGTTAGAATTATGACCTAGAGGTCGGTTGTTACATTCTCCCACCGTTTAGGAAATTTCGTCCCGAAATTTTTAGCTTCGATAAACTCCAGAACGAGTGGGTTTGAAGAGGTGCGGATAAAGCTTTCTCATCTCATCTTCTCGCTCCCAAGTGAATTCAGGTCCTCGCTTAGAATTCCATCTTACCTTGACCTTGGGTATGCGACTTCGCCTGAGTTTCTTGACCAGCCGGTCGGTGATCTCTATAGGCTCTTCCACAAAGTTCAACTTGCCATTAATCCTTGCTTCTTTCAAAGGTAACTCCATGGTCTTATCTACCATGCACTTCTTCAAATTTAACACATGGAAGGTGTCATTTATGTAACTTAACTCTTGAGGAAGCTTTAATTTATACGCAACGGGGCTAATTCTTGCTAGTATCTCAAATGGTCCTATGTATCTCGGGCTTAGCTTTCCTTTCTTTCCAAACCTCACAATTCCCTTCCATGGTGCTACTTTTAGCATTACTCTGTCACCCACTTGAAATTCCAAAGGTTTTCGCCTTCTGTCAGCGTATTTCTTCTGACGGTCTCTGGCTGCTCTTAAACGCTCCTTGATTTTAAATATTTTGTCGGTGGTCTCCATCACGATGCCGGGTCCCATTACTTGGCTATCACCGACCTCATTCAAACTCAGCAGTGATCAGCATTTCCTACCATATAGGGCCTCATACGGAGCTGCTTTTATACTTTTGTGGTAACTATTATTGTAGGAGAACTCTACTAGAGGAAGATGGTTGTCCCAGTTCCCACCAAAGTCAATCACACAAGCCCTTAGCATATCTTCCAAGGTTTGGTTGGTTCTTTCACTCTGACCATCAGTTTGTGGGTGGTATGCAGTGCTTAAATCCAGACGGGTTCCTAGAGCCTGCTGGAGTGACTTCCAGAAACAAGAAGTGAAACGACAATCACAGTTGGAGATGATTGATAGTGGCACCCCATGCCTGGTTACTATTTCATCGATGTACAGTTGGGCCAGCTTTGTCAGGTCGTAGTCTTCTCGAATCGGTAAGAAGTGAGATGATTTAGTTAACCGATCCACTATTACCCAGATAGCATCATGACCTCTGAAAGTTCTGGGTAACTTTGTAACAAAATCCATCATCACGCTATCCCATTTCCATTTTGGAATTTCGGGCTGTTGTAACGTCCCTGATGGTTTTTGATTTTCAGCCTTTACCATGGCGCACGTCAGAGACTTCCCAACATAAATGGCGATTGATTTCTTGATTCCAGGCCACCAGAAAAGTGCCTTTAGATCTTGGTACATTTTGTCGCTTCCGGGGTGAACCAAGTACCTAGATTTGTGGGATTCGTCTAGGATCACCTGTCTAATTCCCCCGTACTTTGGTACTCACATTCTCCCTTCATGTTTATATATACCATCGTTACTCATCTCAAATCGCTTCTCCATTCCTGTTAACGATTCCTCTGCTAAGTTATCTTCCTTTAACGCTTCGCCTTGTGCTTCTTTTAGTTTCACGATGAGGTTGGTATACACGCTCATCCTTAATGCACGAACACGAAGGGGTTTTTCTCTTTCTTTCCTGCTCATGGCATCTGCCACTACATTGGCCTTGCTGGGATGGTAGTGAATCTCGCATTCGTAATCATTCAGTAGCTCAACCCATCTTCTCTGATGCATGTTTAGAATCTTCTAGTCAAGAATGTGTTGCGAACTTCTATGGTCAGTGTAGATAATGCACTTTATGCCATAGAGATAATCCCTCCACATTTTGAGTGAAAACACCATGGCACCCAATTCTAGATCATGTGTTGTGTAGTTCTTCTCATGATCGTTCAGCAGTCTAGATGCATAAGCAATTACCTTGTTGCGCTGCATTAGCACGCATCCTAGTCCCTGACGCGAGGCGTCACAATAGACCATGAAATCTTCAACTCCTTCAGGGAGGGTGAGGATAGGTGCACTACATAGTTTTTCCTTGAGTGTTTCGAATGCTTTATTCTGCTCTTGTTCCCACACAAAAGCTGTATTCTTCTTAGTCAAAGCAGTTAACGGTTGCACAATACGCGAGAAGTCCTTGATAAATCTTTTATAGTATTCGGCGAATCCAAGGAACTGCCTTATCTCGGTAGGAGTTTCTGGAATTTTCAAGTTCTTAATAGCCTCTATCTTTGAAGGGTCCACTTGAATTCCATCTTTATTTAAGACATGCCCTAGAAATTGGATCTCTCGCATACAACATTCGCATTTGGAGAATTTGGCATATAGCTGCTTATTCTTGAGTAACTCAAGAATCAGCCTAAGGTGCTTCTCGTGCTCTTCCTTACTACAGGAGTAGATCAGGATATAGTCGATAAACACAATCACAAATTTTTCTAGGTATGGGAAACATACTCGGTTCATGAGATCCATAAATGCCGCTGGTGCGTTAGTCAGTCCAAAGGGCATGACCAAGTACTCATAATGTCCATATCTAGTTCTAAAGGATGTTTTGGGTATGTCTTCCTCTCTTATCTTTAGTTGATGGTACCCTGATCTTAAATCTATTTTGGAAAAATAGCTTGCCCCCTGCAATTGATCGAATAGGTCATCGATTCTCGGTAGAGGGTAACGATTCTTTATTGTCAGCTTGTTTAGTTCCCGGTACTCAATACACATACGTAGGGTTCCATCCTTCTTCTTCACAAATAGTACCGGGGCACCCCATGGAGAAACACTCGGCCGTATAAATCCCTTGTCGAGTAGCTCTTGGATTTGTAACATTAGTTCTTTAATCTAGGGAGGGGCGAGTCGGTACGGTGCCTTGGCTACTGGTGCAGCACCAGGCAATAGTTCTATTTGGAACTCAACCTGTCAAGTCGGAGGGAGTCCCGGTAGGTCTTCGGGAAATACATCCGGATATTCAGAAACCACTGGTATATCCTCAATCTTCTTTTCCTCTTTGGCTTTCATTACATAGACTATGAAAGTTGGGCATCCCTTCATGAGACTCTTGGTCGCCTTTAAATGGGATATCATAGGATATAGTGTGTTACTTCTTTCACCATGAACAACTAACACCTTCCCATCATTCAATGGTATCTTAAGTAGGCATTCATCACACACAATTTCGACTCTATGCCTAGCCAGCCAATCCATACCAACAACCACATTGAATCCTCCTTGATTAATAGGCATCAGGTTTATCTTAAATGTACTTCTTTCTAGTTTCATTAAGCAATATTTGATGACTTCATTAGTTTCTAAGATGTTACCATCAGCTATTTCTACGATAAACGTATCAGTCAGGACACATGCACTCAAGTCAATCAAAGGCCTAAAAGTACAACTTGCTCCAGTATCAAATAGAACGGTAGCAGGATGGTTGTTTATAAGGAACGTACCATTGACCACATCAGGTTCCTTACGAGCACTGGCTGGATCCATCACGAATGCTCGTCCCTTGGGCTTGTTGGGTCTGGCGTCCTCATCTCTCCCCAGCTTAGGACACTTATTCCTCATGTGCCCTGGATCTCCACACTCATAGCATTGTTTACCTGGCGCATACGTACAATCCTTAATTAAATGACCTGGTCGTTTGCATCGAAAGCAGGGCATCGGGTTGCACTCCCCTTGATGATGCAGTTTGCACTTGTTGCAGAATGGGCTTGTACCCGAGCATAGCTTCCGAGTTCTTCCACCCTGGTCATCGCGCCTCATACCTTCAAAACCCTTCTTTCTTGACCCACATCTGCTACCAATTGCTTTCTTCACATCAAACCACTTTCTCTTCTCACCCATCGGCTTCTTCTTTTCATAAGCCCTGGTTTGTTCAGTCCATCCAGCCCTGACTAAATCATTAGTCAAACTACTAGTGAAGTTAATCGTAGCTTGAAGGGTTAAGGGCCTGGAGGATCGAACCATACCCCTGACTCTAGGATGTAGTCCCCAAATGAAACATGCTACGCCCTTGGATTCCGGTGTCACCAGGTGTGGCACTAGACGAGACAAGACTAAGAAGTGTTTGATGTACTGTATGTAATTAGGACCTTTCATTTCTAAGCTTAGGAATTCATACTCTAGTTTCTCTGGTTGGTTGATGGGCAGTATTTGTTGGTTATCAATTCCCTGAATTCGGTCCAGCTTATTCAGTTCAGCATTTCTTCCCCGGGGCTGAGTAACAGTTTCCACCATTCCTTACCGATCCCTTGAGTTATTAGGAAGAAAACCTCACCATTTGTTCCAACTTACATTCACTGATATCTAAGACGACTTCCATTTCATCAATCCATCGGTACGTCTCTATTGCACCCTCGGTACCATAGAAATCCTTTGGCTTGCACGCCATGAAGGTTTTGTAGGAGCATCCATTCCTTAATGCTTCAGCTTCCTCATTGTTGCCCTCATTGTTCCCGAATCCATCATTACCACCGAGGTTGCTCCGGTCCGTATTGATCTGAACGATGATGGTCCGAATGGCGTTAGCAATTTGTTGTGCTACGAGGTTGGCAATTCTCTCATCATTCCCCTGATTGGTATTCTCTCCATGAGGAGTTTATGGTGGAGTAGGGGGTGGTTTTCAGTCTGTCTAGTTCCCTCACGACGACCTCTAGTAGCTCCTTGTCTTCCGATACGGGTTCCTTGTCAGGTCGGCATTCTGATAGCATCATAGATAAATCCGTTTAGCATCTCTTAGTTTTTCGTTTCAAGTAGCCCATGCATCACTTATCCTAATAATACCACGTTCTAAAAGGAGGGAGTGTAATATACACACCACTATATACCTCTAAATATGCTCTATTAAATTAATTTAGGGCCATTCAACCTAAAAAGGACGCAAGGAAAAATTCCCAACACATGTCATAACACATTGCAAATCAATACAAATTACCCTGTGGAATTAGCATCATTAGAAATAGTTTCACAAATCGATAGGGTTAATAGTATCAGCAAAACATAAATGCATCAGAGTTATAGTCTCACAAGTTTGAAGGTGCCATCACCCTCATAATAAATAATAATAGTATCTGATAATAATAAAAATTGTTTCATTCAACTGTCTAAATGACAGACAACCCCACTTCTTCTCTATGCTCTCACATCCACTTCTTCTTTAGCCACCCTAGCCGCCCTGAGTTCTTCTTCCTTTGCTCTTGCTCCAACCGCCGGACCCCATGCGAAGCCATCATGGCCTGAAACTGGGCTGACTGAGAGGTCCGAGTGGCGTGCTGGAGTGTCAACTCGTGATGATGGACGGTCTTCAGAATCTCGTCCAATACAGCATCAGTGGGACATACGTCACTTGCTCGGCTGCTAGACTAGGAATACCGGTCACTAACTAGCACACTAGGGCCATCATACATGCTGTGCCTCGGTGGCATCCAGTGCTCATCATGTGGGTGGTGTCGGAGCGGGTCAAACATCGGTGGTGCAGGTGTCGGAGTCCTAACAGGTGGTGGAGGAGGAGGTGGCATCCTAAAGGAGACTGAGGGTCCTGGCCTAGTACTTTTGGGTGGACGGGTGATAACACATGCACCCCTATCCCCGATAGGTGGGATAGGTGAGTGAGTAGGAGCTGCGACATCCGGTGAATGGGAGCGCGTCCGGCTCCTAGAGGGGGATGTCGAGGAAGAGTCCTCCGATGGAGATGCTATTCCTAATCATTCTCATGATGCACACGAAAAGGGGGAGCATACACTAAGGGGGGGCCTGTTAGATGAAAGTTCTTCAGTACCAGATCATCAATCTAGGGGGAGATTGAAGATCATTATATAGTTGACTTATCAGAGCTAAAACTGAAACAAGGTGTTGATAATGATAGACTAAGGGGGAGTATTGTATTATCAACACAGTCAAAGTCAACAAATATCAACGTCAACTCAAAAGTCAAGCAGACGCGTTTGAGTCGAAGAACCGAGACGAGATGTTGAAGATGTAAATGACTAGGAGTTTATATATTTTGTGTCAACAAAATATATTTATTTATGTTTAAGTCTTTTTTATGTTTTATATGTCATTTATTTAGTTTGTCTAAGTATAGGGGCTTAAGATGTCATTAGTGAATGTTTTCACTATAAATAGACTAGTGACATGTATTGCAAGGTAGCTTGAATGAGCCATTGATTGAGGGACTTTCACATTTGTAATATCATTTGCAATCAATTCAGATCAAACAAATGTTTATTGAATGTTCTTTTGGTGTTCATCTTGTTCATCCTTATTTTATAGTGTTTGATCTATTTTGTACACAAATATCATTGATATTTGTGTTTTCAATGGGATTTGTTTTTGTTTATTAATCTATTGCACTGTTATATCGATCGAGAGGATCAACACCAACCTTGCTGCTTCTTCCTTTTCTTTGTTCAGAAAGGTTGCCTTTTCTAGTTACACAAGCTCATCAGTTGGGAGTAGAAGAGTTTCCTTGTTAGCTACTCCTAGGCTGATGAGCCTGTCAATGATTTCCACCCTCCTTTTATTGTTGAGACTTGCTTGGGCAGCTGTTGCTGCTTTGCTACTTGCAGCCAACAACTTTCTAGTATCAAGTCTGCCTTTCTTCTTTAGCTTCTCCAATCTTTCCTCTTCTAGTAGCTCCTTAGCAGTAAGCTTTCTTTTCCCCTTAGGATCAGAGGAAGATTCAGCCTTTGGGAACTCGGGTTTAGAAGATTCAAGTTGGAGTGAGGGTGTTTGAAGTGGTGGTTCTTATAAGAGAGGGGTTGTAAGGAAGTCCTTACTGTTAATCTCAGAGGCTAGTTCAAGGATTGCCTTTGTGATGAACAGATCACTGGACAATGAAGACAGTCTAATTATTCCTTCGACAGCTTGGATTTCTGCCTCGAAAGTAACTGGAACTGCGTCACCTGTCCTATCCAAATCAGTTGCTGGGCCATCAGTCTGTACATCCCCTTCGAAGTTAATCTTGGGTTCAGTAGAGACCTTAGGTTGACCAACTTCCTCTTTAGAGGTAGGTGGTGCATTCATCATTTGAAGCTCTTCAGCTCCAAAGTAGGCGATAGCTAGATCAGGGGAGGGCTGTTCAATGGAGGAGCTCAACAGAAATTTGGTTAGAAACCTATTGAGATCTATGAGCATCCTTTGGTCCACTTGAAAGGTAATGGGAGGTGGTTGAGGGAAGACTGTTGTAGGGTGATGCTGTTGGGGGTAAAAGATAGATAAGGCATTAGGAGAGGTTGTTGCTATGGGGTAAGTGGGTTCCTCATGATGTTGTTTCTGTACATTCTCCCCATTTTTGGTAGCATCATCTTGAGAAGTAGATGAGCTGGAGGAAGAACTTAAAAAAACCTAAATATGTACATGCTTGACAGACTTCTCAATCTGTGCCTCATCTAGTTTAGCCTTGAGATATTCAATCTCAAGTTGCTGAGAGGCAGACTTGTCCTCTAAAGACTTAACCTTTGATTCAAGGTTTGAGACTTTAGAAATCAGGTCTTTGATAAGTATAGAAATAAGGTTGATAAATTTCTCAAACCGAACATTCTACTTCGTAACTTATAGATCGGGTTCTATGATCACATGCACATGTAGATCGGTTTGATTTGGCTCGCCGGAGTCACCGAAAGTTCACCGAGCTCCCACTGCCGTCACTATAGCTCCACCGCCATTGGGTTTTGCAAGAATCCATCATTACCATTGTGTTTAAATGCCTCCAAAGCCATGGGAAGGGGGCGGTCCACGTGCCGGACTCCTCTCCACGCGCCGCCTCTTGCGGTCACCGGAGTCACCGCAAGCTACCAATCCATCGCACCACCACCACAACCCCATCTGAACCGCCATAAAGCACTATCACCCCTGCGATTTTGAGTAAACCACAAACACAATTATGTTCCTTGCGTCGGGATCTACATGACGATATGCACCACTCGCTAGACCATGGCCACCCGCCGCCACCTGCGGTGGCGGGCCGCCATGTCGCCGTCGTAAATCCATCGGCGCTCCTCTTGCAACCGCCGGCGGGTTTGCCGGATCTTAGAGAGGGAGAGGGTGAGATTGAGAAGTGTGGTCATGTGTGTTTGTAATGAGAAAGAGAGGAAAATATTGAGAGAGAAAGTGGATGGAGAAATGGGAGGATAATGAGGCTTAAATACATGGGTTTTCTACACTGTCTCAAAACACAGTATGCTCCTAACCCTGTCCTCCGTCATATGGTGTGTTGTGTTGGGTCCTAGTATTTTATCAAAAGTTCAAGAATTACTCTTTGTATTAGATGTTTAATATTACTATTAATTAACTATTTTATTTTAAAATTAAGCTAGTGACATCTAAGTCGACGACCGTCGAAATTGCGTATTAAATTTTGTTTATCGAATTTGACTTTTGTTCACGATTCTGAAGCTCTGATCATTTGTAATTAATAACGTTACATCTAGAATAACTAACTTGTAATACCAACTATATTTGAATTACGCGATAATCGATGTATACTAGCAGCCAATCACAATCGCGTTATTGATGCGATTGGTTGCAAGGGTTTGCTCAGTTCGGGTAAGATTCTTCAAATAGATTTGCGTTCATATGCAAAAGACCTTCATATGATTTGTTTTACTATTTGCCTTATTATCACAATGGTTTTTGGTTATTTGCTGGATATTGATTTGGAGTTAAACGTTTAACAAATTCTTCAGGTTGTGAAGTGTTTATTTAATATATTAAAATAATACCTTTTTTGATTGGATTTTCTTATTAGGCCATAGTTGTTTATTGGGTTTTAATCACGTTCCATACAACATTTGGCTATTCTCCCCCACTTAAAGAAATTTCGTCCTCGAAATTATGATACTGCTAGTATTGTTCCCAGAAGTTATTAGTTCAATGCTTAATGGTTACAGGTAACACTAGAGATCAACTTTTGTGCATTGTGGAGAAGCTTTATCAAGAGATGACAACGCAAGGAATTGGGATTTATCAACATTGTGGACAGACGAGTAGTTGCGTGGATTTACACTAAGCAAATCAAATCAAGAAAATCTTTTTATGAGTAAAAATGGTTAGATCTGGATTGGGCTGTCCCAAAATAGATGTTGATGATCTACATAGGTTGGACTCACTATAGTTGATAGGTTTATTTTGCTTTGTAATAGGTTAATTGTTAGTTTCTTATTTGTAATTTGTCTTTCTATGTAATTTTGTATGTAATTTTGTATTACAGCAAAACTACGGGCGAAACTATAGTTTCGCCCGGAGTCAGCTGATCTAGTTCACCCGGCAAATCTATAGTTCGCTGCCGGGTGAAACTGTAGTTAGTCAGGCAGTTTTGCTATTCAGCGAAACTACCAGTGAAACTAGGTCTGTTATATATATATATATATATATATATATATATATATATATATATATATATATATATATATATATATATATATATATATATATATATATATATATTGTAATCTTTCTATCTTGTAAGACACTTTTTGCAAAAATCCTAATCGAAAATATTTGTGTTGTTATTTCGTTTATAAGTTTTATGGTTTATAATCTATATCTTTGAGCCTTTGTTATTGCATTTATGGTTTATATTCATTGATTTTCATTATGCTATTTCGTTTATAAGTTTTGATTCAATAGAAAATTCATTGGGAAGAATTAAGTGCACTGTTGAATCGATCATTAGGACCAACAATATGGTATCAGAGCCTTTGTGCTCTTGATTAGACTGTTTTTGGTCACTTTTCGAAAAACTTACTGTTCCATCTATTTCAGAATCTGTTTTGGGTGTTTCTGTTATGGAAATCGAATGAGGATGATGTGTTTTTTGATGTGCGAAGCTACTGTAACCATCAGATTCCAAATTTAGTGTATTTTGAATGAGTTTAGGTTGATTCTGCTAAGAAAAGGAGTTTCAGATTCAAATTCGAGTGCTATTGTCAGCGAAAGTAGTCCATCTTTGAACGAAAGTTCAACTGTCAGCTAGTCACTAAGAGCGAAAGTACCGGCGAATCTATTTTAGAACGAAAGTTCTACTAGTCTCAGCGAAACTATCGCCGAAACTAGAGTTTTGGATCATTGATTCGAGCGAAACTACTGCTTGTATTCCAACGAATCTACTAGCGAATCTACCAGCGAAGTTACCAGCGAATTTACCTGTTTGTCAGCGAAATTATCCTCTTTTAGTTAATGATGTCCACCAATATTACCATATCTGACTTGAAGAGTGTTGCTCCTAATAGGCCACCGAGGCTTATAAATGGTGATAACTTTAAGGACTGGAAAAGATGTTTGAGAGCCTTCTTTTACTACACCGATCACAATCAATGGAATCAATTGTAAATGGTCCTCATACCCCAATTGTCACTGTCGGTCAAGTCACCTCTCCAAACACCGATTCATCTACCTTCACTGAAAAAGACTTGAAGTTAATTGATCGTGATCAAAATGCTTTTGGAGCTTTAACTCTCTGCTTATCTCAAGACTCTATAACCGATTTGCTGAACACAAGAATGCAAAATCTTTGTATGACTCCTTGTGTGAATTCTATGATGGAAATGAAGATCTGAGGAAAGACAAGAAAGCTCAAGCTGAAAAGGAGTTCAATTCTTTTGTAGGACACAAAAATGAAAGCCTTACTGATATAACCAATCGATTTTTGTCCATCTCAAGCACCTTAAAGAAATATGATGAGCAGTTGGGAAATCATGAACAAGTCTCTAAACTCTTGGACTCACTTCCACCTCAATGGAGCCTGCAAGTTAGGATGTTGAAGCAGGAAAGAAACTTTATTGATTACAAACTTATGGATGTAATCAACAAACTAAAATCTTTTGATTTGGATTTAAAGAGAAGAGAATACAACCAATCCATGATGCCAGCCACTGTATATCCATAAAATACTGCATTAATGTCATCCGCTGCAAACTCGTCTATGTATGGTTCAGCTTATGGTGGTTCTATAGGATTTGGTACTTCAAATATGTCCAGTGGGGGGTCTATAGGTGTTAGTTCAAGCTCAAAACCTTCTGTCACTGCTCAGATTCCATCAGATACTCTGGCATTATTTGGGATGTTCGTGCACATTTATGAAGCTTTAGTTGCGGGGGGGGGGGGGGGGGGGTTAAAGGGAAAAGGAATGACAGTTGAAGATATGTATCAAGTTGATCCAGATGATTTACAAGAAACAGACATCCAATGGCAAATGGCCATGCTCACACTGCGTGCAAGAAGATTCATGGAATGAACTGGTAGAAGGAGCTTCGGAAATCAGAATCAGAATTCTAAGCTTGGGTTTGATAAGTCAAAATTGAGATGCTTCAACTGCAAGCAGTTGGGGCATTTCAAAAGAGAATGTCCTAATCCTATCATTACTGAACCAGGAACTTCTGGAACTTCTAAAGTTATCCCAATCACTGACAAGGAGGAAGTCATGGCAAAGAAGGAAACAACTCTCATTTCAAATTTTGATTGTAGCGCAGAAATTAAGGAAACTGAGGAAGAAATCAATCATGCACTTGTGGCTGAGTTAGTGGACAGTGAAGTGGAATCTTTTAATGACTTTGATCCTTTTAGAGAGCTCAAGGTTGAGACTCAAGAGGTTAATGGTGAAAGCAGCAAGGAAAGGGTTCAAGATGAAGAGAAAAAGGTTGAGAAAACTAAAGTTGAAGAGAGTGTATGTAAGAAAGCAGGTATTGAAGATGAAAAGAAGATAGCTGAGTCAAAAGAAAATTTGAAAGAGGACAGTAAAGCTGAGAAGGATAGCGGGAATGCATTGGAGGATGTAGCTGACAAGAAGAATACTCCGGTCTGTCAGTGTGACAAGGCCCTAACTGCTGAAAAGGTAGTTATGGGTCTGCCTTATGAGGTAATTCAAGACATATGCTCTCCTCCTTGCAAGATCCGTTTATTTGGGGTTTACAAGGTAAACAGATTGTTGTTGGAAAATGAAAAGGAATTGAAACAAATTAATAAGGAACTTAAAACTAATAAGTCTAAATATTTTGTTAAGTTAAATGAAGCATTAAAAGAAAATGAGCATTTAAAAAGAAATCTTTTGGAAAGAAACATTAAAATAAATGCTTTAACTGAACGTGTGGCACTTGCTGAATTTGAAACAAGCAAATTAAAAACCAAACTTGAAAAATGGACAATTTCTGGGATGAAACTTGAGGAGCTTTGCAAGAATCAAAGGGGGGCTAGATTTAAGACTTGTTTGGGAAGCAAAGAAACCACTCATGTTTATCCTCCACCTAGCACTTATTGTTATTCTCCTATGCCTACACCTCATCCTACTAATGAATTAATTCAAAAAGATACTGACAGTTTGTATGCAGGTTTAGAAGGAGTAAATCATAAGGAGATTCGAGAGGAATATGATTATGGTGCAAGTAGTGGTCTGGGCAGCTCTAGTTTTAATGTTTCAGATTCCAAGAAGTCTTCTATAGATAGTAGCTTAAGTAGATTTGTGTCACAAACGTCTGTCACAGTTCTTGTAGCCCTAGTTCTAGTTCATCTTGTTTATCCTCTGATGTCGATGAATCTAATGATGATGTTTCAAATGCACTTGATTATTGTTATGATAATTGTTTACCTAATGCTTCAAACAGACGTTCACATCCAAATTATTTTGAAAAGTTTCTTTCTCATCCTATCCCATCTTTCATACCTAGTCGGATTTCAAATCTTAAAGTTATTGAGACAACTTCCTCAAACGTTAACAATATTAATGAAAATGAATCCGGATTTGCTAAAATGAAAGTTACAAAGGAAATATCAAAAGAATCACATGACTCATGTAGCAATTCGAATTCTTACACGTCTGAAGGTGAGGAAGAAATCTTAACTGATCAAGCATCTGTTTTAAGATGTAACAAGAAAAGATTGAAGTCCCGATGTTTTAGATGTGTAAAGGATGATCATGTTCTTAAAACTTGTCCTGCATTTGTTAATAGAAATATAAATCATAGTTCCTTTGGAAGTAGATTAAATCATTTTGTAAATAATTTCTTTTGTAAAAAGTCTTTCATTTCAACGCCTAAGTCAGTCAAGACTTGGGTTCCTATTTCCAAGTCTTAATAAATTTTTGTTTATGCCAGGAACATTCCAGAAGAGCTATTAATAGTTTTTGGCATGTTGACAGCGGATGTTCAAGGCACATGATCGGGTTGAAAGACTTACTCACAAATTATCGAATAATTAATGGAGGATATGTCGCTTTTGCTGGAGATAAGAAGGGTGGAAAAATGATTGGTCAGGGAGAAGTCTCAAATGGTTCATTAACTCTGGAGAAAGTAAATTATGTTCTCGAATTAGCATTCAATCTGCTAAGCGTGTAACAAATTTGTGATAAAGATATTCCGGTGCTGTTTATGTCAAACGAATGCCTATTTCTTAAACCAGAGTTCATTATTTCAGAAGATTTAGTGATCATGCATGCTCCAAGAAAGAATGATACCTATCTTCTTGATATGGGATCACAAGAGTCTACATCCACTGTGACATGTCTTCTATCCAAAGCCTCTTCTTCCGAATCCTTCTTGTGGCATCGTCGATTAGGACATGTTAATTTTAAAAATATAAATAAATTAGTTAAGAACAATCTTGTAAGGGGACTACCACTTAAAGATTCTTCAGTGGTAGAAAAATGCATGGCTTGTGCTCAAGGCAAACAGCACAAAAAGCCAAACAAGCTTAAGCTTGAAAACACAATTTCAAAACCCCTCGAATTGTTACATACTGATTTATTTGGTCCTATCAGTGTTAAGTTGATTGCTATGAAATCTTATATATTGGTTGTTACAGATGATTTTTCCAGATATTCATGGGTGAGATTTCTAGCAAGCAAGGGAGATACTACCGAAAAGCTTCAAAAGCTGATCCTTTAAATTGAGACTGTCAACAAGAAGAACATTATAGCCATCCGAAGCGATAACGGTACTGAATTCAGAAATCATATCTTTGATTCATTCTGTGTAAGCAAGGGGATTCGCAGACAATTCAGTGCTGCTAGGACACCTCAGCAAAAAGGTGTTGCTGAACGAAAGAATAGGATGCTTATCGAAGCAGCTGGAACTATGCTGATTGAGTCAAAGCTTCTAATAATTTTTTGGGCTGAAGCAGTCAACTGTGCTTCTTATGTACTTAACAGGGTCCTTATTGTGAAACACAAAATGAAGACTCCCTATGAGCTTCTACATAAACAAAAACCCTTGATTAACTTCTTTCGTCCATTTGGTTGCTCATGTACCTTGCTGAACACTTAAGCTCAGAAGTCAAAGTTCGGTGCAGTTTCTGATGAATGTTTCTTCTTTGGCTATTCCTCCTCACAAAAATAATATCGGGTGTACAACAAAAGAATGCGCATTGTGCAGGAATCATTTTATGTTGATTGGCAAGAATCAAATTCTCCTAACATGGGATCTGATCCTGCATGGTTCTATGACTCAAATACAATCTTCAACTCTTTCAATCTTCCAGTTTTTGATGATGATGTGGTTCCTCAAACCAATGTAGAAATCATAATTTCAACTGAACCCCTTCCACCTGTACCACAACCACCTGCACCCCATCCACAACCACCAATAGACCATCACCCTCAACCTCCATTTGATGTACCACCTACACCTCCACCACAATCATCTTCTCCAAACCAACCACCCACTCCCTCATCACTGCCTTCACAACCATCATAAACACCTCCTCATCTTCAACAAATCCAATAACCAATAACTCTAATTTTAAAACCTTAAAAGACCACCCACACGATTACATCATTGGTTTTATTACTGATGGAGTGTGGACACGGAGTCAATCTGGATTGATAAATGAATGCCTTTATGCTTGTTTCTTATATCAAACAGTTCCCAAAAATGTCTCAGCAGCACTTCAAGACCCAAGTTGGGTTGAACCTATGCAAATGGAGCTTTAGCAGTTTAGGAAATTAAAAGTTTGGCAATTAGTTGATCTTCCTCCAAACAAGTTTCCTATTGGTACTAAATGGGTATTCCAAAACAAACCAGATGATCGGGGAGTAATAATTCGTAACAAATCCAGGTTGGTTGTTCAAGGTTTTGCTCAGGAGGAAGGAATTGACTATACTGAAGTGTTTGCTCCAGTTGCTCGAATTAAAGCCATCCGAATCTTTCTTGCTCATGCAGCTCACAAAAACTTTAAAGTCTTTCAGATGGACGTGAAATGCGCATTTCTCTATGGGAATATTGATGAGGAGATTTATCTTTGTCAACCTCCAGGTTTCGAGGATCCAGATTTTCCAGACGAAGTGTATAAACTTGACAAATCCTTATATGGACTACATCAAGCCCCTCGGATCTGGTATGAAACTCTGACTCAGTATCTGCTCAGTAAAGGTTTCTCTCATGGTTCGATAGATATGACTATATTCAAGAAAGAAGTTGATGGTGAAATGTTGATTGTTCAAGTGTATGTTGATGACATTATTTTCGGGTCAACAAATGAGAAACTATGCAGAGAATTTGAAGAGGTCATGAAGGATCGTTTCGAAATGAGCATGATGGGGGAGTTATGCTTTTTCTTGGGATTACAAGTTGAACAAAAGCAGTCTGGTATTTTGATTCATCAGGAAAAGTTCGTTCTGGAGATTCTCAAAAATTTCAACATGGATGATTCTTCTCCAGAACTTACTCCGTTCACTGCTCAGACGTGCTTAACTCCAGATGATAATGGGAAATCCGTAGATGCTCATCGCTATGGTTCTATGACCGGATCCCTCATGTATCTTACGGCCAGTCATCTTGATATTACATTCACTGTGTGCTATTGTGCTCATTTTCAGGTCAACCCAAAAGAATCCCATGAAAAACCTGATAAAAGAATTTTTTGTTATTTAAAGGGTTCCTCTGGTTTGGGTCTTTGGTACCCAAAAGGAGGTAACTTTGACTTACATGCATATTCTAACAGTGATCATGGTGGTTGCAGAGTCAATCGGAAATCTGTCACTGGTGGGTGTCAATATCTAGGAGATTGTCTCATTTCATGGCAGAGTAAGAAGCAAACTACAGTATCTCTGTCTACAGGAGAAGCTGAATATGTTGCTGCCTCCAGTTGCTATTGCCATGTGCTGTGGATACAACATCAAATGATGGATTACGGGATAAATTTTCTTCATACACCATTTTTCTGTGATAATGAAGCTGCTATTGGGATTGCCAAAAACCCAATTCATCATACTCGCACCAAGCACATTGAAACGAGAATTCATGCCATCCGAGACGCTCAACAAAAGGGTTTTATAGATATTATTCTGATTGACAAAAAAAATCAACGAGCGGATCTCTTCACAAAAACGTTTGATAAACCGAGTTTTTATGAATTGATCTCCATGTTGGGTTTAATATCTTTTTAAAACCTCTTTCTTATCTTAATGTGAATCATTCTGTAAATAACTCTTTTTGTTTATACTTTTATTGATAAACTTCTGAGTCCCATATCTCTTCACATCTTTATTCTGTTTGTTTCAACTTTTTTTAATACTTAAAAAAAAGAAAAAAAAGAGGGGAAATTTCTTTTTCTTGTCTCATGGCAGTTAAAAAGAAATTTCGGGGGAGAATAAAGATCTATTCTTATTTGATGGAGAATTAATTGCTTTGTTTAGGATATGCTGGTAGGCTTAGTCAGATATCGAAGTAAACAGTGATCGTGTAGTTTAATTAAAAGTCAAAGAACTCGACGACAAGGATTATCCTTATGATATTTCAGCCTGCACAAAGATACAAGGCCTTGTCTAAAAGGGGGCTGGTTGTAAAAATATTAAAATTAAATAGGTGACATATCTCGTGCTTATCTCCTCTGCTATCTGTGAACATTGACCTAGAGTGATGATCTCCTCTGTTATACGTAAGTATAGACCTGGAGCTCTCATCGGCACTTTCTGATGATCTTCTCTGTTGTACGTAAGTATAGACCTGAAGCTCTCATCAGCGAGATAAAATGATTATCTCCTCTGTTATACATAAGTATAGACCTGAAGCTCTTATCATCTGTCCCTATAATAAAGACACAACGATTCTTAGAAATTAAGAGTCATTGTTGAAATATCAAAAAAAAAAAAATTAAAATTGCAAGCAAAGTGAATTATATTGCTCAATAAACCATGAAGAACAGGATTAGTACTTTGCTGAATAACTGTGGGATCCAAGTCATCTGAGTTTTTCAATAAATCCAAAACATGATAAAACAGCTGCAGATTACTTGTTGAAAAGAGGAAGGCATGAGTTTTAAAGGACAAACATATCAGCAATCCCGCAAATCTTTGATTCTCCGGATCAATTTTTGGAAAAAGAAGTCTCCATATCCTTTTATTTTTCTTTCTTATATGTTTTATTTTTTTTAAATTCTTTTTTTTGTGCTGATAATGTGGGACAAAGAACGTTTTTCATAAAAGTCATTTATATTTAATTTTTTTTAATTTTTTTTTTAAGTTTTTGGTGCCAGCGTGCAGGTTCGCCTAGCGAATCTATAGTTTCTCCTGGCAATATCGCTATTTACCAAACACTAATTTCTTTTGAGATGCCGAGCGAAACTACAGTTTCGCTGCCAGCGAAACTAGGTCATATTTATAGCACAGTGTGTTCATCAGTTCACACTATATCGTGCGAATGTAGCCCTAGTTTCTCTCAGGCCGAATCTATTTGACCCAAAATTTTCATCATTTTCGTCGAGATTGTTTGATTCTAAACCTTTTGGTAGGTATTGCGTGTATGTATTTGCGGTTTAATCAAGGTTTTATGGCCTAATCGATTGCTTAGGGTTGATTCGCTGGTTCGAAACTTCGCCTGTTTCGTCCAGCGAATCTACCAAATTCTTCCAGCAAAACTGAATGAAAGTTCCCTGTTATGAGCGAATCTATCTGGTTATGCTATCCAAGCATACCTCACAGTTTCGCTCGAACCTTTCTAGCAAACTATACTTTCGCCCAGCACAATATCTGCTCTGTTGGGGTCAGCGTACCTTCAACTTCGCTGTTGTATGATTCATAAGTTAGTCCTCAGCGAAAGTGTAGAATCGCTCAAACTCATGGTCTAGGGCTGAGTTACAGCGAATCTACACTTTTGTTGGTCAGAACTTATGACTAATCAACAGCAAAACTATGTATTGTGCCTAGCGAAACTATAGCTTCGTCGGTCAGCGAAACTGTTGAACTTAGTTTCAAAATCTTCAGCGAAAGTATTTTTTATGATTTTTTTATTGGTTAATTATTTTTTTAGTTATATCTTACTTGCCTATGTTTATATTTTACAGTTCATGGCAAACTTAAAGTTCGATGAGAAGACTAATATAGTGGCACTCCTAGACGACAGTAATCCAAAGACTGTTGGATTTTGAGATTGCATTAGATGGCTGAAACAGTCTTCCATTCACTATCATTTACCTATGATCTACTACATTCACATTAGAGATTTCTGGGTCAATGCTGAATGTGAATTGGGAGTTACTCCACATAGGATCACTTCAAGAGTTCTTGGGGAAGACGTGATTATTAGTGCTGAGACGATTGCGAGGGTATTAAGGTTGGAAGATGATTGTGGAGATGAGATTAGTATGTCTGATACTGAAGTCCTTAATGCTTATCAAAGCATCGGATATGAAGGACCTTCTTTTGGGTCAAATAAGAAAATTAAGAAATCGTTTTTGTCCAAGGAATAGAGATATATTGCCTATGTTTTAATAATGTGCTTGGATCATAGGAAGGGAGGATCGGACGGTTTAAATGCATAGTGGGCAAAGGCCATGATTGTATACTGTAGAGGACAAAAGGCCAATCTTGCAAGACTGATTTTTGAATGTATGACTGAAAACATCATGTCCTTAAAGAAAGACAAATGGCTATTATATCCAAGGTTTGTTCAGATGATCATTAATGCTGAGAAACCCAATTTGCCAAAACATGGAGAAGTGAAGAGGCTGATGCAAATGAATACAAGAATTTTCCAGACTGCTCAGCTATAAGACATAACTTCAATGGTAAAATAACATATTTACTGGAAAAGATGTATCCCGCTGAAAGATGGAACTATATTAGAAGGTTGATTGAAAATGAAAACATGAACGCTGAAGAAAATCAGGATAAACAAGCTAAAGCTATAAAGAAAAGGAAGAGGTATGCTAAAGAGAAAGAATATGATCTAGAAACTTAGATTGATGAAGTTGAAGAATAGCTTAGGGTTCAAAGAGAAAGGAGGACAAAAAGAAGGCTGATCAAGGGGAGCCAAAGAAGCTGAAGCAAAATGCAAGATGTGATTAGAAATGTAAAGATGATTAATGAAGCTTCCAAGGCATGAAGTTGGAGTTAGAGACAAACCAACTATCAAGGAAGTAAATGAGCTTGGATGATATGATTGGCTGATACATCAAAGAATTCATTCTTGAAAGTGGGAGATCATCTGGTATTGGTGGAGAAGCAAGTATGGCTGGTGGCAGTACAAGTGGAGGTAGTGTAGCAAGTGAAAAAGTTGTTGAAAAAGAAGCTAAAAAGAGAGTAGATAAAGGAGGAGATGTGAGAGAGGAGCCTGTAGTTGTTGAGGCTAGTTTTGTTGATTTGGGATTAGACATAGATGCAGATTTAACGGGGGCTGAGGTGATTAGAGAAGAAACCACAAGAGGAAATAAGGAAGATGCTGAGAAGAGACTCGTTGATGAAGAGGAAGAATATGAAGAACAACTGGTGGATTATGACTCGGAGCCTGAGTTTTATGAAGTGGAGGAGCGCCCAATGACATATGTTGCTCAAAGGAATACAGAAGAAGGTGATGTTTTTGAGCTAAGCAAGGAGGAATGGTTTGTGAAAGAAAAGGAACTAGAAGAATTGACTCCTCTTTTCCAAAACATAAGTGAACCGAGAAAGAAGAAAAGTGATAAAAAGAGAGTGAGATGGAAGTACCATTCAGAATTGAAAATGTTTATGATCAAAAGGAAAGGTGGTGAAATTTCATATATGCATAAAAGGAAGGCGTTCAAGACCTTGGCTAGATGGGATTTGAGAAGGTTAGCTGAAATTCCTCTCTTAGACGCCCACCTGAGTGAACGTGCTATGCTGTTAGAAAAAGAGATTAAGGCGGGAATGAATGATAATTTTGAAGCATTTAGATATATGAAGACTGAGAGGAGGAGATCAAAGATTGACTTGGATTGGGCTACTGGAAAAGGAAAGATTATGCTGAAGTTGAAGCCAGCCAAAACTGTTAACAGAGTGAGAGTGCCCAATCCACATCCCCCTAGACTGCAAAAGTTCAAAAATGGTTTTATGAAAACAATATTGGGAAGCTTCATAGGTTGAAAGGTGTGGTGAGATAAAATTGTTTGATCCAATGGAAGTATTTTCTTTTTATGACGAAGACCTTGTAACTCTTTGTGAAAATCATATCAAGGCCGTAGCTGGAGATGAACAAGAGGGACCAGTCTATTTATGAACGTGGCAAACAAAAGCTCGGGTGTAAGGGCAGAGGTCAGGGAGCTAGTAGAGAAATTATCCAAGGCTGACGAGTTAAGGATGGATATGCAAGATCTTACCAAACAATTTGCTAGAGCTAGAGCAAGAGCTGAAAGCTCGAGGTGTAAGGGCAGAGGTCAGGGAGCTAGTAGAGAAATTATCCAAGGCTGACGAGTTAAGGATGGATATGCAAGATCTTACCAAACAATTTGCTAGAGCTAGAGCAAGAGCTGAAAAGGAAAGGGCAGCAGGAGCAGAACCAGAAGCATCAGATAAAGCTGAAGAAGGTGCAAGAGGAGAGCAAGAAGATTGAGAGTGAGGTCCAACCTAGGGGGAGAATTGATGATCTACATAGATTGGACTCACTATAGTTGATAGGTTTATTTTGCTTTATAATAGGTTAATTGTTAGTTTCTTATTTGTAATTTGTCTTTCTATGTAATTTTGTATTACAGCGAAACTACAGTTTCGCCCGGAGTCAGCTGATCTAGTTCACCCGGCGAATCTATAGTTTGCTGGCGGGTGAAACTGTAGTTAGTCAGGCAGTTTCGCTCTTCAGCGAAACTGCCAGCGAAACTAGGTTTGTTATATATATATTGTAATCTTTCTATCTTGTAAGACACTTTTTGCAAAAACCGTAATCAAAAATATTTGTGTTGCTATTGTGTGTTTGGCTGGAAGCTTATCATCTATATCTTTGAGCCTTTGTTATTGCATTTATGGTTTATATTCATTGATTTTCATTATGCAATTGTGTTTATAAGTGTTGATTCAATAGAAAATTCATTAGGAAGAATCAAGTGCACTGTTGAATCAATCATTAGGACCAAAAATGTCGATTAAGCAATCAACTAGCACTCTATGGTATAGAAACGTACGAATCATTTAAGGAGAAGGAGAAGTATGACCAAAGGAATAAAGACAAGTAAGATTCTTATAGGTTGGAGTCACTAAGAAGTTTAACTAAGGGTTTGAGGTCCAATGTAAAAAGGCTTCTCCATAACATGCTTACTTATACTTAATGGGGATTTTTGCTAGATTTAGACAAGGTAAATTTACTGATGTCACGCACATCTAGTAAAATTTGAATTGGGCCATTTAAGATGAAAGAGTTAACAGTTGGGAATTCAACTCCTTGTCCTTGAAGGAGAATGGTTTGTACTAAGCCGTCAACATTCGCTGTTATAGGATTGTAACAGCCTTTTTCCATTTATGATAAATTTTAATGAAATAGGGATATATGAGGTAAGTTCTAGGGTTGCGGGTTCTGTCTGCTTGTAATATCATTGAGGTGCTTGTCGACCATAACAGGTTTTGACCAGGACCTTGACATAATAGATGCCATTCTGTTGACTTGATACTATGCAAATCGGGAAGAACGTGAATCAAGATGATTATACGCGTATCATGTTAAGGAGGATTTTTTGGTGAGAATGACCAATTAAGGGCTCATTTTGTCTACGTTCATAAAGTGTAGGGCGAGCTTGAATCTATATTGCTTTTTGTAGATGATTCTAGTCAATATACCT